>CAJQUW010011001.1:0-14093 GCA_907163375.1 Prostheceraeus crozeri
GAAACCGATAAAACTTTTTCTGAATATTCTACAAACCAAACTTTTATTAATATATTTATAGAAATCTTTCACATGTTAAATGAATGTAGAAGTACTATTATACAAAAAATGGACCTGATTGGAATTCCTGAAGAAATAATACAAGGACATTTTACAAATTCGCAAGAAATTCATAATGTAAATTGATATACAACCCATATTTGTATTGAATCGATGATACTTTAAAATTATAAAATTGTTATCATTGAAAGCCCAGTTACGTGAAATTTCTGGGTTTGGAGATTTGTTACAAAAATTAATATCTAAGGAAAATAGTAATTGATAAATATAAAAATAATACTGGTGGAAAGTTATGTTCCTTTACCGTTTACAGTTCACCTCAATTAATCAACATAAATAAGCTAGATAGATGATTATTGTTTTCCTGTGGAGTATTATAGCAACATTTACATCCATGCCAAATATCATAAAGAAAGACTAAGTCATTACAATAAAGAAGAAATACATAAGTGAATTTGCTCTTTTCCTGATGGCTTAGAATGAATTTCCATATGATTATAATAGGTTTACTACAAAGTTTCATAAAAAGAATAAAAATTTTAATTGAAGTAAATGTTTTTTGAATTAAATGTTGAACTTATGGTTTCTATTGGTAAAATTACCTCCACTATTACACAGATTCCCAAAAATGTTTATTTGAATAATAAAAATTTATGCCAATCAGAAATAGTATATTAATGAATAGAGGAAATTACATGCATTCATAATATTTTTTTTAGCAAGGAAATATAATGATGTACTGAAAAAATTTGAACTTGTTAAAACACTATCACAATAATGGATTAATCATAATAATTTATAAAAGGACGTACTTATGATTATAGATTACAAATATTCATCTTTTATCTTCAAATAACCAACAAAAAAAATTAGAAAAATTTAAATAAAAGTTTAACAAAAAATGTATAATAGATTTATCAACAACAAACAAAAATGTTACTACAAGAATATCACCATAAATATCAAAATAAGATAGACAAAACAATTCAAAAATTAAATTGAAGAAAATAATAAAGAATCGGTCTAAAGCCAGAGGAGCTTCGGCCTCCGATTAAATAATGAAGAAAATGAAACCAATCAATAAAATAAATGAATCTTTAAAAAATGTCTACAACAATTATAAAGAACAATTATGATCAAAGATATATTTTATCAGCTACAAATATTAAATCAAAAATTATTATCAAAATACATTTAATCTTCTTACAAAAGAAATTAATGAAAACACATGAAATATATAAAGATGAATTTGTAAAATTAGAACAGTCAAAACAACCAGCACCAAGCGTAATATATTATATTATCAGGGTCATTTTATATTGTGTAAAGATGTTTCTATATTTACAAAAACTTCAGATAATAAAAATTTTCCTTGTCTTCAATGTATGACAAGTTTTAGAACTTTAGAAGAATTGAATAGACATTTGGAGAATTGTCAACACAACGAAGCTGTTCAAAATACTTTTCCAATAGATGATTATTTAGAATATAATAAATGGTATTTTAAAAATAAAGTACCCTTTACTATTTATTGTGATTTTGAAGCATATAATGTTAATATGACACAAAATCGAACGGAAAGTTCCAGGGCTTCACCCGATTTTGAAAATTATAATTCTGAAAATTATAATTCCTGATTCTGAAAAATTATAATTCTGAAAATTATAATTCTGAAAAAAAGTGCGCCTGAAAGAAGTGCGCCTGGAAAAAGTTGCATCTGAACAAAGTAAAAGAAAAATATTTATTTGAACAAAAACCATTATGTTGGGTATGTACATTCATTCAAATTATCCTGAATTATTTAAATCAGAATATTTACAATACTATGGTGAAGACAGTTTCAGAAATGTTTACAAAGAAAGTAGAAGAATTACAAGGACGTTTTTCACAATTGCTTGAAACAAATAAAACCAATGATACCATTAACGGATGAAGAAAGAAAAGAATTTTTATGATGAAATAAATTGTTATTACTGTGGAAAAGGTTTTACAAATAAATATAAAACTGGCAGAGGTAGATATATGATAAAGTAAAAAGATCATGATCATCTAAAATGGATTATATAGAGGTGCAGCACATAATTCTTGTAATCTTAATGCAATAAATTTAAATATAACTTTGTTCCTTTATATTTCTATAATGGTTCTAAATATGATTTCCATCTAGTAATGAAAGATTTATTTTCATCTGAAAAATTGCAACAACAAAAAATAAATGTACTATGTAAACAAGAAGAAGAATATTATTTCAATGCAATTAGGTTGTATTAGAATTTTAGATGCATTTAGATTTTTTACTCCTTATTCATTAGATGTTATGGGAAAAACTTTGAAATCTGAACAATGTAAAATATTAAATAAATATAATTTAAAAACTTTAAAATGAATATTTCCGTATGAGTATATATACTGCGGCTCACAGTCGAAGACTGATATAACTGGAGATAAAACCTGTGTTCACAGTCGAATACTGATTTTAATTCTGTGAATAAAATTATGGAAGAAAAACAACTTCCTCCAATAAATAAATTTAAATCAACATTAAAACAAACACAATTATCTGACGAAGACTATGCAGAAGCTGAAAAAAATTGGAGAGAGTTAAATTGTAAAACAATGTATGATTATACAATGAAATATCTACAGATAGATGTATTAATACTAGCTGATCTTTTTGAAAACTTTCGTGATATGTGTTTAGAATATTACGGAATAGATCCATGTTATTGTTATTCTACACCAGGTTTAACATGGCTAGCAGGATTAAAACATACAAATGTTCAAGCCGATGGCTCTAGGACAAAGTCCGTTAAACTTAAACATTATAAAGAAAATACATATGATAAATTATTATTTTTTGAATCTGGAATTAGAGGTGGAGTTTCATCAGTTTTAGGTAATAGATATGTTAAATGTTATAATAAGAAAGTAAATCCACAAGAATATGGAAAAATGAAACCTTTATCTCCAGAAGAAAAAGAAAAAATATAAGAAATTTTTCGAACGAAACGAGAAGGAGTAGAACGTGAAAAGGCAATTGATGAATTCATGAGAGAAAACTATTTATTATATTATGATTTTAATAGCTTATATTCTTCTTGCATGATACAAGAATTACCAACAGGTGAAATGACATGGTGTAATAATCTTGTTTATCAAAGAACATATGATGGTGAAAATAATTTTGGTTATGTATATGAAGTTGATTTAGTATATCCTGATTATATAAAAGACGCAACAAAATATTATCCTTTCTGCCCAGAAAACAAAATTCCCAATATAGAAGATTTTTCAGATTATCAAAAAATCTATAATTCCGAAAAAATACAGACTAACAAAAAAACTTATGTTAACACAAAGCAATAAAGGAAAGTATGTTTGTTGAAGGAAGAATGCTAGATTGGTATTTAAATCATGGCATGATTCTCACCAAAATACATCGAAAACTAGAGTATAGAAAATCTAAATGTTTAAAAAATTATATAGAGTTCAATATTGAAAAACGTAAAATAGCTAAAAGAAATAAAGATGATTTTGGAAACGTTTTCTTCAAATTAATGAATAATGCATTTTATGGTAAGACTTTAGAAAATGTACGTAATAGACAAAATATTGAAATAGTTTATGATAGAGATAGATTTCAAAATTTAACAAGGAAACCTACATATAAAAGAACTACTAGATTCAGTGATGAACTTTGTGCTGTTCATCTAAGAAGAAGCATTGTAAAACATGATAAGTTTAATTTCATTGGTTTCACTATATTAGAATTAGCTAAACTATTTATGTATAGTTTTATATATGATTATTTAGCACCTGCTTATGGCAAAAACTATAAATTACACTTTACAGATACCGATTCTTTTTTCTTAGAATTAACAGTACCATATGGTTCTTCACTTGATAAAGAAATTAATAAAATAAAAGATATTATTCATCCTTCTGATTTATGTAAAGTAAAAGGTGAATTAGAAGGAAATGAAGATTTCATAACAGAAGCTATATTTTTAAAATCTAAATGTTACTGTTATGATACAACTAATAATATTAAAACACATAAAACATTAAAAGGAATTTCAAAGGCATCAGTGGCTAATCAAAAACATTTCAAGATTATAAAAATGCATTATTTAATAATGAAAAAAAACAGCATATAATTATAGACTTAATTCAAAGAAACATACTATGTATTTAAAAGAAGAACATAAATTAGCATTAGATCCATTGATGATAAAAGAAAAATTTTACCTGATGGAATAACTACTTTACCTTTTTAATTTTCTAATTTCTATTTTCTAAATATAACAATATAAAAATATAAAAATATAAAATATTATAAAATATTATAAAATAATATAATAATATAACATAAAATAATAATATAAAATTATCATATAAAAATGGATAAAGTATAGAGCTGATAATTTTAAAAGAATAAAACAATTAGACGAATTAATAAAACAAAGAAATATTATGAAAGAAAATCATCTTCAACATAGAATGACAAAAGCTGGTATTCAATCTGATATGTTTGATAAATTAAAATTAACTGAAGAAGTAAAAACTGATTATGAAAAAACTGTCGAACCATTTAAAACTCTTGAAAAGGAACTTAATGAAAAACGTGTTGATATAGCGGATCCTGTACTTAAAACACTATTAGATGACTATGGTTTATTAGAGGCAAACATAGATAAAAAATTACCAAAATCTATGTTATTCGAACATTCTACTTTCTTTTTAGATAAAAAATTATTTGCAAGATTTTATCTTGGTGGTAAAGAAATATTTCCACAACCTTTACGAGGATTAATTTTTACTCCAGGTAAAAAACCTATTAGTTTAGATAGAAATTTTGTTGATCTTTTAAGAGGAGCAGATTTAAAAAATTATGCTGTAGAAGATCTAATAAAATATAAAACTATATTAGATAGAGTAGGTGTAGTAAAATCTCTAAGACGTTATAAACAATTAGAAAATTTATTATCAACGGGAGTTAAAGTAGGGAAAGGTTTATCTGAAAAACAGAAAACAGAAACAACTGTATTTTTACCAGATGATCCACAAGAATTACTAAATAGATTAAATATTTTAATATCGGCAATAAAAGAAGGACATAATTCTAGTTTTAATGAAATTCATGCTATATTGAAAAGACTGTTAGAAAAGAAGATTCTAACTGAAGAGGATTATACAAGTATAACCCGGCATCTCTGATGTCCACCAGGGCTTCGCCCGAACCGGTCATCTCTGATGTCCTCCAGGGCTTCGCCCGTAGCTGAAATATGTTGTTGTTTTTAATTTTTTATAAAAAAAAATATTTATTTAAAATTTTAACTAAAAAATGTGTTCAGCAGATTTAGACAAAATTAATAATCATTTAGAAAATCTAACAGAGATTTTGGGTTCATCAAAATTTAGTACGACGTTAAAAATTATAACAACTACTTCATCACACACTTGTAATTTAGAACCCATTCTACATTTGGAACAAAATAAAAATTATCAAATTGCATTGACTAGTTTCTCTACATTTAACACTATTCAAAATGTTATCAAAGATGTGAATGATCAATTTAGATATTCTACTGATAAAGGCAAAACATGGAAAATACTAACTTTTCTTCCTGGTTCTTACGAAGTTGAATCAATATCAAATGAAATTAAGAGACATTTAGGTATACCATTTAAAGATAAGAAACAATTACATTTTGCAGTTGAACCGGCAGTTAATAAATTTTCTCTTACTTTAGACGAAAATCATCAAGTTGATTTTAATCATGATAGATCATTGTCAAAGCTATTAGGATTTAATAACAAACCTATAGTCAAGGTTATCATTTAGGTGAGAAGATTCCAAAAATAACTGAAATAAATTCAATTGTTGTACATTGTGACATTATTGAAGGAGGATATATAAATGGTAAATTGTCAAATTTAATATTCAGTTTTCCAGCTTTTACTGTACCAATTGGTTATAGATTAAATGTATTTCCACAAACATTAATATATTTCCCTATTACAAGAAAAACTATTAACAACATTAACATTAGAATCACTGATGAGAAAGGACAAGAAATAAATTTTGGAGGTGAAGAGATTATGATAGATCTTTTGGTTCGGGAGGTATAAACTCCCGTTCGAGAGGTATAAACTTTTACGCTACAATAGAGAAGTTTAATTTTTTTTTTATCATTTTCATTATTAATCTTATTAATCTTATTAATCTTATTATTAGAAACAAAAAATAAAAAAAATAAACTTAAATTAAAATTTTATTTTTATTTTTTTGTTTCTAAAAACACTAATTCAATAATGGATGAATTTATTACTTTAAAAATGAATGAAATGTCTTTAAATAAAAAAAACTTAAATTTAATCATCATCCAAATTTATCTAATAAAGTTTTAGCAGTTATTTGCGGAAGATCAGGATGTGTAAAAACATATCTATTATTTAAAATTTTAACGACTCCAAATTTTTTGGATTATAACAATCTTATAATTTATACAACAACGGCAGAACAACCCGTCTATCAATTTTTAAAATATGGATTTGAAAATAATCTTACAAAAACAGCAATTGCTTCTCTATTCGAAGAATATGAAAAATCTGAATATGAAGAAGAAATAAATTTGTGGTGTGAAGAAGCAGCAAAAAATAAACAATTTAGTTGAATCCAATAATAATAAACATATAAAAATACAATTAATAGATGATAGTGGTAATATGCAAGATCCTAGTAAACTAGATAAAACAATGAAACATTGTGTAATTTTTGATGATTGTGTTAATGACAGAAATCAGTCAGTTCAAAGAAATAATTTCACAAGAGGTAGACATAATAACTGTAGTGTATTTTATTTAACACAAAGTATGTATTCATTAGATGGAAGTGTTATTAGAAAGAATGCAAATATATTTATACTATTTGAAATAAATGCAAGAAACTTAAGTGATTTGTTAAGAGATTTATGTATAAGAGATAAAGATGAATTTAAACAATCGTGTAATAATGCTTGGTCAAAAGATTATGGATTTATCACAATTAATATTGATAAAAAAATTCATGAAAGAGTTATCGAACAATTGTTTACCGAGTAATAAAAATATACAAATATAATGTTTTAATATTTTATTTTTTATTATCATCCTTTAATTTTGTCTATTTTTTTAAAATATAATATTTGAATTTTGTGGTAACATTGGTATACAGCAAAAACATTTTACTGAACAAATTATTTTTTTATTGCTTTGTTGTTTGTAATCTTTTCGTTTAAAGTTTTCACGTTTAAAGTTTTCACGTTTAAAATTTTCTCGTTTAAAATTTTCTCGTTTAAAATTTTCTCGTATTAAGTTTTGTTTAATAAAGTTTTGTCTAATAAAGTTTTTAGCTCTTCTAAAAAAATTTTATCATCACTAAAAGTTTTACCATCACTAGAAATTTTGCCATCCTTTTTATTTTTATCATCAACTTTTTCTGTCTGTGATTGAAATGATATTTGATTTACTTCATTAGCTATTTGATCAAATTTTTCAATCTCATCTAACGTAATAACATTATCATCACATACTCTTTGAAAGTAGTAATGTAGTTTATCATATACTTCTTTAATATGTAAATGCTTAGTTTTTAATGATTTTCGTTTCTTAGTTATTAAAGATTTTTCTAACATTGTAGCAAGTGAAGTTGCAAAAACACCCGTACCTGTTAAAGCTGTAGCAACTACTGGAATTACTAAAACACCTGAAGATATAACAATTGTTAAAGCACCTAAACTTATTGTTAAGAATATGCCAATTCCTTGTGTTACATTCTTAACTTTACTCCATCTCTTTCTTAATTTTTTATAATGCTCTAATCTTAATAATAATTGAGATTCCTTATCTTTCATATACCTTACTCTATCTTTGTGTTTTTCTTTATTCATTTTTTCAATGTTAATCTTTTCAATGTCCATTAAAGTAGAACTACGTTCATATGATAACGAAGGATATATTCTTGAGGTTCCTTCCATTTTTGTTTCATCCATTTCTGAAGTTCCTTCCACTTTTGTTTCTTCCATTTTTTAAAGAAATATTATTAGTCACATGATATATTTTAAAAACCTGAAAGATGGATAAAATTCATGAATTTGAAATTCTCAACTTTTATGATTTTTTCGGTGTCCGGGTTTTCGATGTCCTAGAACGGTCATAATTTAAGCAATGAAAAATGTCATAATCACAAATTTGAGATTCTTAACTTTTATGATTTTCGGTGTCCTGGAACGGTCATGATTTTGGGGGTGAAAATCGAACCGAAGGTTCTAGGGCTTCGCGCTTCGCCCGATTGCAATTCTCAAATTTGAGATTTTGAAAAATTTGAAAAATTGGGAATTTTTAAAAACACCCAAATCGGAGCGAAGCTCCTCTGGCTTTAGCCGATTTATGAATTTAGGTCTTCATAACCTGAAAAAGGGTTCAAATTCATGAATTTAGTCTATTCAAAAAGCACCATTTTTTCAAAAAATGGTATTTTTAAAAACAACATAAATTCATGAATTTAGGTCTTAAAAACCTGAAAAAGGGACTAAATTCATAAATTTATGTCGTTTTTAAAAGTACTAATTTTTTGATTTTATGGTGTCCTGGAACGGTCTTTTGCCCATTACTGTTCACTGATTTTGCTGATTCAGATTTCAATAATTATCATCGTTTTATGAACTCTCAGCTTAATACTAGGCTACTTTATCAACATAATTTCAAATACCATGGATAATGACTTTCGAAGCATTGACAAGTAAGGGCAATCATGTTGAAGAATATTTAGCAGATTATGAGAGTTAGAGGTGTCAGATTGAGTCATCAGAATGAATTTTATATAGTGGATGCGCCGGAAGAAGCCAAAATCTTAGGTGAATTGTAATGCTATATATTACAATGGAGTGACAACTTGATAAAATAATTGAACCAATTAATTGATTATGAATCAATCAATTCAATTGATATTGGAACATAACAGCAATCAATTAATTGATATTGAGTTGAATACAATAAATTAATTGATAAATGAAATTCAGCGCAATCAATTAATTGACATCAATTAATTGAGGTTCAATTAAATTTTTTGATGACCCTCTGTTTCGGAGTCGAAACTTTCTAGTAATGTTGGATAACTGGGATATCGAGCAATTCTGTCCTGTGCTTATAGACCTCAGGGGCAACGCGGTTATCGAAAGGATGCACCGAACGGTCAAACGATGTGCCATGCGAGCATCGAGATCTATACAGGAAGCTGTTTTTGAATCATAACAGTAGAGATGAGAGCAATTCAAGTCCATTCGAAATGATGTTTCAGTCTATTCAAAGAAGACAGGAATTAGATAAACAGCGCAGTAGGTTAACGACAGGCGATTCCATACAACTAAGTACTCCAAAAGTTTTAAAAACAATAATTCATACGATCCGGAGTGGAATCCTTTTACCGTGGGGGATAAGGTGCATTTGGAAGACCCTGGAAGGAAAGTGTGACAGCGTTTGGTCAAGACCACAACAGAATAACATCGATTCGATCAAGCGTAGGAGTAGTCATTAATGACGATGGGATCATTAAACATGTCTCGCACCCTAGAATTGCACCAAATGATAGACCTATCAGAAAAGATTCTGAAACGCATGACAAATGATGAGGATGTGAGTTCAGCAAATGCAGATAATGAAGTCATTATCCCTCGTAGAAGTGAGCGTGTGAGGAGGTGTCTTGCATGGATGAATGACTATGTGAGGTATCTATTAAACGTGTGAATACTACCTGTGGGGCGTGTAGGGCGTGCTTCGAGCTTTGCCGCCGTTTCTCGTTTGTGTGTTACAGGGTTCTTATACATTGTAGGCATTCATACATCAGTCCTCCTCCCATTTATGACGTCACCATCATCCTCACCGATCGTCTCACAAACTATGACATCTTTTAAATCAGTCAAAATGGTGACGTTCGAATGGATTATGAGTATAACTTTTATGTATATATAACAAAGAGGTGTTTAGCATGTCCAAACAAAGAGAGAAAGTTGAGACACTCAAACGCTTGGTCTTCTCAATTTCCCATCTGACAAGAACTTTCTTCCTGACAATTCGTGCACAAAGGGCTTAATAGCATGGATTTGTTATGATCTTGAAACGCTTGAATACAAAAATCAAATTCTTGAGTGTCACAGCCAGTCTCGCTTTCGGTTAATAGGCAAGGTTTGAAGGATTCCCATCGTGAATCCAATGGCAAAATTCAAGAAGATATATATGGATTGTGAAATACTTGGCAAATTTTCGTACATTTTGTTTTGCAGAAAAAGAAAACTATTTATCAGAAATGTCATGAAATTTGAAACATGATTGAGTTTCAGAACATCAAACTTCGAGATGAAATTGAGGTGAGTCACATCATTCAGTAATTTGAATGTCTGAGAAGCCTCTACCAAAATGAGTAAAATCGCCAAATAATTAAGTCAAACTTGAAATTTACCTCTTTATTACCTAAGCGATGAAAGTGGACAAATGCCTCAAAATAGGGCTCTACATTTTTGTTCCTGTCGGAATCGAAAGCGTATCGTTTCTATTGGAAGAATGGCTGCAAAATTCCTGAAGCAGCTAGTGAAGCGCCATCGGAAAATTGACGGTGGAGGAAAAACAGGGTTCCTATTTCCATTCAAAAGATCAGCACGGTAGTTCAAGTGGGAAATGTCGAATTGCATTTTTGTTGGAGGCACCACTTTGTCGCATCTTGACATGCTGTATAGCACGGATGCGGAGTTATGCGAAATATGCAAAATATGAGCATACCCTTTGATTTTAATAATGCGCCTTAGAGAAGCCATCACACGCGATTAACGTGAGGGTGAGAGATAATGTTTCTCCAACAAATTAGTATTTCATTTTGTCTCTGATGTAACCTTTGGCGCGTTGGTGTGATTGAGGCTAGGAAGGCTTGTCTTTCTCTACTAAAATCACCGAGTGAAAAGACAATCCGTTTTCCCACAATCACGGTTCATTCCCTCAAACTATTACATAGCTTTGCATGCACTTCTATCTCTGTACTTTTTGTCTGACGGAGAAGAAAGTTGACATCAAGACAGCGACAGCTAATGCACGAGAATAAATCATTTGTTTGTATAATATTTCGGGTCTAGTATATAGACCGGAGTCTGGAGTCCTATCATTTGATAGGACTCCGACTCATCAAAAAATGAATAGGATTTTCCGACTCCGACTCTCCGCATCCCTGCTGTTATAGTAGACTTTTTACAGTTCTTTTTTTTTGACTTCATACTTCTCTTTGTCTAGTTAAAGATGTGACCTGCCCTCAAAATATAGATTCTCCCTCCTATCCAAAAAGTGACATAGTTAAAATGGGCATCCTTAAAGGCTATGAGGCTGGAGGGACGTTGCAAATATCAAATGTGTTAAGGTTATCTATGAGCATAGAAATTAACAATTACCCCTAGAAAGTTCTAGAATGGAAATTGCATGAAAATTATGGCACACTCCTGGGGAACTTAGTTTGGGGCAAAAAGCAAATTTTGCGGACTGGCTTTCTTGTTTTCGGGTTGGCATTTTCCCCAATTATCAAAAGTCAATTTGTGATCAGGATTGTTGCCCCTTGTCTAAGGGCTCATGTTACACAAAAGCATAGTGAATTTACAAAATAGTGCAGCGACAGGGATGACAAAAAAGGAAATCCTTTAAAACGTTATGTATGGTTCCATCATTTTGAAATACCGCTCCATACAATCAATCAAGAGTATAATCAGACTACCATATGCAACTTGTAATGTCGATTTACAGAGCATGCATAACTCCAGCTTGAAATCAGAGGCCAAGAAATCTTACAGTATTCATTTTACTTTGAAGGGTTCTCCTGTTCATTATATTTGAACAATTTTCAAAACCTTTACATGCTTTCGAATATGAGCCTCCCCAAAATATCATCACACTATATCACACAAGTCATTTAGTGATTAAATTGAAAATCTTCCGACGACATTTCAGTTATCTGATAACTACGCTACAGTTACTGTCGCTAAAGAAGCTTTCGATGTTTTTTATTCCAGAAGAACGCCTAGGTTTCTTGAACCGTTAGAAGGAGAAATTATCCATTTAATTAGAATTTTTAATCTTTGGAATTCTTGGAAATGTTCTTAGCAACTAGTACATCGAACTACTTTCGATTATGACTCTGAGAACCAAATTTCAATTCGTATTTCCAGTGTTGAAAAATAGTTGTCAATGTAATGGTATCAAATAGACACAGTATATTAATCCCATGGAACAGTAGGTTATTTCACTGAAAACAATGCCACCATCTCACTTAAATTCTCTTCATGAAAATCCTGTAATTTGCTGTCAACAACTTCCACAACCAATTTGGCAAATAGTTATGAACTTTACATGTATGATAACATCAGGGTTTTTTTTTATGTGTTTAGATCGAATTCCTGATCTACAAACCATAGATTTTTTCCATGTGCCATCATTGTTCATACTGCAAGATATCAAACTTCCATTCTGTCTAGTGTATTATTATCCTACTTCTATGTAGACAAGCGTTCGGTGATATACTTGCTTAGTATGCTGTAGTTCACATCATAGACATAGAAGTGGATAATAGTACACTAGAATGGAAGTTTGATTATCTTACCTATTGTACACATGATGGGCAACATGAAAAATCTTATGGTTTGTAGGTCAGATTCGAGATCTAATACATTGTTATCATAGTCAAACTATTTTCAAGTTAGTGTGTGGAAGTGAGGTGACAGCAAATTACAGGATTTCCTTGAAAGAGAATTTTTAAGTGAGATGATGGTATTGTTTTCAATTATGAAATAGCCCAATATTCTAATGGTTAATATGCTGTTTCTCTATACGTAACAGTCATTGACAACCATTATCCATTTTTCAATACTGGAAAAACGATTTTAAATTTTTGTTCCAAATGGAGCCATGATTGTGAGTGGTCAGTGGACTGGTTATGAGAAACATCTCCAGTAATTCACTAGATAAAGATTACTTAATTTATTGGATAATTTCTCCTTGAAGTCGGTAAAGAAACCTAGCGCTTTTCTGGAATAATCACACTGAAAGCTTCTTTAGTACAAATCATCACTCAAGATAAATGAAATGTCGGCTGGAAATTTTCAATTATTTCATTGAATCGACACATGTTGATTATAGATGCAATGATATTTTGGAGGCTCATATTCGAAAAGCATGCAAAGGTATTGAAAATTGTTCATAAATATATTATTGAACAGGGGGATCCTTCAAAGCAAAATCAATACTATACAGAATTTCTTGGCCTCTGATTTCAAGCTGGAGTTATGGCATAGCTTCTGTAAATCGACATTACAAGAATGCATATGTTGTCTGATTATCCTCTTGATAGAATTATTGGAGCGATATTTCAAAATGATGAGCGTACAGAACGATTTTAAAAGGATTTCTTTCTTTATTATCCTGTCGCTTCCTGCAGTGCTTCTGTAAAATTCCATTATTGGCTTTTGTGCACATGATCTTTGGACAAGGGTAACAATCCAGATCACAAATTGGTTTGATAACTATAAATGCCAACCCGAAAACAAGGAAGCCAGCTCGTAAAAGTTGCTTTTTGCCCCAACTAAAGTTCACCCCAGAGTGTGGCCATATTTTTTCATGAAATTTTCCATTCTAAGACTTTCTATGGTATTGTTAATTTCTATGGTTAAGGGTTATCTATCATTGGAACCGAAATATCAATATTCCTCAAACAGGTATAATTGCGGTTCAATATTTTTACATAGGAAGATACACGAACCAAAAACACAATGATTCCTGCTCCATGCAGTTTGAATTCAAGTTTCCATGTAGTCCATCGGAGTTTTCAAAAGTTTCTGGATGACTTTAAATTGCATGGTCCATCATAAAACGACGGCTGCTTTAACAGCGCAGATCGACGACTATAAAAATGCACTTAAACTTCTTCTTGTTACTATTACAATGGATAGCAGATGTACATGCCAAAG
>CAJQUW010011002.1:0-10011 GCA_907163375.1 Prostheceraeus crozeri
GGCTCTGACACTTAGGATTTTTTCAGGTGAGGTCCGACGTGAAATCTTGAAATGGCTCTAACTTTTGAACGGCTGATCCGATTGAGATGGGACTACCGCCATTCTCTTTCTCTCACTCTCAGCTTTCCAGTGATGTAGAACACGACCTAGTCCGACTACGGCAAGCCACCTCTCCCGAGGGGGGGAGGTCGAAACATGAAAGTCGCGAAATTTGATGAAACAAACTTTGGTCAGGGTCCCAGGTCGACAGGGTCGGACCACGTCGGCCGGCCTAGGCTGACGAGGGGGGGAGGTCGACGGCGGCCATCTTGCGCGGTCCAGAGGTGTAGAACTCCTTACTACTAAACTTCTAAAAATCTCTTCTTCCAATTGTTATAGATGGCTACTGACTTACAATTAAAAATTTCATCTTGAATAGCCAGTATGGTCTTAGAGACACCACAAGCACTATTTTCATTGATTCTCGGACAAGTGGTATTGATGTCATTGCAGTCACAGTCTAGATGCACATTAGTTAATATACGTTATCATGCATCAATTTGAAATTTCTGATCATGTTGGACACCGATGATGAAAGACAAATGGACAGAGAATGATGCAGGCTATGTGATTTCAAAATTGCTTTGGTTTGATTTTCAATTCCTGCTAACGATCATGGTCATAGATTCAGATGGCTCTGTGAAATATAAAGTTACTTACACTACTCGTGCAAAATATCCATCTTAATTACATTTTCTCGATCAACAATCTATGCCCTCGCCCTTCGGGCTCGTGCATAGACATGTTGATCTCAAAAAATGCAATAAAGATGGATGTTTTGCACTTGTTGCGTAAATAACTATTCGTAGCTGTCTGACTATCCATCGGCAGCAGATTGACCATGAAGAATATAGGATTCTCAATATGAGCAAGCACATAGCTCGTTGTGCTAGACATCTCACTTCGAAGTTTGAAGCGGCTCCCATTTACCAAATGAGTGTGGGTTCCAGTCGCATAGATCGTGAGAAGAAGGAGACTGATTTCATTTCTTTACTAAGACCTCAGTTAAATATAGAATAATTTCTATGTTTCATTTTATGTATATTTGGGTTTGAATAAATCATTTTCATTCCCATGACTAGCCTGCTTAGATCAGGACGAAACCGGTCGGGAATTTTGATTCTTCTGACTTTTCCTTGAGTGCTTTTTTGGTTTATATATATATACACATAATGAAGTAAGTAAATGAAGCAGCAAGCCGCGTGTACTTTTTTTACATCTTTAATATTCTGAAGCAGAATGAAATAATCGACATTACGATTTCAACTAAGTTCTGGTTCCATCGCCTTGGTCGATCTTGCATGACTGTACTTAATACGACTATACTTGTCACTTGTTGATAGAGAAGTGTGGAAATTTATCGTAGTAGTGAGTCTTGAATAGTTTGTTCGCATCTTAACTAAATTTTAAGTATCCTTATTAGAATATTAAGAATTATTCCAGACGGTAGGCATATTTAGAATTAATATTAACAACTATATACGCGTCCAGGCATTTGCATGAATGTGGATTATGAATTTCTAAATTTAGGTACCGATAGTTATTTTTTTGTTCATTAAAAATCGTTATTATCTAAAGTCTTATTCGTGAAAAGTGATCGCATTCTACTATTTCCACTGAAATGGTTGTATTATTATATTTTATTGCTTTTAGATTACCCCTACTGCGAATTTTTGATTCGCGAGATGCCTGTGTTGATCGTGCTGTAAAGGGTAATTATTACCGGCAATAATTACTCAAATAAAAAATTACTGGTAATTTTACACATCACTAATTTTAATGTATAGCGGCACTATTGGGATGTGTGCGTACCCATAAATCTCAACAACATGTGATTTGCATCAAGATGTTTCATCGTAATTGCACCATGATTCCACTTTCTTCTCTCAATGAGTAGGTAAATGAAAGTGAATTTGTTTTTGAAAACATAAAAATGGCCCAGCTCGGACTACATCTGTTAAAAAATTTCAGGCCCAAGCACGCTCCAGCCCGTTGTCCGCTTAAACCAATCGGGATCAATGCTTTCGGTCTTTTTTAAAAAACACAGCATTTTCTGATCAGCATCAGAGTATGGTAACATTTTTCATGGACATTTTAAAACCCAAACTGTTGATCTGTGCATGCGCACTGTGACGCGATTTAGGAATTCTTTATTCCTTTTTAAGAATTGAACGAGTCTCAAACATTTACCAGTCAAGCGCCAATGTTTCTGCGCTTATTGTCCAGGGGTAAGGTTTGGCAAACATTTTCCGCAATACTAACGCCAATTGACTAACTCTGAGCGCATTGCGGAAATATTGACCAAAACAAAAGTAATATTGGTCAGATTCTATGTTTATTGTACATATTCCGCCAGATTTATAACATTCCGAACACAGTGCCATTCGAGATTGCATTGTTTCACTGGTTAACTATTTCAGCGATCAATTTTCTGATCTGAGATTTGATATACGTGGCGAACTCAATGATTTTGAAAACATCAATTATGCGTCGGAAACCTTCTGAAGCAAATCACTGGAGGCTCTGCACCTTTAGATCAGACGTAGATTTCTCAGAACCTACGTGTATGTCAGTTTTACGATGTTGATGACGAAATCAGTCCGCCGTTGAAATATTACAAATCACAATTGCACGCAAAGTATAGAAAGCGGCTACATGGTACGGCTATAGGTATTTGATCCTGTATTTTAAGTGATGTCTTTGATAATCTCTTTGTTGTTGCCCATTGATATAATGTTCTGATAATTAAAGGATTCATGATTTTATACGGTGTTGAAATGAAAATATAATTTATACTGCTCGGCGCTTCGTCCGTTCTTTATAGAGCAATACACGGAACTGCATCGTGGCTGCAGGAAATCGCGGTCTGACAAATCTCACAAACGACTGACAGTGACACATTGCATAGACGGGAATGACACGTCATAAAGACATTAAAGTAAGACAAAGCGATTGACAACCTAGTGTAAAAACTCATGTGCAAGTCAAGAATAAAGAATTGAAAAAAGTTAAAAGTTAAGTTAAATAAAGTTAAAGTAAAAAAGAATAAGTAAGTAAAAAGAATAAGTTAAAAGATAATTAAATTGACGTACATAAGAAAAGTAGCATGAGAAAAGGCAGCGGAAAGAGAATGAGGAAGAAGGAGGAAAAGAAGTAGGAAAAGAAGGAAAAAATATAAAATCATAAATAATGAATTAGAAAATGGTGCTGAGAAAAATTCGCTCTTTCTGTATCCATAAAGATGGACGAAGCCATTTAATCGCAACACCTTTGGCCAAAAATAGTTCAAATTTTGAACGGCAGTTTTTGATAGTGGAAAAGTTATTAACACTGGCAGCGGTACGATATGAACATCCCTGCAGGTGTCTCGTGATGCTGAAGGATGCATCTTTTGTTGATCTTGATTGTCTTCTGGAACTTGTGGTGAGCCACTTCGGCAAATCGCGCCATTCGCGCAAATGAACACCTTCCGAAGTGGCTCACGACAAGTTCCAGAAGACAATCAAGATCAACAAAAGATGCATCCTTCAGCATCACGAGACACCTGCAGGGATGTTCATATCGTACCGCTGCCAGTGTTAATAACTTTTCCACTATCAAAAACTGCCGTTCAAAATTTGAACTATTTTTGGCCAAAGGTGTTGCGATTAAATGGCTTCGTCCATCTTTATGGATACAGAAAGAGCGAATTTTTCTCAGCACCATTTTCTAATTCATTATTTATGATTTTATATTTTTTCCTTCTTTTCCTACTTCTTTTCCTCCTTCTTCCTCATTCTCTTTCCGCTGCCTTTTCTCATGCTACTTTTCTTATGTACGTCAATTTAATTATCTTTTAACTTATTCTTTTTACTTACTTATTCTTTTTTACTTTAACTTTATTTAACTTAACTTTTAACTTTTTTCAATTCTTTATTCTTGACTTGCACATGAGTTTTTACACTAGGTTGTCAATCGCTTTGTCTTACTTTAATGTCTTTATGACGTGTCATTCCCGTCTATGCAATGTGTCACTGTCAGTCGTTTGTGAGTTTTTGTCAGACCGCGATTTCCTGCAGCCACGATGCAGTTCCGTGTATTGCTCTATAAAGAACGGACGAAGCGCCGAGCAATATAAATTATATTTTCATTTCAACACCGTATAAAATCATGAATCCTTTAATTATCAGAACATTATGTCTTTGAATCGGGAGATAAAATGCGAATGATGTCCAACTTTCATGCAATTTTTCTGCTGTTTAACAATAGGCTGACGCCAATTCAAAATGTGAAATCTTAACTTTTTCATGTGGCTATGTCTAAAGTGTCAAATACAACAATCGACTTTTTTGTTGTCTGGACAAGTTGACGATAGAAAGACTTTCATATGCAATAAATGGCATGGGTGCCAGTTTCCTGCATTTAAATTCGACAAGAAATTGCAAAAACCGAACAAAGTTGGAGTTATGAATTAATCAATGATAGTAAAAGCGTGTAGTTGATGTCAGGTAAAACCAGACATAATCTATAATGATTAATGAATCTTGATGCATGTCAATCTCTTCTTGCACTTATAGGTTGCTGCACCTTTGTTCATCGAGGCCGCAGACCGAGATAAACACAAAGGTGGAGCAACATAATTGTTTCACCTTGTAACCCGACTGTGTGCATGCAAGTGATTTATAAGCACTTTTCGAAAACGTCTACTAAAAATGAATACGAGTAATGTGATTCAAATTCAAATAAATGTACTTATTTTGCCCCAATTATTGTGATTCAAATTCGATGCATGTACGACGTATTTATATTGCCTCAATTATTGTGATTCAAATTCCAACACATGGCGCTTGTATTACCCCAATTACATGTATTAAGTATTAATTGTAGTGACTTTCTTGAAAAAATGTGTTATCCAGTCAAGCATTTATATTTACTACTCAAAATAAGGTATTTGGAAGGAATTGAGCAAAGTCCAGTTCATATCCATCTTGGGTATCTTGGGCTTTGGTGGATCCAATATTTCACTTAGAGTTCGTTCTTGAGCTCCACAGTTTCTCTTGTAGAGGCGAGCTAATGAGCTTTGGTGACCCGTGCTCGACATGATAAGTTGTTCATCAATATTTTCTTGAAATAATTTAGTAGCGCAGGTAACCTTACCCGAATCTGGTGTAATATTTCCAGTGAGTCTATCTATTCTTGCCGCATCAGGTATCATCTTGGCGAGGCTATTGACTCCAACAGGTTGTTTGGAAAATCTTGGTGTGGGAGGTATAGATTTGAGAGGCCTGCGATTAAATGCTCCATCCGTCAAACCTGCTTCACGTAATGTGGTAGGATAAAGGTGCACATTGTCTCCACTGTTATATTGCTTGATGCACTTATCTTCGATTTTTCTGTCGCGAATAGCACCTTTGTAGATCTTGTTTCCGTTACCTCTGAATTGAACAAATCTCCCTAATGAATCTTCTCCAAAGTGAAATTGATCAATAGATAAACGTCTGTGCTCGTCGCGCACGTGATCCGAATGCTTTGCAATTATGCGTAGAAGATGACTGTCCGAAGAAGGCCCTCTGCATTTGTCATGGAGAACGCAACAGCATTCCACATCCTGTGTTCGTCATCTCCTGATATTGGATCCGCCCACCTGAGCGAATTTCCGAGTCCTTGGGATGTTAGTTCCTTCATGCGAGCATCCAACGCTCTTATGAAGCAAGAGAATTCCTTGTCTTCTTTGTCCAATGCATTACAGTCTGGCCGTTCTTGTTTCAGGAATCTTGCAAGTCCACAGACGATATTGTATAGACTGTTAGGTGGATAGTGCGATCCATCGTTACGCCGGATTTCATAGACGAAATGTTTTAAGACAGAGCACATTTCGGCCTTTGATGCAGTCCACAGTTGTCGATACAAGCTCAAATGGCTTCATAGGTTTCAACCTGTCGCAGATCTCTGTGTTCACGTTTCATGCTTTTAAGCTGAATTGATGCGACTTCATGTCTTGAACAGTACTTATTACGGCTGTGTCCATTTCTTGCTATCATGAATTAGTGTGCAACAAGCGATTTATCATCACTTACTGAAACTGTAGAGCGATGCAAATGAATTATCACGCATTGCACTTATTAGCTCAAGGTGAAACAATAAGTGACTTCTTCGCAAATTTTAAATTCTGAATTTGATTTTTCCCGTTAAATTATGAACAACAATATCAAATGGAACTTCGAGGTGGAAGTTCGAGAAGACTTCGAGAATCAACGTGTTATCAACGCTTGCTTGTAAGTGCCCTTGCGGCCATCGCTTTGCGCTTTCTGTATACTTCAGAATAAACATTTATGACTTATGACTTATAAACTTGTAAGATTGAATGATGGCAATTTCATGGACATGACCGCATTCCAAGACGACTTTTGAGGGAAAGTGTACATAGGTGTGGGCAATTTACCAATTACCAACTTTTTTCGACCCCCCCCCTCCCAGCTCTAAATGCCACCATATATGCCAGAGAAACATTTCCCCTCTGTATAGAATATGCTGCCTGACGCTGTCCCACTATATTCATCGCTGGACGAATTCCGTCTCATTTCTCTCCTTCCCGCCATCTTGAAATTTTTTGAGAAGATAATGTCGCCACGTTACAAGCAGGATTTGGAAACCATAAATTTGCATGGGCCACATCACCATGTCTACCGACCCATGGGCTCCTCAACCAAAGCTCACTTAAGCATTCACAACGAAATCACCCCGGATGGCGCAAGCACGGAAGCAAATAGAGTCACATGCAACGATTTGAGCAAAACATTCGATAAAATACAGCATAATGAATTTCTAAATTATATTTCAAGCAAATAAATTCACCAAAGTATATTGCAATGGCTATCATATTTGAAAAAGACAGCTGTGTGTTCACCTTTTTGAGACCCAATGACGTGCCGTGCACATCATGCGGGCCCTTGGGCAATTGATCGACGAGCAGCTGGCAACACTGTCTCAACTACTCATGTCGTGCAGTGCACGTCATTGCTGTGTTGTTATCCAATTGTTCACTCAGCATCTGGGGAGATGCAGTCATGAGCGAATGGCGTGCACCACACGTCATGGGTAGTTCGAGTAGTTTAGAACATTTGGCTTCAGGCTCAATGATGGCGTGCGGGTAATTTACTCAAGCTAAATTAGGTGTCCCTCATGGTTCACTGATTGGGCTATGCTATTCTTTTGTGCTTTGGAATCATGCATATGGAATCTTCTCATGTGAAACTTATGAAGTTTACTGATGACATGCGCCTCATCCGATGTAAATGTACACCGAAGGATGCTTGTGATCCTAGAAAAGTAGACTTGATTTTGGTTCAGTTAGACGTCCTTGGACGCCTGTATTATCTGCCTATTGCAACTGGTCGATACACGCGCGAGCGCACACCCCCTAACATCTACTATGAGTTGCAAGGTGTCCAATGTCTGTCCATCTTCTATCTATGATTCTTCAGCCAAATTTTCATTTTGGATGTGCATTGTAGCCAACTTTCGATAAAAAAATCGGCAGGGATCATAAAAATGTATTGATATCACTTAGTTGATTGCTGAGTAGTAGTACCAATTTCAATAACTAATTGCCTATTAATTGTAATTTCAATTATTTGATTGTTCACGAATATCAATCAACTTCACTCAATTAATAGATTGAAAACAGTAATTGAATTGGAGTCAGTTTTTGATAATCCCTGCATAGGACCATTTGTAACTATGAGTGTGAGTGTGATCGAGTACCCGCCGTTGAACCTTGTTGAAATGTAGGACAGTCGACACCTATCATCTGAATTAATGTCCATTAACACAGGACGCGGCGCTTCCTCACGCATCAGAATTTTCGTTCAGAACCTTAATAAACTTATGGGACTGTGCAAACAGAGACCTGTGTGATGTGAATGGACCTCTACGGTACTGCTAGTATCTTAAAACAGTAATTACTCTTTCTTGTCCTTGTCATGAAGACGATGAGGCGCAGAACTTCGTTTCCCATGGACTTGCGCTATCTACAACTAGCATTTATGTAGGTACGATCTAATTTTATGTGTTTCTTTTGGCGGAAAATTAACTTATCTTATTTGTTATGTTATTGATGTCTTGTACATATGCACTATTGCACATTTCCATCAAGACATGAAGGTGATGGAGACAAGGTATCAGGGACGCTGGGATGCAGTTATGATGGCTGATTACTGCTGGAATCTAAAGAGAGACATCCCTGCAGCTGAGCATTGAAGGAACTGCAAAATACGGAAATTCATGCCCTGACTTTTTTTACAATTGCGACTTTCTACCCAGATTGCATGTGCAAGTAGGCCTACATGTATTTATCTTATCCTTTTATACAAATAAGTGAAATTAGATTTTGTGATACCAATTCAATACATTCTTTTATAATGTATCTTTTTTCTACTTAGCCATTTTGGGGTGAGAAGGGTTCTTAGAAATAACAGATGACTTCACAAAGTGTGATATATTAAGCCAGAAAATCTAATTTCTCAAAATATAATTAGCATGAAAACTCGACCTGATTGAGTTAAATGGATGCCATATTCATAGTTAGTGGAGGAAAATGCTCCTAAATCGGTTGAAAAACTTCTGATTATTTTCAAAAAGTTTTTTTTGTAACCCAGTGTAATGGTCGGGATTTCTAAGAACAATGCTTTTTAGATTGAATGATGTTGTCGTTTTCGCAAAATTTTCCGAGTGCGGGAACTTATTAGACACGTTCAAGTATGAGTTTCCTTTACTTAAGAATATAAACACACAATGTCTCCCGCACACAGATTGACACTAAATACGAATTATTGCAGTTTTGGTTCACTTTTTCAGTTGTCTTAGCACCTGGAGGCGCTAGATATCCCACAGTTGTCCAACCTCTGTCATTATGCAGTGGCCAGAGCGTTGAAATGACTGAAGGGGCATGTGGTGGAACAGGAGTGAGAAAGCGATCGGTTACTTATAGGGTTCCGTTATTCTTTAATAACAATTGCTTTCCTTCAGAAGTAACGAATCAGGAATTTTGTGGTGAGTATGACCAAGAATTTCTATGCTTCATTTCCCTATATATTTCATGATATGCAATGCCAGTATTCGAAATGATGTATTTACATTTACAAAAGTTCTTTCAGTCCATTACATTCAACTTGACTATTTATTGAGGGCTTGCGTTTCCGCATGAAGATTGATTCTTTTGAGTCTTAAATTTAGCTCGTCGTCCTCTGTTAATATCTTAATGCTGAATTTGCTATTTTGACATGTTATTCTGTGGTTGAAAATTGATGAACGGTAAGTACTTAATTGTTCTCTTCGATACGGATATGAAAAGGGCGAATTATACTGCTGATGCAGCTTTGATGATGCCTGTCACATTTCACATCATATACAACACTTCTCCTGATCTCTAATTTCGGATCTTCAATTACGCAAATAAAGATGTTTAAAGGTGTTTCCGTTTTTCGGTGAGTCTTACATCCAATCTTCGTGTCTAAATGTATGCTTGATTTTGCTACCCAATTCATCACTTATGTAAATTCATCCATCTTTGAATTCATATTAATTGTTGCTGCATTTCGTCGTCGATTTGTTGTTCCTCGAAAGCCGGATAGGCCTAGTTGCATCAGGATAGCCATTTAACTTGTGAGTGGTAATTAAGGATCCTAAGTTTTGCTACAGAAGAATTGTTGCACATGAAGTTAAAAGTGCCAAGTGTCGTCAAATCTATGTCGTAAAATCCCTCTTCATATCCACATCAGATAACATTTAAGTGTTTACTTTCCGTCCATCAATTTTCGACCACAGAATGGAATGTCAAAGCAACTAATTCAACGGTAAGACAACAGTGGATGACGAACTGACTTTAGGACTCAACGAATCAATCTTCCTGCGGAAGCGCAAGGCCTCGATGAATAGGCGAGTTGAATGTGATGGGCTGAAAGAATTATTACCAGAAAAAGTCTTCAATATGAC
>CAJQUW010011004.1:0-24204 GCA_907163375.1 Prostheceraeus crozeri
ACTGCGGTTTTGTAACTGATTGGTGCATATGCAACAGAAGGAGTATAGACTCCCGTGTTTGTCTTTTAAATGAAAGTCAATTTCAAGTTTGCCATTTTGGAGAGTGAGTTTGGTATCAAGAAAAGTAAGAGTCTTTTCGACGCTTTCTTCATAAGTGAACTGAATGTTTTGATCCAATTCATTTAAAAAGTCCAAGAAATCTTTAGCGTCTTGGTCACTATGAAAGATCAAAAACAATCATCGACATAGCGACGACAGTACATTGGCAATTTGCCTTCGTGCTTACAAAAATTGGTCTCAATTATATATCGAAGGCAAAGGCAGCCATTGTGGGCACTACAGGAGACCCCATGGCCATCCCTTCAAATTGATAGTTCAGATTATTATTAAAGCTATCAACAGAATATTCGTGCATGCAAGCTCCATATGAAACTTGAAGGCTGTTTCATTTGCTGGAAATTCGGTAAAGTCGAACAGTAAGGAAATGTGGTCGATAGTCTTTCTCACAGGAATGTTAGTAGATAGAGAGAGAGAATACTATATTCACGGCAAATTCATGCATGTGACTAATTAGTAATTAGGCCTAAGTTCTTCACGTCTAAACTATACATTTTCAAATCACCTTGCGGCAAAGATAAATTTTTGAGATACTCGACAAACTGAAAGGTATCTTTCAGCCTGTATTGGATAGGAATGTATTTTTTCAAATGTCTATCAAGCAAATTGGCTAAATTACCAGTGCAAGTGTTGCGCATACTAAGAATTGGGCGGTAGGGCGGACTCGTCTCACTTTTACAAACCTCAGGAAGTCCATAGAGCTGCGCTGGTTGAGAAACACAAGCTTTCACCAATTTACAGTTTACGATTAAATCTATCTTCTTCAAGTATGAAAGGTTCCTTCTTCAAGCGTTTATCGACTTTGTAATCTTTAAAGCGGTCATTGTCATTTAAAAATTCTGTTATTTTCCGAATATACGCGTCTCTGTCATCAATAAGGATCCCATTACCTTCATCAAATTTGGAGATAAAGAGATTTTTGTTCTTTGCCAAAATTTATGATCACTTTTATTTTAGACTGCCAAGCTTTGCTAACTCTATGTTTGCTAAAGTAAGCATTGAAAGAATTGCGAAATTGCGAAAGAAAATTCTCATCAAAATTTGGCTCATCAAGCTGTTTGATCTTGCCCATCAACAACTCAGCTTCAGCTTTTTCTTCATTTTTGCGATGATTGACATGTGGAAAACACATAGAAAACCCTAACGAGATTCTTTTTCAGCTTCAAAAAGAAAAATCGAAGAAATGTTCAATATCGGAGAAGATTCAACTTTCCCTTTATGAGGAATGATGGGAGCCTGAGTGGCTTCAAGATTGCGAAGCTTTTTAGAATGAACTTTAGACAGAATCTTTCTAGTTTTAGCAACATTATGCTCAATGATCGACTTTACGATGAGGCTTTGACTGTCATCAAGAAACGTTAAAATGTTAGTGAGATTAGTGGACTTTATTCTGCGTTTTGTCTCACCAATTTCCTTCTTCAAAGCTGTTTGTTGCGCCTTTCTGATTCCCTGCTTTGATAATTTCAAGGATTTATGTAACTTCGTTTGAAGGAACTTCGGAATAACATGTCGCTCCTGACATTCGCGTAGGAATTGAAGTGGTCTCTCAGCACTTACTTCTATATCTGCCAATCTTATACCTTGCTTCACGACAGAAGTTGTCTCTGGGTTAAGAGCAAAGTATACCCAGTCCCTTCATGAATGTGAAAAGAAAAAATACTGGTTCCGGACTAGTTTCGATTCACTTGTATTGAATCATCCTCAGTGGCTGCAAATTATAAGATCGCATAAAATTCACTTTATATACAAATTTTCATGTGTTCACAAACGACTCAAGGTCATTGCCCTCGATATAATTGAGACCAAAATTTAATGAGCACGAAAGAAAATTGCCAATCTACTGTCGTCGCTATGTCGATGATTGTTTTTCATCTTTCATAGTGACCAAGAGGCTAAAGGTTTCTTGGACTTTTTAAATGAATTGGATCAAAACATTCAGTTCACTTATGAAGAAAGCGTCGAAAAGTCTCTTACTTTTCTTAATACCAAACTCACTCTCAAAAATAGCAAACTTGAAATTGGCTTTCATTTAAAAGACACAAACACGGGAGTCTATACTCCTTCTGTTCCATATGCACCAATCAGTTACAAAACCGCAGCCATTCGCTCTTTGTTTTATACAGCCTTAAAAATTTGCTCAGAGAAGCATTTGTATGAGAAGGCTGCTTCTCGTATTCGCAACATCTTCACATTGAACGGTTTTACGGACGACGTGATTGATCGTATCAAAAGGAAAGTTGAACAGGGTGTTCGAAATGCATGCAAGTCTGAAAATGAGGATAAAATTAACGTCTATTGGTTCATTCCGTTCATTCAGGAAGACTCAAAAGAGCTGCAGTCTAAAATTGAGAAATTAAACCGTCATCTTCAAAATTCTGAAATAAAAGTTGCCTATAGAACTTCTAAATTAAAGGATTCATAACAAAGATCCTGTTGTCCCTTGTGGCGTTAAATCGAACATTTCTTATCAATATAGTTGTGACCGCTGTTCTATGCGGTACGTCGGTGCCACTAAGAGACACTTCAATACTCGTATCAGTGAGCATTTGCGTGGATATCCCACCGCTACAGAGATATCTATGTACGAGCATAGCCCCAAGGCTGAAAACTTCACTATTGTTAGTTGCTTCCGACAGCCATTAATTCTTGAATTCATCATGATAAAGGGAAACAATAATCTATTATCGAATGAGCGGAATGGATCACATGTTCTTCTTCTGAACTTGTAACATCAATGACGTAGAGTGGAACCATGCAATGACCTTGAGTCGTTTGTGAACACATGTATAAAAATCAAAGCAAATGTAGATGAATATCAAAAATGAAAACTACCGATCTCACGCCGACATGTTCCACCAGTAGTCTGACTTCTCAAGGCGGTAAGTGATTCAAATCTATTGATACAAAAATTATATACTAGAAATTTGATTTCATGAATAAAATATCTTGATTTTTAGGAGAAATCATAGAGTCTTTCACATGGCATTGAGAGGTGGTCCATAGATCTTCATGAACTTAATGAACATGGCCTCTTTATGTTCACGATCCATTCTTATGGACCCCGAAAGCATTTTATAGAATGGAGTGATAGAAAGTTTGATGTCCATGCTAGCTGCACAGTTTCTCATACGTGTATGCTTGCTTACAGGTAGGTATTTAGCTTCCTGAATCTGTTGTCGATGAACAGTAACTCTATGCCGAAGGGTATCACCGGACTGGCCTATATAATAATCATCACAAACTAAACAATTTAATTTATAAATGATGTTAGAAGAACTGTAAGTTAGGTTAGTTTTCTTTTCACATTCATGAAGAGACTGGGTACACTTTGCTGCAATATAGGCTGTCTATTTTCGTCAATTTAAAGCCTATCACAATGAGCAATCTGAATAACATAAAAAGGCGCAGACATATAGAAAATATTTTAAGTGTGAAATTTAGTTCTTTTAAGTAAAGAAATATTTAGCAATGATGATGATCTTGAAGACAGACTGCAGATTTTTATCGTTCCGAAAGTGGAAGCACTCTGTATTCTTGTAATTGTCTTTATTCAATCGCAATAAAATATTGTAAAGGCACAAGTTTATTACAATTGAATAAAGATGATTATAAGAATAGGGAGTGCCTTCACTTTCGGAACGATGAAAGTAAACAACTTCCCGTATATCGTCGTCAACTATCCAAATTTTTATGTATTCGTTATTGATTTTGTTATGAATACTCCGGCAGACTTGATTCATAATTTTGTTATGTTTTCCATGTTTATTGAAAGGTTTATCATAAAGAATTTCAACTTACTTTCAAACATAGTCGTCGATTTACTTTGAAATCAAGGGGAGGATTCTTGATTAAGTTTGACGTACCTCTACATATGGGCGTATTACTCCAGCTCACCTTTGTAAGATCATGTTCGAAATCATATAAATATAAATATGCCCAACATACATATGTTTTACATTGCGTTTATATTGCAACAACAAATTATTCTTCATATTACATTTAGATATAGGCCCTACGTATTGTGCTGCTGAAAACCGCACATGCTTGTTTTCTATACTCATAGAATCCATTTTCATTTTGCTTATTCTAAAGCGCTGTTTAAAGCGTTTGAAATGATAATTTGGCATGCACTGGAAACCGGTCCATACAGTCCTATGATTTAGGGTCTCAACTCACATCGGAGGTCGTTATTGATTTGAATCTCAGAGCACACCCGGCGGGAACGGTCATCAAACGAAAATAAATAAGAGCCCTTAAGCACTTGTATTTTTGGAAAGTATACATGTCACAGATATCCTGCATGTCAGTCACCAAAATCATCTATGAGCTATTGCCAAATTATGACTTCATCTTTCAAAATGGCCGCCATGATTATAAAAATGGGCTGTATCTCGAAAATGAATGATTTTAGGGCCCAATAATGTATTACGAGCAGATATAAAGTCGACCATTTCCTTTCATTTGAGACTCGTTTTATGCCAATAAGTTGCATATATGTCAAATGATGACCTCATAATTCAATATGGCCGCCATAATTACGAAAATCTGCTGTAACCCGAAAATAAGTTATTTTAAGGTCCAATAATGTATTACGAACAGATGTAAAATCGACCACTACCTTTCATTTGTGACTAGTGATATGTCAATAAGATACACACATGTAGGCCTATATGTCAAATAATTACGTTATAGGCCTAATTCAAAAGGGCCGCCATAATTACGAAAATCTGCTGTAACCCGAAAACAAAGAAACTTATGGCCTGAGCATTTATATAGTATCATTCAAGTTTATTTCTCCTAACATGTCTATCACATCTTACATATGCAAATTCAATGCACAGATATATAAAATACCATATCTCTGTCCTAATACCTTTAAGATAGCGCATACATTTGAGAACACGTAATTTTTTCTAAGCAGTGACACATAAAGTGCACCCTTTCCATAGCTGCTACGAATATGCGCGTCTGCCGAGTTCTAACCGGATCCTGTTATTGTCAGATAATAAAAAAAGTGCACTTTTCATCAAAACAGTGTCCAACAGCGTGCGGATTGAAGCTTTTGAAAACCCTTTCACTGATTAAAATACCTCCTCTTAATCAAAGATGCCGCACTCTGGAAGAATGAAATTTTTGTTCTCGCCTGTGATTAAGCGCTAAGAGCGGTACACTGTAAATCGCTCAATACCAATCACATACGAAGGATGCATACCAAAATATTTTTTTGGTATTTTTCTGTATGATCTTGGTATATATTTGTATGCTTTTCGCATGTTATTTCAACTGTGGTATGCTTTACATACTAAAGCCATACCAGCACAATGTTAAAAGAAAGCATCAATCATGTCCAAAGTATGTTGATTTAAGGACTTTTGTCAATAAAGATCACATTAATGTTACTACTGTTCTGTAAGTAGTTAGATAATGACATTCAAGAGTGATACCTTAAATGCTGAATTCGATTTTAATACACGTAAGTCTAAGGCATTTCATGAATAATCAATAAGTATTCAACCATCAACAATTATGTATCATGTAATTTTGAAATAAGGCATATTATCAATCCGAAGTAAAAACACATTATAATTCATTAAATGCAAAAATAGTTATGTTTGAGATATATAAGTCAACATGGTTGCTGAAAAGTTATCGTTATATTGAAATGATGTTTATCAATTTAGTTCAAGGAAATGAGCTAATTATGAGACTTGTGAATGCTATAAGACAAGTTGCAAAGATGACATGCGGCTTTAATTCCACAACAAATCTAATCTAGTTAAATACCACACTTTCACAAAGAAATATTCACGGCTGGTATTACTGGAAAAAAGTTATTTGTAAGTAGTATGTAGTATAACATATTTTTTGCCATGTGACATAAAGCTATTCATACGATAGACATACGAAACACATACCGATTTGCATCGGGTCTCGTATATAAAACATACCAAGAATTCGTATTTCAACGTAAAACAGCCAATCACAGTTAGCATAGTTCGTATCGTTTACATACCAATCACATACGAAAGTAAAAGGCCATTCGTATGAAAAACATACCAGATTTCTTTATATATACCAGAATCTCGTATCAAATGTTGGTTTCAAATTGTATGTAAACTTGGTATGTGTTTGTATGTAATTTTCGTATCCAGCGATTTACAGTGTAGTGGTAGGGACTAAATCAGAGACTTATATCAGTCCCATATAAATAGAGAAAATTTTCATGGCTCCCCCTCTGCGACTAATGCTTCATAAAAAGTTTTAACCTCCTCAGTCCTTATGTCCATTATACTGGACAAGCTTTGTCGTCGATATGCGTCACTTTCACAGAGCGCATGCTAGTCGAACGCTGCAGTGTGATTGGTCGAGATGTAGGGAAACTTTCTTCCGTGTTGCAGTCACAGCGTGATCACGTTATGCAGTCACAGCATTGCTCATGGAACCAACAAGACGTCGAAGCACGAGAATTGCCGGTAAGTGTTAGATGAATGTATTTTTGACGAACTAATAGGAGTAATCCTGAAGAATTTTTAGTATAATTGTATTGTTGAGATCACCTGTAATCTGGCTCTAAAAACAGATATTTTTACAATGTCCTTGTATTCGATAGAAACGGCGTTTCCATTCATGTCCATTATAATGGACACTTGGACTGAACATAGAATAGATTGTACATCGCGCTTCGAAAACAATATGTATATATGTTTGCCTTATCACTGCTATTATAACGTATTATATATATAGAAGGTCATGGAGGTTGTATTGCTCTGCGATAGTGACCGATTTTCATTTGATATTATACCTTGATGCTGTATTACAACCTATATTACACCCTAAGATTACATGTACATGCATGTATATATATTTGCTGTTGATCGGATTGTAATTGTTATTTGTTTTTTTTCAGAGCGAACGCTGGCATTATTGGAGACCTCCGATATATCTGATCTCTCGGATGAAGATGTGTCTGACTTAGAAGAGGAAATGGATAATTCTATATCGGATGAATCTATAGACTCATTATCTTCTGAAGATGAGCTGGAGCCATCTACCACTTCTGGCTGGTACAAATCAGATTTCATTCCGAAATACACGTTTTTATCCATGGGATCACACGTACAGACTTCAGATCAACCTAGTGATAAAAATCCGGCGGATTACTTTAGGGACTACTTTTCAAATGATTTTGCTGATAAGATTGCTCATGCGACTAATCAGCACGCACTTCAAATTGGAAATACTTTTACACCAACAAATGGTGACGAGATAAAACGTTTTTTAGGTTCGTCATTTATCATGTCTATATGTGGCTATCCACGTTTACGGATGTACTACGAACGCAAGTATAAGACTCAGTTCAATGTTTTGTCTAGAGACAGAATGTATAAATTAAGGACCGCACTTCATTTTGTCGATGATTTGGCTGTTTCTTCTGATGCCAAGCAAATGAATAAGTTTTGGAAGGTAACCCCAATCATCATCAATTTCAAAACTGCTGCCTTCAACACCACTCCGGAGAGCAATCTCTCAGTAGATGAACAGATGATCAGCTTCGAAGGTCGCTCTCAGATGAAGCAATACATCCCTGGTAAGCCTCATCCTTGGGGCCTCAAAAACTTTGTCTTATGCTCTCCATCTGGCTTGGTTCATGATTTCATTTTATACCAAGGGAGCACAACTTTCCATCGAACAATACCATCACTTGGTATTGGAGGTAATGTGGTCATGCTGATGACGAGAGATTTGAATCCTGAAAGGCATCATTCTCTCTATTTCGACAGATTTTTTACGTCAGTGAAATTGTTGGAAATGCTTGGTGAAAAGGGATGTCATGGTACAGGCACATGTCGCCTCAATCGAATTCCAGTTGAGGCTCGCCATTTGCTCAAATCGGATAGAGACATGAATAGGGAGCCTCGCGGTGGGAATGACCGAGTTTCTCGGTCAGATGGTGTCTTGTCATTTACGAAATGGTGCGACAAGAGAACTATAGTTCTCGCTTCTACAATACACTCGGTCGAACCAACTGACATTGTAAGGCGATGGAATAAAACCAGAAAAGTATTCACGATGTCAGCAGGCCTAATGTCGTTGCCCAGTACAATAGGTCAATGGGAGGAGTCGACATGTGCGATCGCATGTTGTCGTACTATCGATGCAAAATCCGAACCAGGAAATGGCCGATCCGATTATTTTTCCACTTTATGGATTGGTCAGTGGTCAATGCATTTCTGCAATACAAACTAGATTGTAAAAATTCTGATCTGAATTATGATCTTCTAACATTCAAGCAATATATTGCAGAGACTCTCCTATCTGCAGGGAACAAACCTGTTTTTCTCACTGATATAAGAAGTACGACTCCTATTCCTGAAAGAGCTTCGCGTCGTACAACGCATTTGCCTGTCGCTATTAGTCTTCCTCAAGGTAGTTTTATGAGATGCCGAAATCCAGGTTGCAAGAAAAAAACACATACTAAATGTACAACTTGTAATTTGTTCTTATGTGTAAAACCCAACTCTAACTGCTTCAAAGAATTTCATCCAGAATAACAAAAGTACATTTTGAAATCGAAAGTACTGAGACTAGATAGCTAGAAAAGAACAACTTACTTGAAATAGACATCATTATACGATTTGTGATTTGTTTTTATAAATCATACCGAGCTCTGGCTTCTTCAAAGAATTTTATACGGAGTAAAAGTACTTTTTGGAATATTCAATTGTTTTCATATAATATTTTATGTATTGGCTACATATATTGAATAGTAAAGATCATTATATAGTGTATACTACAGAAACATAAATGATAGTTAATTCAGCTACTTACCCTCTTCAGTCCATCTGTCCATTATAATGGACACTCTATATCTATGTTATCAAATTACATATATAAATAGAACAACATTTAGAACTCTTTATAGACATTAGAAAAAACAATTGCACACAAAAAATGTATATTTGATACTTTAAACAGCTTTGGGACTGAGGAGGTTAAGCGGGAGGCACTAGCTAAGTCACATGGTGTATTTATTTCTCTATCCTGCATGTGTTTATGACTCCGATCAGTGATATTTATGAAAATGTATTGAAAGACTTGATAAGTTTAAGTTAATGGCATTTTAATAATATATTAATATAATTCTAAGTTTTAAGTTTAACTTAATAACTCGTACATCATACCATTAAGAAAGGTGGCTGTCTGACAGCTATGATCATTTATTAACATGACTGACAGAGTTGGAAAAGTCGGAATTGGAATCGACGATATTTAAATCTACTGGAATTGGAATTGACCTTGATAAACCGAAATTCCACTTTTTCGATGGACCTGTGTTAAATCTATTTGTACAAAAATTGAAATCACAGTACTCGGCTGTTGTGTTAACTGCACGCAGAGATAAGAGATAGATAGATCGACAGAGGGAGCTTTATTCTATTATTGAATAAGGGTGTTAATTGTAACTTCGATGGGCCTACAGCCCCGGACAATGCTAATTCAGCGATTAACCAAACAATGAAAAGACAATCATCTTTGTTCAATCTGTTATTTGGTTATTTATCAAGTAAGATAATTAATCAAAATAAAACAATTGTTGAATCTCGTTATTGATAGCATAAGCACAAAAATTGGAGATTAACTTAATTGCTGTACACACGAAAAACAATTGGTTTGGAAAGAGGAAAATTAACGCTGCATGAAAGGGCAGCAACCATGTCAGTTCAAATCATAATATAGACAGTCGCAACAGATTATTCTAATAATTAATTATTCAATTACATGAACTATCATTCAACTTCCAATCACAACAATTAACAATGTTAATTTTCAAGACTATAGTTATATAGATACGATGCGCAACGATAAAAGAAAAACTTTACACTTACAGTTCACTTCTCAATGTTGAATTCACTTCAATTCGATCGGACCCACTTATACCAAAATAATATCATAAATATCAGTGGCACTTATACCGTCACACTTCAATCGCGCTCGCTGATGTTTTGCCGTATACGCTGCTGTGTTGTTGGTCGCTGGCAGGCAGTTGTTGTTGTTACTTCTGTAGTTATATCACACCGCGAGATCCCGAAGTTCTTCTAACAGCTACTGAAGATGTCGTATGTGTTGTTGTTGTGTCAATTTCTCATCGTTTCTAATTTATACAAATTTTTGAAACTTGACGATAAAACCACTTTCTTTTGAATATTGAAAGAGTTTCCTTTAATCTTTGCTCGTTAGCTTCCGACCCGACCACATTTCGTTTTTATCACGGAATTTTTAATCTCCTTTTTTAACATGGACCATTAATCAGATTTCATGATATCATTTTTCATCGTCGTTTTTTCTTTCATCAACAATCACGTTATTCGCACACTGAATTTCGTTCTTCTGTCAGTTTACTAATAGATTTATTCGCATCTCATCTCTCTCTCTCTCTCTCTCTCCGTTTGATTCGTTGCTGACCGTTAACTTTCTTCTCTTTTTTTTCACGAGATATTGAATATCTCGTTTACGAAACGAAAATGGCGCAGGCTGACCGGTGACATATATACATGTACACAAGAAATATGAACTGTAAACATGAAAACGCACATAGGAACGACGCAGGGAACGGCACACAGGAACAATGAGGAAAGGACAAGGGCACATGGGTTAGATTGAAACGAGCAAACGTTAGATACATTAACATAAGACACTATGCGCGACATGCAATAATCGGAATTGAATCTTATTATGGAATTGGAATTGGAATTGAATTGAACTGTTTCGACTGGAATTGGAATTGGATTTGGAATTGAAATTTCTGCTCCGGAATTGGAATTGGAATTAAAAAATTTCAGTGGAATTTTTCCAGCTCTGGTCGTGACGCTGATCTCAAGATCGAAGTTAACAGTTCGGAATTCGGAAATTGAAGTTTATAATATTATCAATATTTATTAATTGTAACATTGATAAATATTATATTTATTAATAATAACAAATAATTTATTAATATAATATTAATTGTATTAATGGAAAAATAGAATGATTTAACATTGTCAACAAAATTAACTATTACGTGTACTCTTATATGCAATCTTAAAAAAACAACTTGAATGTAGGCCTATAGGTATGATAGGCTTTATTAAGGAAATTACCGCAGATTTAACTGTAAAAGTTATTACTAATTACTTCATGTGCGGAAAAAGGTCTATTGACAATATATTTGTATCATCAATACAAAATAGCGAAACACCAATATTTCAAACAGCCCCGCTGTTCATTATCATGGCCTTCGTGAATATGATTCCTCGACGGTCGCGACAGCAGTGAACGATATTCAACTTATGAAACGCATAGTAAAGCAGATGATGAAATACACAGACCAAATCATACAGATATCCGAAGCAAAGTGCAATGATTGCAGCATATGCGATCCTACCAATACTAATACTGACTTAAGAGATATCCCACGAGTAGGCCTATATCTGGTATTTCACATGTCTCTGTGGAAAATACTACAATTAGTCTATACGCGGGATATCTCTTAAGTCAGTATTAGTAATGGTAGGATCGCAGCTTGCAATCATTGCACTTTGCTTCGGATATCTGTATCATTTGGTATGTGTATTTCATCATCCTCTTCACTGTGTATGTCATTTACTGAATATCGTTCACTGTTGTCGCGACGGTCGAGGAATCATTAATAAATTCACGAAGGCCATGATAATGAACAACGGGGCTGTTTGAATTATTATTTTATATTGATAATAAAAATATAGGTCTATCGTTGATAAAACTTTCCCTGATCTTGTTGAAAGACGAAGAACATTATGATAACTTCATGTAATTTCCTTGAACTGCAATTATTCCCCTTGATTCCTTGAACTCATTTTACACTCAACATGTTGAAAGCATAAGTCAGTAATTTAATTCAACAACGATATAGCGCTGAGCAGTGCCCGTCAGTTAACTCTCCAGCCATGTGAATTTTATCAAATATGTACATGCTAATTAAAACAATGCATGAAGCCGACTAGACATCACAGAGGTATATGTAGCTCGATAAAATGGACTAGTGAAAATATTTTACTCAGAATTCATTCAGACGTCGTCATGAGAAAACATCTGAGCTGATTATTTATTTGATAACAGTGAAGTGTTAGAGTCCTTTAATACATCACATAATAAAAGGCCAAAAAATCATGCTATCTTAAATCAACCATAGGGCCTATCTGTTGCTCTGATGTCATCAGTCTCTGTACATCTCTGTAAAAATTAAACCATGAACAGACCTTTTGGACCGTATATGAGTAGCCGATATTGAAAGGTTATTGATACATTGCATAATCAGATAAAGAAGGCCTTACATCATCATCAGACGATGACTGCATAGTTCCAAGCTTGATCTATGATTACTTCTTTGAATTGTATTAAAACTTGCGAAAATATAATTAACAGAGGTGACAGGCCTACATGTTAGGTAAAATTTAAGCCAATTGTCATAACAGTCATGAAATTTAAGCCAACTCATGACAGAGAATGAATTCAAAATAGGTGTGAAATTCTAAGAAACAGGATCAATATCTAAATGCTCAACTTGTTTGGGAATACACAAAACCAGCTGATTATGATTTAAGTGCAAACATAATCTGAGGATTTTGCATTTAACAATTTAAATTTATTTATTGGTGGATCTATACGTGTCATTCCATTTTCCTACATCAATCATAGTGACCTCGCAGCATCTTAAACATTTTCTCTGAGAACGTTGATGAATAGGAAAGTGTAGAAAAGGCTTCTAATAACAATCACTTCGTTGTTTGTTGACACGTGAATATTGAATTGTTATCAATGAATGCGATAAACAAAATTTTGTAGTATCAAGCCCCTTTCCCCTTACAAAAGCAAGTAGCATGGAATAAGTATCAGTGTAAACCGTACAATGCGAAACCGAGAAAGAGATCGATACGAAACCGATAGTTTGGTGTAGGACAGCGGTTTAAATACGAATTTTTGAATATCCTTATGTAGGGCCTATAAAATAGCTTGGTGTCGAGCATTTTGCTAGTTGCGTTTGATGTCCGGATTTTGAATCGAAGACAGCCTTGGTTTCCTATTGTATGGTTTACAGTATGTACTCGTAGTTTAAAAAGTGGTGAAATGTCTTACAAGTCCGTCTAATCACTATCCGCAGCGTTAATGTTCTCAGTCGGCACGGAAGACGCTCTACTTGGGACACCACTTATTCTGCGACTCCCCTTCTCTTCAGCTCGTCCAACCTTCAAGGGCATTCGCTTCAGCTGCTCACTTACTTCGGTGTTGATTTTCTCCGCTGACTTTGCCTCACCGAATTTTTTGGCTATTGTTTCTGCAATACAATGGATAAGGTGTACGAGTATGAGGTAGAGTAAGAGTTTCAGCTATCACAGGCAAGACTTATGAATGTATGATAGGGTATATACAATTTAAAATGTATTACAAAATATTTGCAATATGCGTAAGCGCATATTTCACTGAAACACATGCATGTAGGAAATCTATATCATTATTTGGTTAGATTTTGTTGCTTGAGTTCGGTTTCACTTTATTGATGAAAAGGCATCGCTTCGATTGCAGACTGCACTGAATTTGTTGAGCTGACACATGTTCGTTAGTGTTTATGGACAGGGGATGTAAAATTAATAACACTTTCACACACACACACACACCTAAAGAAAATAACATACGCACACACTCATCCAGGCTCTGGAGAGAAGAGAAGAAAAGAAGAAGGGCAGCAATTTATCAATCAAACACCTTCATCTAAATTAGTTGCTACGATTATGGAAAGGGGAATTAGTAAATACAAATAACAAAACTTTTACATTATCTAGATTCCATACAATTGGATCGACAATGGAGGTTTCCCAATTCGTAGTCAAACTACATAACTTTTAACAACTGCTAATAGGAAAGTTGCATTAATTCCAAAATGTCATATTTTTTATACACGCGCTCTGCGATGCCAAAAATAGAAGAAAATTATCAGATCATATAAATCTAATAAGCGACTGCAATTATATAATTACCGTGGATTATGGGAAGAAAATGAGCAGCACTTTTTTTCCCTTTTCTTCCTTCACGGCTGTACTGGCACCAAATGGTCGCGGGTGCTAGAGCGATTAAAATGCACATAATAATCCGTCCAAGTCTGACCTGAAAGGGAAAGAAAATGGCTCTATCCAATCAAAACATGATTTTTTAAATATCTAGCCTTGCTAGTTTTTGTCTTGGGAGCGATTGAAAATTTCTCTCTAATTCCTCCGAGGAATCCGGATATGGATACGAGAATACCTCAGGATCCAACTCCTTACTAGAGCTGTCGACTGGCATGGCACTGGCATGAGATTGTATCTGTCGAAGAATACGCCCATGCTCCAACTGCCTCTCCTCAATGCGCGCCACAGCCGTGAAGAGTTCTTTGAACCACACTGAAAAATGTAGTATAGGCTTATAGTGTCGATTTACAAGCAGTTAAATGAAAGGGACAAGTATGAAAAGTAGAGTAAGTTATACCTGATGCAGTAAAATTAAATGACCGACAAGACTCTTGATGTTTTCAACGGTACCAATGACCCTAAATTAATGATTTCTAAAAAATGCAAAATGTTATGTAAGAAAAAGACGGTCAACTACCTGTAAAAATCAAAAATGCCTGTAGAGCCAAGCTTATCTGAAAAACGTTTAAATCTTCCAGAGGGCGACCATCATCTAAATAAGACCTTATCAAACTTAGAAAATGGAAAAAGATTTAATCTGGTGCCGCATCTTGTAGTATCTACTGGTACATATATAGTAGTTGATAATAGCAAGAGATACCGCTTCTACTGCATATTATTTGGATGGCTAGCCTACTGATGAAGTTTGAGCCTACCTTTCAATATCCCTGGTGAACCGTCGACACTTTGATGGTCGAAGTAGTAGCTTTCAAACATGAAGCTTCTGGCTGTTCTGAATCATCAATGTAAAAGCAGCAATAGCAAAAATCATCATTCCAAGCAATCTGAGATTTATCCAGAGCTAAAATATCTGAGATCCACAGGCCAAACTACGTGCATGACGATCAAATTATTGGTATGGCGTGGCCATACTTGCCATACCGCCTTCCGGCGCCTATGGCTAGCGCTAAGTACCAGTCATTAGACGACTGATCGGCTTAAAGCTGAGAAAAAGCTCTGAAACATACTCACTGCTTTTTTAACACCCAGCTCACTACGTAGGGAATCACACAAACTCCCGCACTGAAAACGTAGAAACACGCTCTGCACTTCGTAAAATATTGTGACCTTCCTGTGTCATTAGTTAGGCAGTCAGAGCTTTTCTACAGGTAACGAGGCCAAAAATGAGACTTTCGCAGAATGATGTACACCCTACGCCTACTGCAAATCTGAGTGTCTGTAGAGTTCTAGTGAGTTCCTCTTCTTGTCAGACACGATCAAAGAGAAACACATGTTAATGCAATCTGCAGTTTTTTGCAAAAATGAAAATCTCTATGTTTTATCTTACTGAGTGAAAACTACAAAGTCAAGAGGCATAATTTTTGACATGCTGTGACTTCAGGTCATTTCCTATCATATGGATGTGATATTATTGTGCTTCCGAGAGGGGATGCATGCGAACTTGTGGTTCAATGTGGATTGAAGTCACCTAACATGTTAGTGTTTGACGACATTGGGAGGCTTGCCAAATCTGAATGTGTTTAGCTTCGTAGACAGGGGTGTATGAACATGATAGGAAATGACATGAAGTCATGCCATGTCAATACTCATGCGCATAGACCTGGTACTCTCAGTGAGAGATAACATGGAATTTCTCATTTTTGCAAAAATCTGCAATCTGCGTCCCATTGGACTAACACGTGTTATTCTTTGATCGTGTCTGACAGGACGAGGAACTTACTAAAACTCGGCAGACGCCAACATTCGCAGTAGGCATAGGGAGTACATCATTCTGTGAAAGTCTCATTTTCAGTCTCGTTCCCTGCAGAAATTCGCTGTGGCTGACCGGATTAATGACACAGCGAGGATTCTGGAAATATACTGCGGCAAACTCGTCTTATCGCAAATTTTTGCAGTAAAAAGTGCACTCTACACACTTATCCTACCTTAAGACGTGTCGAGTGAGAGAAGGTTATAAAGAGAAAATAGGGTACAATTAAAGCAATTTTTTAGGCCGACCGATGTATAAGGATTACAGATTTCTTCAATCACTATGTCTACTCAAATTGATTCTCGAATCATCAGTCGATTCGTGAATCGAATCGAATCTCGAAGCTTTGCAGGTCCGCAGTAGGTTCCCAAGATTATCTAGTATAGGGATGTCTATATGTGGCTACTACTCAGACTGGCTACCATAATCTACCGGTCTAATTACTTCAGACATCTGTAGCTCAGTTCGCAGTGATGTGTATTTACACTAAAATGCATATTCATAGTCGAACTATCGCTAAATTATGAATTGATCAGGTTAGCAGCACTTCTACATTAGAAATATTTCTCAATCAATAAAGTCAAGACTATAAACTTAGTTAATGAGAAAATTAAGAATATAATGGAAAAGTGTCCCCTCAAACGAATTATATACAGAACAATCTTCTACGCATGCATTTCTTCTGACTTCTCTGATCAAATGCCAAACTAATAGCATGTTTTTGAGTAGACAGAGGTTACTATTACGCCGGTGGCTACTACACCGGTGGAGAGGGAAATGCTGATAGGCTCATAAGTAAGCAAAATGCAAAAATTATCTACGTTGCATGAAACAATACATAAAAATTTTGTTGTATTGAGTATCCTGGAGTCTACTCTGTTCAGGACCTTGGAAATACGCTTGCTTCGCTTTAGCAGCTTCTCACAAAACTTGTGTGAAGCAAGACGCTTCTGTTGAGTCAAGACGCCTTCTGACAAATATCTCTCGCTATGTTGAGTGATTTTGAGTTTCCCAAAGCTAACTTGGTAATAGACATGGAATAATAATGTACTGGGTCAGCCGGTGTAATAACCGCGAGGTCAAAATTGCTTCGGTTCAGCCGGTGCAATAGTCTGCCTATTGAATTCGTGACTAGACAATAGACATTTTCGACAAGGGATGGGTAATTTTATTAAGAATGGCTACCATATAAGTTTTGTAGCAGATTGAGCATGATATTGAGTAGATATACTGTCTAGTTTATGCAAAATGACACTGAACTACGTTCGTTGCCAGTTATCTGTTGATGTAATTAAATATCCTAAGCGTCCTAACATATCTATAGCAACTTAATAATAGCAATTTTAAACAATGCCTAATTCAGTAATCAGATTTATCAAATCTATCAATGAAATGTATCCAGCAAAGTCGAAGCTCAATAAATTACTTTAAGAGAGGTACGAAGAAACACATGTGCGTTCGCCAATAAGGATGATCAGAAAATGAAAGTGATTGAGACAGAAATATTAATGCACATGTGATGTGTACTGTAGATCCATGTACTACTGCAATTTTTTTTTAGATGTGATGACAGACAGATGATATTCTTTGTCTCCAAATATAAGTTCAACTACAAAATCCTCTTATCTGATTAGTATTTATTGCCATTTATTAGGAAATAAGGAGACGTAATGTGACCTTTGATAACGTCACGAAACGTTCCATTAAGTTTTAGAACGCAACTTTGATTTTGAGCGTGCCGAAGGGAAAGCAGTTCCGACGATGATTAAATCTTATTCAGTCGACCAAAATCAAGGTGAAAATTGACGTATTTGATAATCACTCCAGATGTCTCATTAGATATCTGCCATTTCCCTGAATGTAGTTTTTTAGTCTTTTTTGATACGTGATGAAACTTTCACTACAAAACGTATTTAAACGTTCCCAAACGTTACATTATATGGCAAATGCAAATTTTGCAAAAACACTAGTAACTTTAAAAGATTTCCACTTCATAAGTGACTACATTCATTGAAGAAATAAAACTTGACTGATTCACGGATAATTTACATACTCTGGTAAGCAAATGGAACGATATGGATCATTACATATTTTTACGGTTTGCATAATAAGCATTTTTGAAAACGCTACAATTTCTGCAAAACTTCAATGCCATAGTCAAATACGTAACTCTGATGCATCATTGCCAACCACAACATGATAAATTTCACTTGAAACTTTCGAGACGTTTTGAGACTTAAAAGGAACGTTTCGGAAACGTTTCAATGTTGATGGGGAAAGCTATGAAGCAGCGAAAAATTACATAGTTATCCGTAGATGTTTGGAAGACAAAAATATAGGTGAAGTTCCATTTCTATGGCTAGAATGTCAGAGTTGATTTGGCATAGAAATTAATTGATCGTTAAGGTACTTAATAGACGACCGTAAACCACTCATTTATCTACACATTGACGTGGGCGCTATATGATTGTTTTCCTATATTAATGCATTTGCCAACTTTTGCCCACTGAACATATTGTAATCTTTGTCTGGAATCTACAAATACTTCATCTTCTTATTGATAACCAGTTGTCCATGCATTCATTGATCAGTTTTAGATTTCAATTCACTAAAAACTAGTTGCGGTCTCACTCTCATCTGACCTGAAATTGACACTTGCATTCTTCATTCAACGAGTGCCAGGATTAGAAATAAATTCTTCCATTTTTTCGCCAAATAATCGGCTTGATTGATTATTTTCTATTTGATAGAAGCCGAAAACCGTGATATTTCGGTAAAAATGTCTATTTAGGCGAGACCTTTCGACCGGCAGAGCCAGTCATCGTCAGGCGAATGAGACTCATGTCACAAATTCAGAACACAAATAAAAAACGGTACTTATGGGTTATCCCCAACGTTTTCAAATTTGTCCAAAAGTCGTAGAAATGAATCAATCGTCACAAAACTTTAAACACACGTAGGTGAGGATATCTCTAGTCACATACCAAATTTTGGCAAATCGGATATATATTTTTTGAATTAGAAGCGATGACTTGAAGTGCAGCGATGCAGGTAGCTTCATCTGACTTGTCAGTGACCTCAACGTCTGAGCAGAAGGCTCTTGAGGTCAACAAAGTCATTTCTCGACAAATCGTGAAGCGATGATGACCGTGCCACATCCCTCAAATGGCAGTGAATGAGACGAAGAAGTAGAGAGAACAATGCACACACGAGTAGCAATGATGCGTCGAACAGACTAAGTCAGATCAAGCTGTTGACATCGCTACACTTTACGTTATCGTCTCTAATGCAAGAAGTACTTGTCCGATCTGCACAAAATTTTGTATGTAGGTAGAAAATATGCTTAAGTGCGTGTATTCGAAGTTTGGTGACGATTCTTGCAGATTCTAGATAAATTTGGGAGAGATAACCCATAAGTATCAAAGAAACTTATGTATTGCATCAGATTGTAGGAAACGATCCATTTAGATGAGTGAGTTAACTTTACATTTTGATGATTTGTAGGCATTCATAATGAAGAATTTTATGAAATAGTATTTTAAAGCTTCATATTTTTCACTTGCCATCTTTTTCTGCTTTATGAGAGATCTTTGTTTCATCCTAGCACACACACGCTTTATTCTATAAATGCATACTGTACACAAAATAAGATGTGTGGTGGTTATTTTGTAAACTTGCAGTTCATATATATTTTTTAGTTGAAGGAAGACCTTTTCTAAATTGATAAGAATTTGATTATTGAGCTTCGGCTATAAGCTTAGATAAAAAATAAAATAACAAGCAATAGCGAACAACGTCATTACAAGTAGGTGTTAGATTCGCTATGATGGGTGGACGATTAACTTGACGGTCAATATAGTACAATAAATGATGATGAAGTCAACTAGATATGTAAATCTTTAATTTTTTTGGTGTGTTGTGGAACTTTACGTTGTCTATGTGTAGGCCTACATTCATGACCACTAGCCTATGATACAAGTGCAAAGGCATGTACAGACCTACATTAATAATCACTGACATAAATCATCATGTTATAGTGTCCATCATTTTGGTGACACATAAAGTGGGTGGTGAAAAGGTGAAGTGTAAATTAAGTCACAAATGTCAACCATTATAATGAATAAATGTTTCTAGCAAATTTGTTCCATATTTTGAATGGTTGATTGGAGATTTACCGCACTTCTCCCATCAGATGGAAAACTCCTTGTGGACAGACTCGCTTGCTTGTTAACTATATTTTCCCAAAGATGATTGGTGGAATCGACATGGTTGAATATTACATGAGCAGCTGTCGTGACGCTGATCTCAAGATCGAAGTTAACAGTTCGGAATTCGGAAATTGAAGTTTATATCCAAGTCTGGCGGAAGGTCTTTTCCAAAGCGAGCAAGTCAACGTTGTTAAACTTCAACAAGCGAGCAAGTCTATCCACAGACAGGGATTTTTCCACCTTATGGGAGAAGTGTGGTAAAGCTCCAATCAACCATTCAAAATATGGAACAAATTTGCTGGAAACATTTATTCGTTACAATGGCCAACATTTGTCACTTAATCAACATTTCACATTATCACCACCCCCTTTATTTGTCACTACTGTCTAGAAAAAATGCTTTTTGAAAATTGCGTACTCTCAAATGATTGATGGATTTTCTATCTATGTCTTAAATTTATTGATGTAGGATGCAGCAGATATCTAGGCCATCAATTTATTTGTTTTCAGGTTACAGCAGATTTTCGCAATTGTGGCGGCCATATTGAATTATGAGGTCATTATTTGACATATATGCAACTTATTGGCATATCAGTAGTCACAATTGAAAGGAAGTGGTCGACTTTATATCTGTTCTAATACATTATTGGGCCTTAAAATCATTCATTTTCGAGATATAGAAAATTAGGCAAACTTTTAACATTTTCTTTCTCAAATGATAGTCTTGAAAGAGAGCAGTGAAACCAGTGGCATCTTCTCCGTACCTGCGAGGCCTTCGGCGCATCCTCAAAAAGTATTTTACAACAATTATGAAAATGAAAAGTGTCATCATTCATTTAAATTCGATAGCTTCTCGTGATAGCTGTGCACAGCTTTCCGTCTCAAAATCAGACGCTCAACCTCAAGAGTGAACAGTTTTGCAGCACGTGCTTGAATCACAGCTGTTTCTTCGAACAATTAGACACACAAGCTGGTCGTGTGTTCAGACGGAGCACTGATGTTCAGACAGCGAAAGAGAGTTGTGTGCGTGTGAGGCAGTAAGCGCACGCGACCGCGTAAATATTGGCTTTCCCGATAGACATGATGCTTTGCCTTCTCCAATTTTTGCAATGAAATTCTATGCAATTCTTGATCGAGGCGCGCTATCTAAATATAGTAAGGGAAGCGCAACCCAATTGTTCCTAGCTTCGCTTAATGTGAGAGAAGCCAATACGTCAACAGTAGCAGATGGATGACGTTCAGACAAGACTGCGATCAGATGATGAGCGTTCTCCAATGAATGCAGGGTAATGCATCTGACTCGAACACCCAGATTCGGCAGAATTCCATAATTTGTTTTTACTTGATTGATGTGACACTATGTTTAGTGCTGCAGATGAGATCATAACCACGCCTTTCGTCCCAAGGGAATATACTGAAAAGATGGCAGTCGTCAAGCAAGGTAGGCCAACACCTGATATGAATTGAAAGTACTCACACAGAAAGAAATAAGAAATACACAAGACATTTAAATGCATCAAAATTTCAAACATGTGAGTGGCTGACCGGCCGTCAAAAACGCAAGAAACTGTTCACCTTGCCTCCTTTTTTCTCGAGAAAATGTGGTCTGGACAGAGAGGGATATAGTGATATAGCCGCTCCTTTAGTAAGGCGGTTAAGTGACATGAGCAATCACTTCTCATGTGCACTTTCACTTGACCTTAAAAAATGTTCGGAAAATTGTTATTAAGAATTCAGCTTTTATGAAAATTAATGTTGTGACATAAAAGTGCTCTGTATAGAAACAGTATCCCAATGCCGAGTGAAGGCCTATGGTCAGGAAGCACGCGACGCCACTGAGTGAAACGCATGTTTGCGTAGCGGATTAAGCCTTCGAAACATTGCAGACTTGCTTGCCAAATTCATTAAATATGAGCTAGTTATTTCAACATGCACGATGCCTGAATGGATTCCGGATTCTAGTCATTATTCGACTGTGCAGTTCTTGGTCAAAATTCCGCTGGACGCACACATGTGGACGTCACTCAGTCGACAAGTGTTTATCATATATCAAGTGATTGTCTTCAGTTAATAATCGCCTTAAGGAATTTGTCATCAGTTAGTGAATGTTTACATTTTGTAATGCGCGATCGGAAGAGAAATTAGCGGCGCGCGTTACAATACAATACTTGATAGACGAATTCGCCGAAATCTAAATATTATATTCATAAAATTACAGAAATAATGCCTTCAAAAGTGGGGGAAAATAACCTCCAACTCAAAAAGTGAGGGGAACAGTGCCTCCCTGCCCCTTTGATACGTCGCCCATGTTTTCAGTCAAAAGAGTCATGATTTTGTGATAACCTCATGATATCACTAATTTTCTCCTAGTTCACCTATTATGATGACCAGTGTATCAAAAGAGAGCTCAGAAAATGCTCGTTCTCCCCGTGCCTCATTCACTTTCATACTCACATCTTTTCTTATTGAAAATTTGCGATTTGTAAATTGAATGATTTTCATATTTTGAGCACTGCTCATCAAATACAATAACGGATGCAAGTCTATCTTATCTCATTTCAAAACTGAGAATGCAAGCAGCTCTCGAATGGTGTATGGCACGTTGATGTGCGACGCGATTGGAAGACATGAGAATCGATTGAATTTCAGCGAAATTTAGATGATGAGTTTTTTATGATCAGCTGTGTAGGAAATTGAATTTTGCTGGAAAACAGAGTCATATGGCAGATCAAGATGAAGTGTATGCTCGGCTTTCCAATGTCCAACTGTGGAAAACGACAAATGATGAAAATATAAATTCCAATATAGTATATAATTATAATTTTAATTCATTCAAAACACAACATTTCAATTTCAATCAAACAGTAACTGTTTGAAAATAGCAATTTAATTTCAAGCAATTTTTGATCATCTCTGGTTACAAGGAGATGGAGATAGCGGTGCTGCCTCAGATGATATTAGCCTTAAATGGGTTAACGCCCTCAGGTCTGCCAACATCCGGATTGAAGATGAAAGCATTTTTGAACTATCATTCACTTCTTCTGACTTGGCGCTCACATACAGCTACCATTGTGAAAGAAAATGGCGGAGATCACCTGATATACCATGACAACTGAATTGATACGTGCAAAGCCCTGGAGTCTGTCAACTCTATTGAAAACGGTTCCACTTCGATGATATAGTCTGTGCATCAAATAATTTTCTCATTCATCACCGACGCTGGTCAGCTGCTCTTCAAATCCTCTGTGTAAGTCGTTTCTAATCTGTAGAGAATTCTAAGAATTTCAAATAATTGATTAATCGAACGACATTTCATCAAAACTATTAGGTTATAAGGACCAAGAATGATTTCAATTGACTTCTTGTTGCAATCACTATTCACTTCTACGTTCTAGACAATGTCATTTCCAATTTCCAGTATTCCAGTTTCCATACAAGGCAATGTCCTGCCGTTTTGCGTGTAAAATTAATTCTCGCCTCATCTTGTTGACTGCACTGTCTAATCTATAACTGTTCCTGATTAAGGTTTATCTTAACTGAAGCTAATTCGAAGTAAAATCATTTTAAATTAAAGCTTAACTTTTCAGAGACAGGTGCACTTTGTAAATAGCAAGTCGGATTACTGATTGTCCAACTTGAATAAGAAAATATATGTTCCGATAACTAAAACTTTCTTAAAATCGAATGTTACCACAAAACGTCAGGACGCACTTATGAAATTTCAAGTTTCCTGGTATATTTTGCAGTATTTCTATGCTATTTATGAGTATTCTAAGTATTTATGATGAGCGTGTGATGATGCGCGTCTGTTGAGGACCGATTTTATTGGATGAAGTGGTACTGGACTATTTTGACTGGAGATTGTGTTTTGTCAAAACATTTGGGGATGAAGATGATTCCAACAACCTTGAATTCATCTCATTAATCA
>CAJQUW010011005.1:0-237500 GCA_907163375.1 Prostheceraeus crozeri
TTTTGGAGATATAGCCGGTGTAATAGCTACTGCCAAAAATTTACTGTATTCTGATTGCCAACGAAATCGAATGAACATGCAATAGTAATCAATGTCAAATTAATAGCAATAGTTAACCCCGGATGAACCAGCACAATTAGAGTCATGCGGCTATTACCATGGCTGAGCCGGCAGCAAGCACTAGAAGTGGCCGGTAACGGATCCAGGGGGAGGGGGTTCATGTTGTTTAAGTGGTTGAAGCCCATGCTGGTTCAGGTAGGTCCAAGCTTTGCTATTTTACAGAGGTCTGGGACAAGTTTGGAATTTTGTTCAGCAAGGCTGGTTTCAAACAACAAGCAAAGTCAGAATACAAAATTGATAAAGTACAAACAACTCTGGAAATACAGAAGGTAGTAGAACCAAACTTCCTGCAGCACTTAACCACACCCTATGATATAGCGCAATACAAAATTGAGACCAGTCCTGCACAAAAAAGACGCTCATGGGAAACATTCATTCTCATTAAAAATTAATTCAATTTCATGGGATAACCAAATACCAATCAAAAACAAGCATAGGCATAGTAAGATATTCAGTCAAATCACGCAACCAATACCACAAACCAATGTTCATGATCCCAATGGATGCCCAATTCAGTCCCCACCTCCTGCATGCCCTGCAACGGCCACAGCAAGCTCTCGCCATAGCGGTCAAGATCAGGGTATCCGGGGCTTTTCCGTCAGAATATTCCAGGACCATTTGAGAACATTTTCGACATTCCTATGAATTATCCTCAAAATTACTATTAATGATCTTTCTTAATCATGTGTTCGGAAATGTTCAGGTGTACATTAGTGAAGGAATCGTCATCACATTAACATGAGTCCTTCTTTTCACTTCAAGCATACCCATCATTGGCATTTATTGTTTGTGGTATAAATGTTTGTCCAATATTTTTTGACCATAAACGTGTGTGACTTATAAATGATCAAAACAATGTTAACGATGTTTCTTCTCATAATGATAGCCGATTCAGCTCATGGATAATCAAGTCGAGTAATAGCTCTAAATCATTGTACGCATTGTCATGGCTTAAAGCAATGATATCAATGCAAAATTGGTTTAGTACATATGAAATGTTGAGGAAGATTGAGTGTGTTACCATTATAAAATCTTTATAAGCTAAATCAGCAGTTGAGCGTCATAAACACGCAAATGCTGTCTATGGTCATGATACGGTTGAGTTCATCCAAAGCAGCTGGCAGAAAGCTATTGGAATCGAGATTTTCTAACGCTAATTGCTATCGCTTGAGAAAATAAAAACCTAGCCGAAGTTCTTCGAACGAAGGCACAAAATTGTAAATTAAAAAAATTTGAAATATTCGGCGTACCTGCATCTTCTGTGATCGAAAGTTTATGTATATAATGGAGTATCCGAGAATTATACTTATCGTCGCACGCGCGTGCGTGCATTCTATCTCCGGTCTTGATTAACTTTCAGATTCATATAGGCCTACCTAGATATCACCTCTAGCTCTAACCTGTAGCTGAACCCATTTTTTACGGTGCATGTCTTTTCCTTACACCGTATATCGCATTATGTTTTGACATGGGGCCCATAGGCTAAAAGCGGTGGATTTCCTAAACCTCACTCTTCAAAGTTAGTGAATAACGCTTGTCTTTGCATTCTGCAATTTCATGTACGCGAGGCATATATAGTACTCATTGCATTTCATTTAATCGCGGTGAATCGAACCTGCTTTTTCAACGCACCTTTTTTGTACCGAATATATATTTGATAGTTCTACCAATATCAAAACGGAAAAGTCGATCTGCATAGTATCACACCATGGTATTAAGCTTTTTGCTTAATCATGAATATAAATTTGCCTTCGATATGTAAAGATTCGATATATTATTAATATACAAAACAAAACTGCTTTACAGATGAAATTTTAGCAGCATTAACACAGTAGACCTACTGTCACTTTACAAGAGCTTTTAATACCGTAGTATTTGGAAAAAAAATTACTTTATATTCTTTTCCAGAGAGCCAAGAGGTCTTCGTATAATACCAAAAGAAGATATTTTGCAGAACAGTTAATAATTCTGAGAAACATATCAGCGTCTGTATCATCAATCGTTTTTTAATAAGTCGAGCTGTTATTGCCGATAAAAGTAATGATATCTGCTAGGTCTAAATTTTCGCCTTATCAGCTTCATTTAGGAGCAAATCCTTTAGTCCCTAAAACTTGATATTAGAAGCTTTTGAAAATGCATCATTTTCTAACAAACTTATGAACATTTTGACTATGAAATTATTTTACTAAACCTTCATAATATTTCAGAAAATTGATTGTTTAGATGACATGAATGTCGAACAGGAAAATGGATATATTTATATCTCGTCTGAAAATTTGGCAACTCAAATATAAAACGCTTAATTAGGGAACAATAGTTAAAACGATACAAAACTTTATGAAACATAGCCATGATATTTAATGAATGCCCGTCGAAATTTCAATAACTTAATAATTGCAAATCTCAAATTGACCCGGGCATGACTGCAACTTTCAATGGGAAGTTGTGTCGATGTTGAGAGATGTGAAGTAGGCCTGCTGATGATTCTTGATATTGGAGGAAATAGCTGCTATTCAGGTCTGTTCCCACTTTTCAACTGAGGATACAACTCAATATTTAATTATTCTATTTACACAAACGTAGCCATTCTTGAAACAAAAAGGCCGTTACAGAAATTCTATACAAATGAATTTAGGATTTTCAGAATATTATTAATAACACTTGATGATCATGTACCATCTGGTTCAGAATGACACCGTTTCGAAGAGGGCACTTTGGCGTTCCTATGCGTTCCACAACAAAGGCAGGTAGGAACTCCGTTCTCAAGCGTCCCCCTCCGACGAAAGCCCTGGTTTGCACAGATAAAGTGATTTCAAAATTCAAACTCCTTCGACTTCAAAATACAAATTCAAATACTAAGATTTGGTGCAAGTATTGGTGTTACCTAGTTAAGGAATTTGTCTAGCAACTTCCAGCATTTTCTCTACACGAACAACCGGTAAAACCGGAAAATACCGATTTCCTCGAAAAATGATAAGAGTTATCATAAAATGACGGTTCTACATGGATAATGAGTTTGTACAGTTCTACAACCGGTCAAATAGTATTCTACTAATAATATCTGAGTTTTAACACACACTTCCCCAACACGCCGGTAGATACAGGTTATTATGCAAGAATCCAGCCAGAGATATATGTGCACGTTAAGCCAGAGATGAACATGAATGCAAGGAAATATATCAAAATATTTCATCAATTTATTCAGAGCGAATACAAGGTTGGTTGATCGGTGGGCATAGCATTATTCTAGTGAAAATTACATAATTCCGGCGAAGATCATTTTCCGCTTTGGTATGCTACAGAAAATCTATGCTTGTTTTTGATTGGTATTTGGTGATCCCATGAAATTGAATTAATTTTTAATGAGAATGAATGTTTCCCATGAGCGTCTTTTTTGTGCAGGACTGGTCTCAATTTTGTATTGCGCTATATCATAGGGTGTGGTTAAGTGCTGCAGGAAGTTTGGTTCTACTACCTTCTGTATTTCCAGAGTTGTTTGTACTTTATCAATTTTGCATTCTGACTTTGCTTGTTGTTTAAAACCAGCCCGAAATGGCTTAGGGCTTCAGCAATTACATTTGTAATTTATTAGTATCGATTCTGTTGAATTATATGAAGAACAAGGCCTGCAGCTTTGTATTATGAAAGGAAAATCACGTCATGGCATTCACTTAAAGCCTGGAACAGTCACGTTTTTTCACAACCGCAACCTATCATCTTTAAGTCACTTTTGTTTACCTGAAATCCTTTAATACATGACATAGTGGTGGAATCTCAGCAATGCTGACGTGGACATCTACCCCAACATAGACAGCTCATCCTGGTTGGATGCGTCTCTCCAATTCTCCAAAATTCCTCAGAATCAGAGAGACCGTTTTATGCCGTCAGACATCCGAAGGCGCATCTCTTGTGCACCATCTCCGAGGAATGATTGGTAGACTGACAATCGTGGCAAAAAACAGTGGAAGATATGAAGACGTGTGAAATTTGGAAATCAAGGATATCTGTGATCAGCACAAAATATCAATGGTAGCTCCTATCCTTCGAAGTAGAAATCATTCGATGTCTTTGTCGAGTACTGAAATGGGATCAGGACAAATAAGTTGCTTACAAAGTTTAACATACTAAAATAAGCAAGTTTTGAAATCTTTGAATACCGGTATTACACAGTATTTCATGATGGTCGTTAATTACACAGAAGCGTTCAGTTTTCCAACCGAAATTTTTTATTGAGCGGCTCATGAGGGCAAATCCGAGACGGCTCGTCTGTCAATCGATGTCGCTTGAGTGATATCTGATAGGTTAGACACCATAATCTATAAGCAACATTGTGGAAAAAAGAAAATGATGCCTGCGGGGAATTTGAATTCAAGAATGGTTTTGCAGTTAGCGCATAATTATTTTCAAGAAACTGAAGCTAGCAGTATATCTGGCAGTAGATTTTTAGAAATAATTTCTTCAATCCGGATTTTCCACTTGCCTGATGAAAAATGATCTAGGAATTTGTTCATCACATCAGCTTTCAAAAATTCCTCTCGGATCAGGATAAAATTTTAATCAAAAAATTCACTGAGAGATTAACTGATGCTTTCATGATCATATTCACGATTTTGTTCATACCAAAAAACCACGTATTCCTTTTCCAAGAGCCATTCGAGAATTTGTTCAACACACTTGGAGTCCCTCCCAGCCCTACAATACTCGCTACTATAGCATAAACATAAAAGAAACCAACGACATTGTCATTTTTTCACTTATTGCTACTTCCCGACGCCAAACAACACTTTGTTCGCACCAAACAACCACGAATTCCCATTATAAGAATAATTCCAGAATTTGTTCACTATATTTGGACACCCTCACAGCCCTGCAAGCCCTAGTTACTTCTTGTTCGTAGTCAGGAAGTGTCAGTAAGCGAAAAATGACAATGTCGTCTTGCAGGGCTGCGAGGTAGTCCCAATGAGATGAACAAATTTTGGAATTGTTCTTAGAATAGGAATGCGTGGTTGTTTGGTGTGAACAAAATCGTAAATATGATCAGGAAAGCATCAGTTAATCTCTCCGTGCATTTTTTGATTAAAATTTAAAATTTTACTCATCCGAGAGGAACTTTTGAAAACTGATGTGATGAACAAATTATTTCTAAAAATCCACTGCCAGATCTAGTGCTAACTTCAGTGACTTTTATTTTCAAATTTTTGTGTCAAGGTGAGGCATGATGGGAAGGTATTAAAAAATGAAGTTTTCGAAATGCAATGAAAGTGAAGAAACAATAGATCCAATATCAGGCTTTCTTGGCACTTCATTTTGATTTTCATATTTTGATGTACTTGTGAGGGAAGCAACTCACACTCAATGTAGAGATGCGTCGTGACTTACACACGCACATGTACATTGTACATTGATCGCACTTTTCTATTTTGTCGACCCCCTCCGTGCCGAAAAGCTGGATCCGCCTCTGACTAAGATGCGAGTCAATCTTTGACAACATATTTACTGCAGGCCTGTGATTGCTCCTCAAATTCCTCAGATTCCTCAAAAATTTTTTCCACTCAAATCCTCAAAAATTCCTCAAATATAGCTAAACTAAAAGAAATTCTTCAAATGTGACACATTTTAGACTAAATGTCGGACAATGTCTTGTTTTTTAGCGAATGGTGATTATCTGTAAACTTCCAATCAAGAGGCTAAGATAGAATCATATAACATGTATCCTACACCCTGACTGCTAAACATGAATCAATCATGATTTATACTTTGATTTTGTTTCACGTCGTTTTAATTTCTGGAAGCTACAGGGTTGCAAATGTTCAGGTTCGTCCGAACTTATTTTGTTATGCAGAGAAGTTGTCTGAAGTTATTGTCTGCCGAACTCCTTAGTGCAGCACTTTCACGTGTTTAACGCGTGAAACACTGCGAACAGTATACCGAAATTGTATACTGAACACTACAAGCAATTTTTTTCTTCAAACTTCATAAGTATGCGTAGAATTCCAACAGTAAAATGCTTATTCAATTATTTTCATTAATTTTCTGAACCGGTTTCACCGCCTTCATTATATGTTTCTGCGACTATATGGCTGCCAAATGCATGCCTGTACTTCTTAAAGAACTTTAGGCTATCGATCCTCTATATCCATTATGTGATAACGTGTAGATATCCCATCCCACTTGGATTTCAGTGCTCTTATCAACTGAAGCTTTTGTTTCACTCATTCTCTTCCATTTTATTTCCGCTGAACATGAACGCATGCGACGGGGTAAAGCGGATGGTCTCCAAATTTAGTGTCTATCTGCCTCCTGGTCACTAGCGTGCGGAGGTTGGAAGCTTATGAGGCTCTGCTATTCCATGAGTCTGTTTGCTGCTACATTTTTCAGGGTCTGACGACCGACATTTATCCTGGATGAGTTATCCACTTATAGATCGTTTTCATAATTTGCTGAACACAGCTTGGTGTGAAAGTAATGCACAGATTGTTTATCATTGTATGCGAACTTGGATTAATTAAGACATTCATCAAACCACATAGTACAGGGTTGGCAGATTTTCAACCTGGGTCTACTGCAAGATGTGGATGTCAATATCTCTGCGGAACTTCATGGGAATAGAGGTGATAATCTTTCACTCTTTGCTTAGATGAGACCAACCACTCAGCTGGCAAGCCTGTTCCTAGCAGTTTTTTGTGTCGTATGAGAGAATTCATGTTCATTTAAATGTAGATCGGAGCGATGTGATCAAAGGGCTAACAGATAAACAAGGGCCACCAAAACTTGTGCAGTATAAAGTAATATTAATAAATTAGTGTGAAATGTGGCGTATCCTTCATAATAAATAACTACCGACTTTTTAACCACAAGCATTCCGTCAACGATTTTAAGCTTTCTATGCTTACGGGTTGCTCTCCTCCCAAATTTGTCTAAAATCCGTAAAAATTAATCGTCACTAAACCCCAGATGCATGTAGTTGAGGATATTTCCGACATTAAAAAAAATTCAGTATACAAATCTGACAAGCATCATTGAATTGGAGACGATAGCGTGAAGCACAACGATGTCAGCAGCTTGATCTGACATCCTCTGTTCGACACATTCTAATCAGATAGTACTTGAGGTAACAAATTAATTTCGCAACAACGCGGAAAGTAATTATGACCAGGCCAATATCCTTTTGTAATACATATAACTTCAAAAAGTGTGGAATGTGGTCAACTCTGGGGTTGCCTTCTTCATGACTTTTTTTCATGAAGTTTGGCCCAAAATCCCTGTTAAAATTTGGAGTTTTTCTTGCAATTATTATATTAGACTCCGTTTACATTCCACAAATTTTTCAAAAAAATTCCTCAATTTTTCTAATAAGCTAATCACAGGCCTGTTACTGTCATTTTTAGTGTTATTGAAGTCTCTTTAGCTAGGAAACAAGTTTGCTTCGAACATAATTTCTATTGTCCTGGAATCTATCATTTCAGTTTCCTTCCTTAAAATAGGCCCTACTACGTAATCTTCTACAGACATGATTTTTCGGGTCAAAGTATGTGGCTCCTTTGTTCCGAAAAATCATGCGATAAGTTCGCTGAGATTTTAATCGTTACTTCGAAAAATTCAGTGTGTATAACTCGGGAAAAATCAGGGAATTTTAAAATTGGGAGCAGTAAAGATTAAATGTATCTATGACTGATGACAAAATAAACAAAATTGCCTACTGTACAACAAGAAAAAGTAGAAATTCCATGTTTTTGATATAAGCATCACTGTTTATATCGTTTGAAGATTTGATCAATAAGTGCAAATTCGCTAGAAAAGTATGGTCATTGGTCAAGCATTTATAATTTTAATTTTGAAACATTGTACGTCTGCTTCACTAATTTTCAGCAATTTGTATAGACAAGGAGGCCAGTTTTGCTTTTCTGTGCTTTCTTAGTTTGCTGCTGCGCTTTTCTCCAAAGCTGCGACCAGATCCACTCTGATGGGTGGGGAAAGCTGCTTTGAAAATGTCCTGACGGAATGTGCATGCGCAGTCGAGGAAATCTGGATCCTTGGCATTGGGACGGATGCTTCGTTTTCTCATCCGACCCACGCCGTTGATGTGAGCGTGATCAGATTGATCGGTCAGTGGGCGAGTTGCCTCTGGAGATTATTCAGCAGGTTCAGGACTCCCACGCCTTGCGCGTTTATAAATAGTAGTTGGCTGATTAGGACTCTGATGACAGTCTGAAATCTGAGATGCTACGAAACTCACGTAAATTCATCGCGGATAAATGGATGTTCATTGTTCACAGAAGGTATTGAACTGAAGACAGGGCGATGACAAGATACCTGAATTCTAGATTTCTTGGTCATGCTGATACATCTGAGATGCACAAAGCTCTTGAGGGATTGGTCGATGGCCTGGACAATTCTAGACTCCTGCAGGTGGTAATGGATGGTCCAAATGTCGATATCGCAACTTCTGGTAAGGCATCCACCTGTCACCGCTACCTAGCACCCGCACATATGCTTCTTTTACCAACCTTTTCAATTCGCATTTTGATTAGTCTACATAGATAAGTCTACGGTACTTAATAACCAAAATAATTATCACCTAAAAAGTCAAATCCTACCTGCCTAACGCTTTATTGCATTTCCAAATTCTACAGATGTTCCTTCTTCATCTGTGATTTCATGTACATCGCATATAAGAGTATGGCAGTATATTTGGCATCAGGAGTTCGATTCTCCGCTCAAAGTGTTAAAGTGAGCCTGGGGGATGCTAATGCTGACCGTTCTAATATGTGCTTTTCATTGCTAGTGTGTTCAAAGTAGTGAGATAATCCAACATACTCGGAATTAAAGAAACATCTCATTGTTGAAATGCTTTTCTGTGGTTTTATCGATGTAGAAAGTGTTTGGGACTATCATAGCTTCATCACATCATTCATCGGAAAATTTAGTTGAATTTTGATTCAAGTGGAGAACATCTTATAGCAGGATTTGGTAAGTGATGAACATTTATATAATGCGTCTTAATGAAAAGTACAATGTACATGCAATGAAGGCTGAACTACGTTGCGTGACAGAAACATGCACTGATCTTTGATGCACTGATTTTTTGTCAAATAAATGACCGTCCACTCCATCGTATCCCATAAGACTGGCCAACGATCATTGTACTGTTTGAAGATGTTTCTTATTATACCCTTAAGTGATTACACAGATACATGAATAATAGAAAACATTTTTTTGATTTTTCTGACAGTATGTATTCGAAAATCTGAGCAACAATTTTCGGAACAATTCAAACAAAAAATTCAGAACCAATCAGTACATTGCATCAGCTCAACTACAATAAATAGTCACGCAATAATACACAAGGCATTGCAAGAATTAAAAAAATGTAAATACTCGTACAATGTATCTTTCATAAAAATTCCGAACATTTTTGTTTCATAAATTGGTGTATCTTTGTTTAGCATTTTTGTTTTTCAGTAATGAAAATTCTTCAATTTCTAAGATTTACCAGAGAATTTCTTAAATTCCCTGACTTTTCCAGGTTTTCCAGCTTTTTTTTGAAATTCCCTAACTTTTCCAGGTTTCCCAGAAATCGTACGAACCCTGATTTTGCATTCAATGTACTTCTTAGTTCAATAAAAGTTCTCATAAGATGATATAAGATATATGGCAAACGTGATTGTTTGTTATCATTTCATTAATCAAATTTATGTTTTAGTATTTCGAGCTACGTTTGTAATAATGGCTAATTACTTGTTATTAATAACATCTTCAATTAATCGAGTGATGCGTTTTTCAGCAAAAAATAATTGGCTGGAGATGTTACAATTTTTTACTTTCCAAGCAATTGAATATATTCCTTATCCCTGGCTGTGGGGTAAAAGTTCTATCAGAAGTGAGGTGGTGATCCTAATAATGCACGTTTGCCTTTGTTTTCTGTTCGGGCCTATGTTCACAGACTTTCACCAAGAACATATATCAACACTTTAATGTATAACTGTATATCTGCATATTGCAAGCATATATAGTGTGATTAAGAAATTAGACAACTTACCTTCTAGTAGCTCTGTCTAATGATAATTCCAACAATTGCAGAAGATCAGTGAAGATTTCTTTAGAAAATCGGTAACAAGCAAAGAACGCATCTTCGCTCATCGTTTCCAAATGATCGATTCTATTTCTATAAACTCTATTATTCGTCTCAGTGGAAAAACGAACTATCGCTTCACTTCGCCACATAACTAGGCCTATGTCTAATAATGTGCGTGAAAATAATGTGTAGAAGGTGTATGTTTCACTTACCGTTGACAACTTGATACTAACCTTGCTCTTGAGCAAAGTTAGGAATTTTGGGTTACAGAACAATTGGTTAGAACTAACCAACAAATACTGTCGGTCTCATCTAACTTCCAGCAGTTACCTTAACATTCGAACACTCAAACCCATGCTTAAACTGTCTTCTATTCGGTAGCATAGGTTAACCTAACCAACGGTTAAGGAAATTGCGCTATTCTCATCTCTAATTGGCCGATTTCATCAGCCAACGCCAGAAATTCGTCAACCCATGACGCACTAACCGTTGGCTACGGTAACCTTTGGTTTAGCCTTCTAGTCGCCCAGTATGGGTTAGTCTAACCATTTGAAGCCGTTAACCAATGGTTAGTGGTTTCCAGTCGGTCGCCCCAGGAAGGTACTGCTTTAACGCAGGCACGTGGAGGGCGGACTGCTTTCTACAATCACTTAATACCGCATCCGAGATTGAGGCGCTTCACGCAGGCGCTACTCATTACATGTTAAGACAAGTAACCTGCCAAATGATAAATTTATCAAATCTCAACAGAATGTTTGCTAGATTTAGAACTCTTCATCCTATACGTCTCCCGACTTACGCCTCAACCTATGTATTGAACAATTACACAAAGGAAGTAATACTTTAAGCAACGTCTTGTACTAATTATCAAAGAATCGATTTATAATTAAGCTTCGCGAATACTCAATAAAGGCTGGAGTCGTAGAGCGGCCATCCGCGCCACGTAATTCACTTAACAAGCCAGTGCGTTTCATAAATTTAGGTCCATGTGAAAGCTACGGCAAGATCGGATAACTTTCACAGTCTATTAATAGCCCATGCCCTTCCTGTCTGAGTCATATTCCTGTCTCGTTGATAGACAGTTGATGTCAGAACTTATCAATAATTTCCAAAACTCGTCCGCATATCTACACACCGTTAAAAAGTCGGTAATAGTGAAGGTCAACTTGAGCTATCAACACTTCTAAACTTTTGCAAATACAATATCAACATAGACATATCCCAAAACAAATGCATAATGGTACACACTTGTAGTCAGGGACTTTCTATTAGATTAATAGAAAATATTCGTTCTTGGCACTTTGCCGAAGACTGCGGGGTTCGATGGAGTTTTTAACTTGTGATTTTTTTAAACTTTTCTGGTGTATCTTGCTGTAATTTTATACGTTCTTGACTTCAATAAAATAGAAACCTTATATTTATCACAAATGTCCCTTTCATACGTTCTTGACTTCAATAAAATAGATACTTTATATTTATCATAAATGTCCCTGCTGTAGTTATCTAAATAGACGCTAAACGCTTCCTCGGATGCACTTTATGTCCTAGAAATCATGGCTTAATTCCTATATTTAATCTAAAATTGGCCATCTACAGCATAATTCTGTGTTTACAATATTTTTATTTCCAGCATGATATTGCAGTTCTTTGCATTTTATCAGTGCAATTAAAAAGTGGTTCTGGCACAGACAATGAATGTGTTGAGATAATATTGCACTTCTTCGACCTAGTGCAAGAACTCAATATCATGCAGGAAATATAATACCACATAGCTTATCGTGCCTGTAATTGAACTCATTGTATATATTAATCTCAAGAAGAAGCTGGCCTTAGAAAATATAGCGCACCCATCTCATTAACTTGTAAGTACAGAATTTCATTATCGATAGCTGTATTTTAAGAATCAATTAGTACAAATTCTTGCTCAGCCAGTGATAGAGCGTCAGACAATGAGAAGCGAGAAACATGAGGGAACCAATCTGCATATTCATCACGTAATTCACTATCGTAGACTAATGTAAACTTATGTCTGATTGAGATCTTATCACAGATGTCGTATTATCATTAAGAAAACATTTTCCAGTGACATAAGCATGGTTTTATTTCAACACTATATTTATATTATTATATTATATTATATTTATTGCACTTGTCTTGAGTTATCACATTCAAAGATGACTCACCGAAATTGATGAGAAGGTGCCGTCTCCATTGAGTTAAGTTCATGTCATGCGAAGATGCGTCACTGTTGCTTGAGAAGCTTGTCTGCACACTCGGTTCTGATAACATTTTTCACTGACCATTTCCACGCGGAGAAAGAATGTTCAATCGGAGGTAACATTGGTGAATAGGGAGGCAAAAATTTAACAGTATGATTATCCGATGAAGCGACTACAGATCGATGACAAGGTGCGCTGTCCAAGATGAAGATGCACTGATTATTCAGACCAACCTTGTTAGAAAGATCAGCGAAAAAAGACTTGAAAATGTCTCTGCTGTGGTGCCTCCAACATTGAATGTATGATCCTCGATGCCATTTTGAGGTGAAATCGCGAGTATGAGAGTCACATTTTGGCCCCGTTGTCCATTGATAATTCTTACAGCAGATTGCCCGATGAGAGCTTGGTCCCGTGTTCTCTGCGTTCAGACATTATATCCAGCCTCGTCAATGAAGATGACCCGTGGTGAAGTGATAACAACCTCAAAATACCACCGGGCATATTCTTTCCTCTTCTCCTTCACGTTATCTCTGTTACGTTCGGCTGGAGATCCTTCAAGTTTCTTCAATGTGTAAAACATTCCTTTGCAAACAGTTGACAGATAATTTTCATGGATAAACGGCTTATGATGAAGTTTTTCTCTGAGATCTGAATTCAGATGTTTCAGGGCGATTGCAGGATTTCTACCAATCGCTTCACAGATGACTTCTAGCATCTCTACATCAACTTTTACATGATGTCTACCTCCTCTACGAGTCTCTTGAATGTCCTCGGGATTTTCAGTACGCATTGCTTTTGAAACGATGTTTCTTGCACTTGATCGTTTGATATCCAGTTGATCAGCCAAAACAAGGTAGTCCTCAAGATTCCTCTACGCTCTTACGAGTCCTCTCTTGTCTTCCGCGGAGATGCTTCATCGCTGCGTTGAGAAAAGTATACGGCGTGCGCTGCGCTACTGATTTTTAAAGTACAACTGTCGATTGTTAACAATAAGCCGACCAGCTGACCCTCTTCCCAATTGTCAGGCGTCCGCTATTCAGCAGTACGAAAACAACCAATGAAATATCAGTAAACTTCATTCAACGCACGTATTAAATTCGTCATATCACTTGATTCTTATGATTTACTTAACAAATCTAAAATCCTGTAATATGTGTCGTTTTCATAAAACATGCCTCTATGAATGAATTTGAGAAAATTCTCGTTTCAAATACTTTTAAACTTTTGTCAAATGCTTTCATGATGAATATCAAGATGATTTAAAATTTGCTTGTTTTACGATGCGTTTAGTAGAGGAAGATAGTGAAAAAGTTCAATAATTCGAACTACTTTCTTGCGACCCGGGACCGCTTAAAGTTTGGACAACCCTGTCCTAGACAAACAAACATTCCGAAATGAAGATAGATTTGTGCAATTTCTTTTCTGAAATCTGTGTTTATTTATCAAATTCAGTGGCGTATCCAAGGGGGGACACGGGGGAATGTCCCCCCCTCTGAGAGATATGATTTTAACACATAAGTTTATGAAGAAGTCATGTAATTCTGACCTATATCCTAATATCTATATCCTACTGAAAGTGTTTGCTTCAATCCCAGTAACTTCGGCGACTGCAGAGCGGTCGTTCAGCAAGCTTCGTCAAGTGAAAACGTAGCTCCGTTCAACAATGAAAGAAGCACGTTTGACAGAATTGACTTTGCTTGCAATACACAAGGACATTCCACTGGATTACGACTCTGTGATTGATTTGTATAAGACGGAGCACAACTCACGCTTTAAATTCTAATACGTTTACTTAACTCCTAACGGTCTCTCGTAAAAACATTAGTGTAAAGCTCAGAAAAATGTTATGTTTTTTAGCTTCTTTCTTCAGGAAAAGTATTTTGCATTGCCTGTATATTGTTCCGTAATTTCACTGTACTGATAGAGGATATCTTAAGTATACATGTAGAAGATGCGTACACTAGTAATACTGTTTGTGTCACTGTTTAGTTTTATAATTGTGAAGTCAAAACAACTTGCTGCAGGACGAAAACGTACTTTATTCGTCGGTCACAATGCATTTATATGGCACCTAAATTATAGTCAGAAAAATAGCACATGCACAATGGATGACATCAGGAAAATAAAGTCATGTTCATCGAAAGGTCACATGCCATAGAAATCCAGATTAGTCGGTTACCATTACTGGTTGAGAGTTGGAGTAATAACAAAGAAGATCAACAGAAAACAAGCACACCAACTCGTAACCACAACACGCCCCCTAGTTTCCGGAGAAACTAGCTAAACTATCAGTAGGCCTCTATCACCTATAGTCCACAACGTAATCAGAATGCCAGGCAGGTCTTTTAGTCACGCGACCACTCCGTCTCACCACCTCTATTTCCCCTCCTGATTCATCCTCACTTTGAACATTATTTATTCGCTCTTCTGATTCTGATCTACAAGGTACAAGACGTAAGTGAGACACATGACGCGAAACATTATCGTCATTTAACTCAACAGACACAGATAATAATAGTCTCGTTACTGTATGAGGTCCAGCCCAAATATCATCACAACGAGAGGTAGGCGGCTTCAAATACACTTTATCTCCGACGGAGAAGGGATTTCTATCTGCATCAAGGTAAGTATCTCCTTCAGTATTAGTGCTACAATTTTCTAGCGGAGGTCGCATTATTTCTACTCGATTCGTGTTTACACCAGGCCTCCTAGACGTCGCACAGAAAATCATTTCATATGGTGAAAAATCATGTTTGCCTTTGGTGTTATTCACCCAAAATACAGCCTCAGAAACGGATTTGCCTGATCGTTTTACAGTTCGCTTAATTGTCCTATGAATGCGCTCAACTACAGAGTTTCCTTGCGGCCTGTAAGCAGAGGTAAGTATCTGTCGAACTTCCCATCTCTCCAATAGCCCCAAAAATTCCCTGCTCCGAAAAACTGTTCCGTTATCATTCATTACTATCTCTGGCGGACCATACTCCGCAAAAATTTGCTCAATGTGAGTAGTAATATCTTTTGCTGATTCGTTTTGAATGGTCGCCAGATAGTAAATTTTGACGCGGTATCTATAACTGACAAATGCGCGGTTTACAGCTGACATGCGTAATATCAATAGCCATTTTTTTCCAAATTTCGTTATCAGATATCGAACCACTATCCCATCTGAAATGATGCGATGGGTCAACTCTAGCACATGTGTCACAGTTCTGCACTACATTCTTTACGTCTGATAGCGATACCGTCTTATCTCTGTATTTTTCTCTACAAAGCTCATTAGTCCGATCAACGCCAAAGTGACTGATTTCATGAATGTGCTTAATTTGTTCATACGTAACGGATTCAGAGTTCTTGTATGTCCAAGAACGAGGAACCCTAGTCAGATTGTCTGCTTTGTTACTACTCGATCTGACCCACTCTACTCTTAGGAATAACTTCTCTTCAGAAATAATTTCTTTTATGATATCGAGCCGGCGTTTAATCAGCACCTCAGCCAAAGCGCGAGTTTTAACATTATGAGTTTTGTTGATGACTGACTGAAGCCATCTGTAGACTGAAAGATTATCTGTCTTTATAGTAATACTTCTTTTGCCCCACTTTAATGCTAAATTCAGACCTTTTATGGCTGCGTCTAGTTCACTACGATTGATGTGTATGAATCGTTTTCGGGGCGCAGCCAAGCTGCATCCTCAATCACCTGCCCCCGACTTTCCAATACAACCCCATAAGCTAAGGAACTAGAATCTGTCCAAACTGTTATCGGAGCCTCTGGGTCAACCTCCCATACTCCCTTAACGGGATCGGAAACTCTTAACCTCTGGTCTATTTCTCGAATCATATTCATAACCTTGATGGAAACGGTTTCATCCCAACCAGTACAATCTGCGGATGTACATCGCTGCACATATGCACATGCAACACGTAGCCAATTCGCTACTGGAAAATGCCCGAGACATGATCCAATATACTTATGTACTTGTCTACGGGTTGGGTCATCCTCTATGATGGGTAGGTCACCATCTCTACGCCAAACCATAGATGGTCCCACCAAAAGTCCCAAAACTCTAACATCTCCCTTACCGACTTTCTCAGGAGCTTTTGAAACCAGACCCCACTTACTCAAATGAGTCCTCACTTTTTCAGAAGACACTTTGGTTTCTGAAATATAAATATCATCCGTATAGCTAGATGTTCCTTCGCGAATGACGGGATCAGTCTTCAAAACGTAGTTAACAATTACAGTCATAATTTTAGGGGCAGATGCTAACCCAAATCCTAGTCTAGTCAAAAGGAAGTCACGACCTCGCCATCTTATTGCCTGATGAACCCACAAACTTTGGTCAATCTGGATTTGTAAATATGCTCGTTTAAGGTCGACTATTGAACAGTTAGACCCTAGTTGACGCCATTGTCTGAGCGTGTCAGCACAAGTGGGTGCAACTCCAGCCGGATGCGACTCTACAAGCGTATTTAACTCTCTATAGTCGAGAACTGGACGAACTTTCAGAACGTCACCTTTTTGCTGGCGAACTGCGATTACTGGTAAGTACCTTTTGATATCACCATGTTTATCTCGTTTATACTCAATCAAGATTCCCTGCCTAATCCATTCCTCTATTTCGTTATTGCATGCTATCTCATCACAATCATTAACGATATTACGCGGTATCCTACTGTTTTCTGACATCGTACCCTTCCACTGCCACTTAACCGTCCACTTATTCTCACGAAACCTCGCTACAAAATCTGTGTCCTGTAAATTAATAGGTTTAGCGACAGACGATACTGAAGCTACCGTCGAAGGAGTACACTGTGGGAACCTTACAGGTAATCCCTCAGCCACTATAATCTCTAAACCAGTCCTTGCAATAACATTCATACCCAAAATCAAATCTATGCCTATTGGCAACTCACTGTCATCAATTACTCGTGCCTCAATAGGACCTAATTGCTCCCCATTCATAGTCATAACATCATTTAATATCACTGAAATATAAGAACTAATAATCCTACGACCTATGACCTGGAATTGAGAATTTGACTTATAGCGACTCCGACTACCAACCAATTTCTTACCAATGAATGTGTGCACAGCTCCACAGTCTATCAAAGCATTCATCCTTTGTCCATCAACGTTTAGCGCCCGTTTGAGTTCTACACCAGCCGCTACGATTCCAGGTTCCGGTTCCCTTTGAGTTGATCCACGATGCGGGCAAAAGCGTTGAAGATGGCCCTTCTCATTGCAGTTGAAGCAAACAATTGCACATTCAGATTTGTCATGGCCAAATCGTTTGCAGCCTTGACATCGAGTGCCCCTCCATCTTGAATTGTGATATTTCTGTGGACTTGGCGTTCCCTTTGTAACCAAAGCCACACTTGCAGGTAAGGTATTACTGGTCGCCAACAACGCTTTTGCACAGGAGAGAACATCATCAAGTTTCATCATTTCACCATGCTGGATGTAAACCTTCTCCTTGATCTCAATTGGTAGTGAATCGAGAACAGCCAGAGAAATAAGCTCTTCCTCAGGAGCCTTTCCGGTGATAACTCGTAAAAAGGACTTCGCCTCGTCGGCAACCGTATCAATTTGTTCACCAGGAAACAAATGTAGTGACTTCAATTTCTGCCAAGCACTCGCCTTGCTCAATCCAAAGACACGCTTCAAGGCTTTTATTACCTGATCAAAATCTGCCTTGTCAGTTGAGCTTAGCTGATCCCAAGTGCTGAAAGCCGGCCCATCCAGAAACAAGGGCATCATTCTTGTCATCTCAGCACGTGCGTTCTTGGGATCAACTATTAGGGATACTGCAGTCTCGTATCGCTTCGTCCACTGATCCACATTTTCATCAGGTTCCCCTCGGAACTTCTTCACGACGTCAATCAACTTCAAAGGGTTCATATTCAACGGCCGTGATAGCTTGTGAAGTCAAAACAACTTGCTGCAGGACGAAAACGTACTTTATTCGTCGGTCACAATGCATTTATATGGCAACTGAATTATAGTCAGACAAATAGCACATGCACAATGGATGACATCAGGAAAATAAAGTCATGTTCATCGAAAGGTCACATGCCATAGAAATCCAGATTAGTCGGTTACCATTATTGGTTGAGAGTTGGAGTAATAACAAAGAAGATCAACAGAAAACAAGCACACCAACTCGTAACCACAACAATAATAATCTGTACCTGCTCAGTTTTACTGAATTCAATTTTAGGACGCTACGGTATATCAAAATTTGGGGTATCAAAATTCGGGATTAACGAAAATGAATATGAAAGCGAAGATTCAATTATCGATAATATTACATGCGACCATGATTATACTATTTATGATTATTATATTTCTTTGCGTTGAATATGCATAATCTTCGTGGTAGGCCCAAAAAATTCATTAATTTTTGTACCCCCCCTTTTCAAAATCCTGGATACGCCCCTGATCAAATTTGTTAATAAAACTGACTCTAGCTTCTTTGAGCAGGGCTATTGAACCGCAGACTATTGAGACTCTCACACATATTTGCAGATTATCGTTAACTTTCACGGCAGTTGTACCGTTCTGTGGAAAAGATCTTCAAGATTAACATTTAATCTCATTAAATCACTCACCGCATGGCATGTGCTATTGTTACATCTCTCAAACATTCGCACTGTTCTGAGGGTTACACTTGCAGTATTCAGTTTACTAATGAGAATTGGACATTATCACGAACTTTAGCACAGAGTTGAATGTAAACTGTATTTACTTTGCCTGACCACGGCTTTCAATAACATAGACAATTCGTTCAATTATAGTGGAAGCATTGCAAGCTATGCGGTAATAAACATTTCATGGGATATCGCTTTTTAAAAGATATCGAAACTTAATGGAATGACACGCATATTGTTTTTTCATGAAACAGCATTACCTGTGGCATTATTAGATGATTGGAAAGAGTGTGAATAGAAAATATTCAATGCTTCGCAACACTGTTCAAGTTGTCAATAAGATTATCTATAGTAAGAACAAAATAGTTCAAATTCCAGTGTGTGCACCTATTTATCAACTGATACAACACTTGTTGCGCTTGCTGTGATTTGAACTTCACTGCCAAAGTGTGCACATAACAGAATCCAGAATTGCTGATATTCTTCACGCTATTCAAAATCTTCTGTGTTTCGCTCATCACAGTTAGCGAATGGATGAACAAACAAATCGACGGCAAACTAATATTATAAAGATGCGATATGAATATGTCTTGCGAGAGATAAGTGGATGGGGCTTCTTTCAGTTGGCTTTCCTTACTTTCATTGCATCTGCAAGTCTGAGAACAGGTACATCCATCAACATTGTGATATTTCAACTGTCAACGCCCACTTTAACATGCGCAACGAATTCAACATTAGAAAATAATTCGACGACATTATCAAGTTATGGATGGTGTAATTTCGAAGGAAACGCAACATGTGAAAGTTGGACATACAAAACTAAGATTAAACATTCGATTTTACAAGTGGTAAGATATTCGAAATCGTATCAAATTTATTAGGCAATTTTGTAGTGAATAGATTTTGCTTACTGAATGAAAACGTAGAAAATGATCAACTTGTTTAATGAAATTGGAATGCGTGTCAATTGCTCACACATTTTTTTGCAACATCATTTACACAGGATGTTAACATATGATAACTTTGCTTCGACGATGCATCGGTTAATCAAAATGAAAAACATAATTCAAAGAACAATACTAAAATACTGCTTTATAGACTGAAATAATAGAAAACCAAAGCCTTGCTACAAAATCACCCTAAATTCTCGTAATTGTACTTGAAGAATATGCACTTGAAAACTTAAGCACTTGAATTTTCAGCTGGTCAGCCTGCGTGAACGTTATAATCTTGAAATTACAAATTGCATAATTGATTAAAATATACAATACATATATAATAATAGTAATAATAATGTGTATTTGTCTGAATATGATACAAAAGTCATGCACGAAGAGATGTTGGATGACAAATACATAACCTGATGAGGGCAGATGATAACGCAGGGTGTGGCTATTATATCATAGCATCGCGCTGGAGGGATGAAAGCTACCAAATGTCTTTGCGTTTGAAGTAATAGCTGATACTTTTCTTGAATTGATTCACAGTATTGACGTTGATTTCTTCATCAGTAAGAGCATTCCAGTGGGATATTATATCGACAGTAAAAAAGTTTGATCTGTAATCACTGTTTGTGGCTGGAATTACTAGCTTGTGAGAGTTACCGCGGTTGGTGAGAAAGGATGAATATCGAAATAAGTCATTTGGATGAAAACTGGTCCGGAAAGTTACAATCTTAGAAAGATATAAGAGCTTATAACGGACGCGGCGTGCTTGAAGTGATAATAGGCCGAGTTTGTCAAGCTTTTGGCGATAGTTGAGAGACTCCATATTGATAAAAAAATGACAGAATCGTTATTGAATTCTTTCAATCGCATTAATATACTTCTGGTAGTGTGGGCACCATACGATACTATTGTACTCGAGGATTGGTCGAACAAACTTTTTGTAGAGTGTAATAAGCAATTTATCACGGGAATAGAATGACTTTCTGATTATTCCAAGTCTTCTATTTGCAGTAAGGCAAATTTGTTGGATATGGCCATTGAAACTCAGGGGGGTACTTACTAGGACACCCAAATCTCTAAATTGGGTAATTTGTTCCACGATGTTATCATTTATACAGTAATTGCAATCTTCTCTATTTCTTCCAAATCGCATTATCTTGCACTTGTTGGAATTTAGATTGAGTCCGTTTTGATTTGTCCATTCGTGGATATTCAGCAAATCACTCTGTAATTCCCTTGCAGCCGTTCTCTCAGCATCGTTTGTTCTCAAGTAGGACACGGCTACCTTGACATCATCGGCATATTTAATAACGAATGAGTGTTTCAGACGAGTGTCTAAGTCATTGACGAATAGTGCAAATATGACAGGTCCGAGGACCGACCATTGAATAATGCCACTCTTTATGACTTGAGGTGATGAGCAAGATCCAAGTATTCGGACGATTTGAGTACGTTCAAAAAAATAATCGCTTAGCCAAGATAGTAATATTCCGGAGATACCGTATGCTTTCAACTTTTGAATGAGGAGGCCATGCGGAACTGTGTCAAATGCCTTTGAGAAGTCGAGAAAGGCAACATCAATGGAATTTCGATTGTCAAGATTGCATGTCAGGTAATTGTAAAAAGATATTTGAGCAGTTTCAACAGATTTTGAAGGTAAAAAACCATGTTGAGAAGGAAATAGCATCCCTTGTCTTTGGATGTAATTTAAAATCATTTTACTGATTATGGGCTCCATTATTTGAAGAATGTAACTACTGACAGCAATTGGTCTGTAATTCAAGCATTTGTCTCTTGGTCCAGATTTATGAATTGGCGTGATGACAACTTTCTTCCATTGAGTAGGAATCCTTCTCTCTGCCATTGAACGATTGAAGAAGTCCGAAATTTTAGCCGAGAGAAGTAAACCTCCTCCCTTGATTACACCGTAACATAAACCGTCATGATCTGTAGAAAAGCTATTGGGTAATTTCCGTACCGAATCATACACAATTTCTGGAGTGAATCGTATTACGTTGAGGGTATCTGTCGGATTTATAATGCCCAACTCAAAGTTAAGAGGTGGGTCTGATGACGTGAAATTGTCGGCGAAATGAGCATTGAAAATATTGGCAATGTCGGAGTGATCTGTGACAATCTCATCAGTTTCAGTTCTCATAGATGTAAAATACGATTTTATTTTGAGTTTGTTATTGACGTAGCTCCAAAATTTCTTCGGGTTGGATGAAAACTCAGTTAAGATGTTGACTTCGTGATGTTTTGTCGTTGCTATTACAATTTGATTTAGTCGCATCTGTGAATAAAACAATTTTAACTTGTTAGCAAGGGTTGGAGATGCCACAAATCTTTGGTGGTTGCGTCTGACTTGTCGAAGGATCGTTCTAACTTTGCTTGAATTTCCTGGGCACCACGAATTCATTCAATATAATACATTATACAGTCTGTTTCATAAAAAGTGGATCATCCTAAAATTTGACTAAATAAAACATGAGTATGATACAGAAAGCATTTTTCATGTTATTTCATGTCCCTAATATATTTAAATATCCTTATATAATCTGATAAGCTATGATACAGTAACGGTTCTTAAGAAGCTAATATTTTGTGGCCCTACCCTTATTGTTAATGACATTACCAATTCGTCTAGGCATTGATTCGATGATATCGTTGATTTTTGACTGATCTAACTTTCTCCACTCTCTTTTTAACAGTGACGTAAGTTGTGATACGCCATCTGTAGGTAGCAGTGAACGACGAACGTTACGTTTTAGAATACTCCATACATTTTCTATGGGATTCAGATCAGGAGAACGAGCTGGCCAAGATAATGTCCTAAGCCCTAATTGAGACTTGCATAAGTTGACTCTACTACTCCTGTGACACGTAGCATTATCATCCATAAATAACCAAGTCGATGGATCACCAAGTTGATCTGTCATTTGGCCAATGTTCATTCGTAAGACATTCACATAGCGTTCAGAATTCATGGTTCCTTGCTGAATGTGAAGTTCAGAGCGGCCATTGGTCCAAATGCCAGCCCAAATCAGTAGAGTCGCACCACCTTGTACCCGGGGACGATGTAAATGTCTCGGAATTTCCTGATCCATAATCTCAATCGACCAGCACTTTCCTTCAGACGGACGGATGCCTCATCAGACCAGACAACCCGATCCCATTGATTTCGCCAGTGACAATGTCTCATTTACCCATCTGAGACGTCTTTTTGTATGCTGATCTGATAATTCGATCTGAGAGGGCCTCTTACAGCTCTTGAAATTCGACTCAATAAGTCTTCTACGAATAGTGGACTTAGAAATAGACGAGTCTAGTGCAGCCATCTCAGTTAACGAGAGACTTGGATCAACTTTAACAAATCTCAAAATTAGGCGGTCTCTACGTTTGGATGTTTTGCGTGGACGGCCAGAGCCCTCTTTACGACAGAGTCGAAAATCATCATTATGCCATCGATGCACATTTGTGTAAGGGACATTTAGTCGCTTGCTTGTAGCTCGCAAAGAAAAGCCTAGTTCTAGCAAGGCTGACACTTTGCCTTTTGTGAATGCGATCTCGTTATTGTTCATTTGTGCTTTGTATTGTTTTCAACCGGTAAGAGATAGATTTCTAGCTGAAAGCAATCAGGAGTGCTGCCAACACCACCGCAACGAAGTCAGGAAGCTATGGAACATGAAGTCCAGTTAATCACATGTAGCAGTTACATTATTGTTGATGAATAATGGTGCTATACTGGCTCTGATTGACCGATTTTCTTTATTTTTGTTTTGCTTGATAGCTTTTAGCTTGTAGAACAACATATTACATAACAAAGGAGACAAATGTCATTTTATAAGAGTGAGGTATGATTTTGTGTAACATTGCTAAATGAAGATCAAATTATCTACTACCTTTTTATCTATAACAGGAAAACAACTCAATATTCATGCTTGAAATTTCCAACAATGATATTAGTAAGCACAACTGAGATATCTTCCAAATTTCAGAGAAATTCGTTCAAGTTTGGCGGAGTTAGACGAAGTTGAAGTTAAGGCGATGTTTAAGGGTGATCCATTTTTTATGAAACAATCTGTACAATATACATTATAAAATTGCATACGTGACTCAAGTCCATGAAATGATCTGGATGCAAGCGGTTGTGGAAGCAGTATCGGTTGCAATAACTGTGACTCCCTCCAGGTAGCGGAAATCGACTTTGTGGCGAGTGGTCAAACAACGAGTCGAAAGCTTCCTCATGTGTCTCTTGATCTGCCCCGCTAAAGTGCTTTTTCCAAGGGAAGTTCACGTGAATTGACAGCTGTCATATGAAGTATCCCTGTCTGACCAACGGCCTGATCTAATGTTGATCGACGCGGTAGGGAAGAGAATGATCATGGGCGAACTAACTGTTCCCTCCCTGGGAAGAGAACGTTGAGGATGCCCATAAGATGAAACCTGCTAAGATACAGCCACTTAGGGCTATAAAGAACTTGCCAAAGAGATTCAGAAGGAGGGGTGGTCTCTAAAGTGGGATGCCGCGGTTTCGTTGCTCCATCATTGTTAAGGACCTGGGCGCTACTAGCTGCTGTGGACCCACAATCAAGAGAGATAATGAGTTTAATGGGTCGAAATCTCGGTGACGAATGGTGCTCAGCTGATGGCTAGGGTCTTTTTGGATGTATTTTCCATAGCGTGTCGATATTTTTTATTATATTTTACAAAACAATTGCGCATTTTTCCACCAGTTTCACACACACGCATAACTCAACATCTGCTAAGTAGTCTAAAATAACTGAGCAATTGAATGGTCATTTCTTAAAGGTGTACTACGGTCAATTTTTTAAGTTGGTCCGTATCGATACTAGAGCATCAGATAAGTTGATTCAGCGCCGTCGATCTGCAACTTGAGGCGTAGTTCTCTCGCTACATGTCGAACAATTCTCGGTGATGACGTCAGGTGTGATAAGGTGACAATAAGGGACGGCAGCCATACACAGCGATGGATGCAGCACTGAGGTCTCAACCAGGGCCCGCGGAACAATTTTTCACGAGGGGGGCCATAAGATTTGTACAATGCTTCATCACAATAAGATTGTATAGACATAAAAGATTCTGTTTATAAACATTTTTCGCAATCGCAATGTAGGCATTATTGATCTGCATCAGCATCTTTATTTATTTTCTCTATTTTTCTATCTATTTTATTATTTGATTTATGGTCATAGTGCAAAGTATAATCATGAAAACCAATCATAAATCACAGACTTAGATAGAAGTTGCAGATATAATTCGACGAATTGATAGACACAATCTGTTGATCAAAGTGAAATATACTACTTCTTGTATATACTTCTTGTGAAATATACCAATGCAGTATAAGTAGCTCCAATGCTCTTTTAGAAGTAATATAGTTGTATCACATGTCTAATTGAAATCACTGTAATTCATCGATCATCTTAAAAAATCAATTCATTGTATAAATTTTGGCGATATCTCACTTCTGTACTACACCATTATACTTTATTGCCATGTTTAATGAAATGAAAGAAAAAGCAAGCAGCCTATTCAAAATTTCAATAATAAGTATATGATAAGCTACTGATTTGAGGATATTCAATGGTCAGAATCCACGAGTCCGAAGGACGAATGAATTCTGATACCATTGAAATCCGAAAATCAGCAGCTTAGCATTATATAGCCAACGATACAACTTAGAAATCTATGCTCGCATCCATCTGAGGATTTCTTGACCTGCATAGTTTTCTAGACTTCCTTGATCCATCCATGGGTCGCACGGATTTGAAAGCACTTTGTCGACTTTCTTGCGTCAGAACTCGCAGAATTGATGAGGAGAACATGTTATTTTAAGTGCATAAAGATGAATACGCAATATCTCAGCAGTTGCCGGCAACCAAAGCTGCTGTATCATAAACAAACACTTTGCGGAGGTGGTTACAATCCTTGGTTTCACATATTTATGTGTTGATTAGCTTTCTGTCAGTTGATGTTAGCGGAAATGATGCAGCGCGATAGAGGTCGTTTCATCTCCCGACTTTGTACTCATTTAATAAAGAATTAGATTGCAAATGATCATCAAGATGAATATTTTAGCAGCCCAAATTTGAGGGGGGGGGGGGAAACACACACGTGGCCCCGGCAAATTTTTCGAGGGGGGCTGGCCTCCCCTGGCCCCCACTTCCGCGGCCCATGGTCTCAACCGTCTCAGTTACGTCGCGCCTGCTCTGAACGATCGTTCCATAGCCACAAGACATTAACCAGGAAGTACGATTTGTTCAAAAGGGTTATGTGAAGCAAAACAACCGCAGAATTCCTCAAAAACAGAGCTTTTCCGATGTTGAGCCAGGAACGAAAATGACTGGCTGCAAGGCTTCCACTGAGAAGACTCGCGAGTTAGAAAGTTGAATGCTATGAATAATTGAACATATGCATTTTTTGTGCACGTAATCGTGGGTATTACTATGCGAGCTAATAGTTTGGTTGCGTCATTTTTTAAAAATAATTGCGTTTCGAGCAGCCTTAAATACGTCAAAGAACGGTGCTTTAGCGATACCAATATGGAAGCTTGTTTAATACTCTACAAAAAAGACTTTGCGATAATGGCTCCAAACACTATCATTGTACAAATATTTCTCCTGTCATTTTCAACAACTTTTCTCGCAATGATAATGACTCATACCTCAAAATTAATTATATCGGCGATTTTGTACGACTAAATAAAAAACTCGCATAAAGTACAGTATCTGTGTTAACATGTCAACAAACCCGTTAAGCAACTGCGTTATGAATTTTCTAGAAACTGAACGTATAACTTGTGATTGTGACATTTTTAGCGTTAACAGGAGAGACATTCCACACTTTTTAAAGCAGTTCAAACAGCGATCATTAGTGGTTCGTCAATAAGTAGTGAAATGGTACTGTGTGATTACTGATTTATAGATTAATAACTACAAATAATATATGCAGAAAGTTACAGGCTGATTAAATTAAATAATGAGGAGAACCTTTCGTCAGGGCAAAGTCAAATAAATATTGAATTTATATTTTGATCAATATTTTATTTATGTTGATCATTTTTTGCGTAGTAGCCTTATAGGTATGTGCAATATATAGCTAGACATTTTTGCCGTAGGAAATTTTGGCTAGAAGCATGTGGCTATTTGATGGGGAAGTATTTTAATGGGAATAGCGGCAAACACTTACTTTGAGTTTGAACAGACTTCGGATTTTCGTGTCAAACTTGTTGCATCTATTCATACTGCTTTCCTTTTGTACACATTTCAACGGAAAATAAGTGGCAAAAAATCCATGATTTTGGAGTTAGACTCCTTCTGTAAATGAATCTAGCACTATCATTTCAAATGTGAAAGTGACAAGTTACATCCTCAAGACCCATTAATGGGTTCTTATACCCGCTCGGACTCTCATTCTTTCTCCCAGAGACTAAAATAGTCAGATGCTCCACTCGAAGCATCGATTTCAAAGATATGTAAAATATTTGCCTACGGCACAGGTTTGTTAACCCAGACATTCATTTGCCCACTCAATGGTCGGGCGACGTGCCATTGATTGCAGTATTTCTTCTAGTGACATACATTGCGCTAATTCATGAATAATCCTGGCATCGGTATAACTCGCTCCAGTTGCAAAAAAGAAAGTAAATTGTTTGTAAAGTTGAATTACGCTTGAGTGAAGTTGGATGATTGTACAGTCATACATCTTGATTCTCGCTCTTATCATAGTATCAGAATGTTGCTTTCTCAATTGCATTGTAGGTAAAATGAAGCTGAATTCTGATTATCTAATAGGCAGGCGTCAACCATCACTTTCACATCATGGCAGTTTTCCATGATGGCACTTAAGTGAAACATAATCATCGAGCCATTACACACGTGATCTAGAGATGACAGGACAACAAAATTCATTGACTTATAAATTTCGTCCATTTAGAAATTAACTGCAGTTTCTGAAATACAAGTATATCGTAATCGCTGAAGCGTTTCACAGAAGTTTAATTTTTTCGAATTTCAAAATTTCTGTGTTCTAAATTTTGAATTTGGTCAACCAGAAAGTCAAATGAATGAGTTTTTGAAGCAATTTGTCCACGTCGTAATTTTATAAATGAAATTGAAAGCGAATAATTGTTTTCGAACGTTTTCGGCCAATTTTTTCGAGGAATAACATAGCAGTGACAGAATTTTACATCTTGATTTAGCTTAGGAATTAACTATATACATGTAATTCATGTTGGTACATGTCCATAAGTCATGCAGCAAACTTGGGTAGAAGTTGAACGCTATGAGTCTATGATAAAGCGACAAACCAATTAGGCAATGAAATTCTCGATAGTTTAGAAACGGTTTCGGAAATCATTGGTCACGCGGTCCCATATCTATGATTCATACGACTCATGCATCCAGGAAGTCATGTCAGTTCGGCAGCAAGCTGTGGCGACAATTAAAGGATACACCACGAGCGATTACATGAGTGCGAAATATATCAAGAGTAGGCGCATGCTTACCGAGCAAAGTTTCGTTCACATCGCTTTTTGACAAAAGTTAAACAAATTCTACATAGTCGACCACTTGAGCGCATTGAGACCGCGCATCTGTGAGCCTATCTGTCATTGTGAGGGAAAATGACAGATAAACGGAAATGCGCAATGTAAACCTAGACGGTGAAATCAGTGTATGCGCCATAGAGTAGGGATATATATATACATGTAGGTAGAGTGTCGACTCAAAAAAAGTATCTGTATACAGTGAAAATTTTTATATGGAAATATTCAGCTTTCTGTGGATATAACGTTCCCGTGGTCCAAAAAATTATTTGAGCAGTTTTAAAACAGTCAAAATTTTGCAAATTTATATACTACCGAGATGACTCCCCTACATAAGTAGTATGAAACAAGTTGGATATCAAAAGGAATGAATATTTGCTTATGCACATCCTAGCTAAGCGGGAATTAAGCTGGTTATCAAGGGAATTTCATGATCCGTATTATAATGGAAGTCTTCATGAAAGAGTCGCGACACAATTCGTGCTTTCTTGGCTGAAATTTCAAGTTTTTAATTAAATTTTCACCGGCATGATTTTATGATTCACTAAATTCATGTTTCATTTCTAAAATCTGAATAGTGATGTGGAACCATTTACATCTTTCAAAGTCAATTGAAATCATTGTCTTTGATTATGTGATTTTTCTCCGCCAGTGGCAGGTTGCCTGTGATATGATCACGCTTAAGAAAATACTCTTGAGGTTAAGCATGAAAGTAATATAGGAACCCATCACATTGCTAAACAAACATTAAATCTCTCAGGCTGTCATGACACTGAAAATCTGTAAAATACCATCATTCCTTCTACATTACAATCATGATCACTCAATTCAGTGGCAATTTCTTCAAAACTGCAAAAATTTGCATATCTCACATTTGGTAACAATTACCAATTATATTCCCCTCGAGTTCATTTAATAAAATCGAAAGTGTATACACATTGGGGATTTAATAAATGCTGAGTTACCTCTCTACCTAATTATTCTTTGGACTCAGCCACACTGAAAGCAAAGCAAACACGAGCGTCCCGAGCGTCTCGAGCAAACGTATGTCCGTAAGGTGTTAATCGCTCTGGTTTGCTTTGCTCGCAGTGTGGCAGTCTACAACTGCTGCAATGATGACTTTATATTTGCTGCAAAACGCTTTGCTCGGAAACGCTTGGAAAAGCTCGCAATGTGGCTGAGGCCTTACTCTATGGTATGCGCCTTGTTGGTGTGATAAAGAGTAATAGACTTTTTATGAGCTTATTCATTAGTGTTCCTAATAGGTCGACACAATGCCCATAGGTAAAAGTTAGCCTAGTTGGACTACATGAGTTGCGTAGAACTGTCACTCGTATTCCACGACAAACTCATGAGTGGATTCTTTTCAACAAGGATATCTTACCAGTTTAGTCACCTCTTTGGTGCCCAATCGCTTGCTGTATAAAGGAAACATGATAGGGATAAACAGAGAACACATTTTTCTTCTGAAAGTGGTGGGTGCACGAGCTTCTAGATTAGTCCCCATCAACATGTTCCATCAATAATTTCCCATTTTTGCTGATGGTTCACAATTTAAGAACATGGCATAATAACACCCGGCCTTAATGGAAGAAAGGCACTTTGTGCAACGTAATTCCGAGCATATAGAACATTTGTTTGCTGACTTTTCGAATTAATTGAATTGTTGTACTTACTTTTTCAGTGGAATCTCTGCTTGGATCGGGGTAAGAAGTTATTCATTCAAACAGCATACATCATCGGATACGCTTTGGGGGCATATGTAAGCGCTATCATGTCCGATAAGTAAGTCTTTAATATTTCTGATGCTTTCGTCTTACACGTCTTCCTGGCAGACCACTTCTGACATTTAGTTAGAACTACCAATTTGATTTGCCGCATTACATTCCTGATTGTAGGAAACTACATCGAAATAGTTTCATTGAAAAAGAAATCAGTAAAATATTGCTTCAAATAATAGTAAAAAAATGCATGCATTTGATAAACGAGGATAGAGATGTGCAAATTAGTCTCAACCTTGGAGTTCCGCTACTGATTGCTACATTCAATCTCACACAACATAGAGAAGAGTGCGTGTAGATACATTGCCGCGGAAATGACTCTCAGATTCCTTTTCGCATCAATTGCTGCTGCAGACTCATTATTTGAAGTAGAGCAAGTAAGTAAGTGTAAGTAAGGTGCATATTTCATTAATGTTAGAAAATAATGGCAATGACATGCAAATGGCGTTGTAAGGTTGTTTGAAGCTTGGAATCAGGACACGTATGAACGGACAATGTAGACATTTGACGGCGAAGGCAATTGAAATAAAGACGAACAAGAAGAAGCAATCAATAGTTATTGCACTGGGAGCAACAGTCGAGCGCGTAGCGTCAGACTGGCTTCCAGTGCGATAACTAACTTATCGGCACTGCTGTCTGTGCACGGATGTCACACAAATCTTCTCTTTTTCTTGTGTGAGCTATGTGTGAGCACATGTGCAGCATACGTGCAGCACGCTTCAGACCGCTCTGGCATTGAAACACGGACTGGACATTTCTCTCGTGTAGTTGACAGAGACACGGAGGGATTCAAGAGAAGATGAGAAATTAAATATGTAGTCAGAATTTCACTGAGTTGTCTCTAAGTGCTTTGTTTTTATTATAAATCATCTCCACATGAGGACTAACCGTCAAACATAAAAACGTTATTGATTGTTCGTTTAAATCAATTCGATTGTACTGCAATTTTTAAGTGTGATTTTAGGGACGTTTTATGGAACGTGTTATGAGGAGCACGCGTCATATCGCTGTGGAATAGAAACCCGGAGTAATTATTTCTCTAATATGAGTGACTGCAACATGTGGATAATTGGCTGGGAGTCTGCAGTCCGAGAATTGAGAGAAGATGATTAGAATCAAATACTTTTAGATTTTCATTGAAGTGTCTGTTTTGCTTGCTTTTACATGTATATTATCTCTACACTTCATGATTGTTCGCTTTCATTCTTTTAATAGCAACAGGGGCCTGCGCGGCATCAATTAATAGTCTGGAGTCTGAGAAATTTAAACATTGTGAAACGAAAGTGGTCAAAGAATTTGACAGAAGTGTGCATGTTCCATGTTTTGCTCCATTTTATCGCTACATCAGAGCGACCACTTTCTTTCCACAACATCGATAATTTCTTCCACTTCACTATGTGATCAATTTTCTAGGAGCGATAAAGTCTCGCACTTTTCCTTTGGTGTCAATTATCTACTCATTTATTTGCGTGTAATTTTATATGTATTACGGTTTTTATCAGTCCAAGAACTCTCTTTAAAAATCGCCTTCCAGAATTAAGCACATTATCTTGCATCTTACTGTGCAGTATGGAGCGTTTTACTTTTGTCGGCACTCAAGAAATTGAGAAGGTTGTTCGGAGACAGAAGCCTGTAAATACTCGAAGGGCTAATACATTCGAAACCCACATTTACGACGAGTGGGTTGCTGCCCGAAATTCGGCTTTCCCAAACGATCCCTTGCCTACTCTGCCTCAACTTCCTGACGTGCCCATTAAGAAGTTGAACAACGTTTTGAGCCATTTTGTGTTCGAAATCCGGAAACGCAACGGCAATGACTATCCTCCAAATACCATTCATGGTATCATGTGTGGAATCATGAGATATTTACGTGATGACTGTATGAGACCAGACCTCAACTTCTTCGATAAAACTTACGATCAATTTCATTATATTCGTCAATCAATTGATTCTAGAATGTCACAATTAACAGAAATAGGAGTTGGACTTCACAAAATACAAGCTTCTCCGGTGGACCCCTGTGATGAAGAAAGATTATGGAACTCTGGCGCTTTCTCCACTGTTTACTTTTACGTATGCAAAGTATACGGTCTTCGTTCTCGTGACGAGGATCGTCACTTGACGATAGAACAGTTCACCTTTGACGACGACAATACCGGGAAATTTGTAAAATTTGATGGGAAAACTTCAAAAACATTCTCTGGTGGTCTTGAGCATCGTCGTATTCAACATAAATCAATAAAGCATTACGACAACACGTCTACCCACTCCACCTACAAATTATTGAAAGTTTACATCGATTCCCTACGATAATGTGACATTAGCAGTGGTCCATTCTATCGCCGGCCCTTGATGACCATTGGAAACAAGGTGAGATTTTCTTGTGTGCCGGTTGGTGCCAACACTATCTCCAGATTGTTGCCAAATGCGGCTAAGAAAGCAGGTCTTAAAGGAAATATCACCGGCCACTCAGGGAAAGTGACATGCGCCACATCATTGTTTGGCGCCAACATTGATGAACAATTAATAATGGAAAGAACAGGTCATCGCAGCAGTGCTGTTAGAGCTTACAAGCGAACGTCATCACCCCAAGAGAGGGACATTTAGTCAGATTCTTGATTACGAACCAAGAAGAAAATCTGCCAATCCGACTGCTGCTTTCTCTGCCAGCAGACAAATAGATGTCAGTGACATAAATTTTGATTGCACTGTTTGTTCTGACCTCTTCGATACATAATTTAGCGGATTCTCTAGAGTTAGTTATTCTGCTGTTGCTAGTCGCTTCATTTTCAGGAACAGCTTGCTTTATGTGTAAAAATTTGCTTTATACTGCTTTCTCGATTATATGTGCTCTTCGCTACTTTGCATTTACTCAGTGCTTGATTTTCGTGATTTGCATTAATTAAAATTTTCGTTGTTTCCTCAGGTTTTTCGTATATTTCATTATACACGGGGAATGGGACAGTAATTTATTATTCATGGAGACTGGAACACAGCCTAGCACAATTCATCTGTTGCTTACACAGAATTAGATTGTGTAATCGTATCACTTTGCTAGAAGTGCAAACTGATTCAAACAAATGGCACATGCAGGAACTTAATAAGTGGGCAAAAAGAAAGTTTTGATACCTTACAGAGATAGGAAAAATAGTCGTGCGTCGCTTACGGATTGCTCTGAATTCCTTCAAAATGCTCCGATCGCCACGACTCCTTCAGATTCGAAGAATTCAGATCATTGCGCAAAAGTTTTCTCGATAATGTTGGGCCTCCGATCATTTCAAAAAAAATTTGCAGGCGCATGAAAAAACGTTCACAAGCATCCCTGTAGAACATGACATCGACTGCGTCGCTTTGCTATGTGATCCGGTTGATATCAGTCACTGAAACTTTGCACAATTTGGCGTGTTTAATGTTGAACTGGCTTCTCATTGTTCGATTGCTATGGTATTTAGTCAGGAGATTGTGACATTTCATTTATGTTACATGTTCCAGTGCTTCCCTTCTAGTCAAACGGAAGAAGAGACGACCTTTCTAATTCTGTGGTTGCTTATCATTGAAACATCTGAAACAACTTTATCTCGACTATAGAGAGCAAAATAAAAAGAAATCACATTAATTACCACAAAATCGTAAGCGCCCGATCCATGTTTTGTTTACTGTGAGTGTGTGACATGACCAAGACTTGATTTCATACATTTGCATTCTCATCCGCAAGCAGACTTCACTTTCAACTCGTGTTGATGATGTAGACACCGCGATTCATTCCATTCCTACACAATGGCATTCACACATTGCATACAGCCATGATTTGGAGGAGTGTAATAAGCAACGAAAAAAGCTCGTCGTGCGATAACCAATCCACTCACAGAATTAGACAGGTCGTCTCTTCTTCCGTTTGACTAGAAGGAAAGCATTGGAACAAGCAGTGTTAATGAAATGGCACAATCTCCTGACTAAATACCATATCAATCGAACCTGAGACCTAGCGCTAGGCTGTCGCATTAATAAAGATAGTAACTATCCTAGTGCTAGTCAAGCACTACCCTAGTGCTATGTCCAAAATCTGAGAAATTCCCTAGCAAGGTCGAAACCTTGTTATGGATGATGCTAGATTGAATATTTAAGCGCAATATTGAAGGATATTTAATATGATGTTTACAGCATAATAATGTTAAACGCATTGGCTTCAAGATGGTGCATGATTTTTCCAATTTGAATATACATATCGAATCATAAACTGCAATTATAAAAGTAATTCCCACAGAATTAGACATGTCGTCTCATCTTCTGTTTGACTAGAAAGGAAGCACTGGAACATGTAGCTTAAATGAAATGGCACAATCTCCTGACTAAATACCATAGCAATCGAACAATGAGAAGCCAGTTCAACATTAAACACGCCAAATTGTGCAAAGTTTCAGTGACTGATATCAACCGGATCACATAGCAAAGCGACGCAGTCGATGTCATGTTCTACAGGGATGCTTGTGAACGTTTTTTCATGCGCCTGCAAATTTTTTTTGAAATGATCGGAGGCCCAACATTATCGAGAAAACTTTTGCGCAATGATCTGAATTCTTCGAATCTGAAGGAGTCGTGGCGATCGGAGCATTTTGAAGGAATTCAGAGCAATTCGTAAGCGACGCACGACTATTTTTCCTATCTCTGTAAGGTATTAAAACTTTCTTTTTGCCCACTTATTAAGTTCCTGCATGTGCCATCTGTTTGAATCAGCTTGCACTTCTAGCAAAGTGATACGATTAAACAATCTAATTCTGTGAATCCACTAGTTGGTTGTCGCACGGGACCTCTTGTTATCGTTCGCTGTGCGATAAGGAAAGTTGATATACACTGTATGCGGCAGATCATCTAATCGATGAATTCTTACTCGCAAGAATAATTGTCAGCGGTGGAAAAAAGAGCTTCTCTGGCGATTGGTGGATTCTGTGGCTGCACAAAATTTCTCGACCGAAATGATTTTGGTGGACACATTTGATGCAATGGATGTTCAGGACAAAGTGAAATATTCGTTAGTATAGAAATCGACTTGTTGAAGGTACAATCTGACGTCAGGAAAATTCTCACAATCATAGTCAACTGCATAGATAAGTCTGTGCGCTCTGCGATGACTTTTACGTAGAATGTTTTCATCCTATCAGCAATGGAGGGAGAACAGTGTTCCATAAGCAAGAGAATCAAACCATAATGCACTCGAATTAGGAACGGGTGATCATTTTTAACATTCTTAGAGCGTACAATACACAGAGGTTAATATGCTCTATTTGCATGTTCCATTTCAACTCCTCCGTGAAATACAGCCCTAGTCATTTGCTTCCTGATACTAATGACATATCTGGAATATTAGGAGGTACTTGGTTTGTGGATTAAGGGATCCACAAATGCTTGCACTTGCTGATTTTCAGACGTAAACCTATTGACGATGACCACTGCAACATATTGTTCCGATGCTCATCAAAAGCAGAAAGAAGTGTAAAGCGAGTGATTGGAATCACAAATGTTCAATCATCTACATATTTAATGACAGAACTAGTATTGTGTAGCCACTGGAGGGAAACCTTAACAAAATTAAACAAAAATCGGACAAAGAGCAATCCTTGCGGAATGTCAGAGTATATACTTAGTTGACCGGATCACAGTTCGCTAATTTTACCACTTGTCGAAGACTTCCACAGCAATTTGCAATATGAATCCACGTGGAGATTTATTATGCAAAAGAGTTTGAAATTAATATCATGGCCAAGTTTATCAAATGCGATACTAAAATTGAAAAACAGGCGTTTAAAATCATCGCCATCAAATACATGTATAGCAGTCCGGGTCTACAATGTGGATGATGAAAGTTTATTGTCACACATGAAGAGGACCGAAAGTCTGTCGAAGACGGGATCCCATGTCCTCTTCGAGAATCGCCTTTTCACAAATTTAAGAAAGGAATGGGAGCAAGGAAATCGGTCGCATTTCCTATTTTGATATCGGAAGGCTCTTTTGGTGCGGGAGTAGTCCGAATCTTCTTCCAACAAGTTGGGTATCGTCGTGGCAATGTGTAGACGTCAATTGCATGAGTCACAGGAACCGCGACCAATGGAGCAGTAATATTGCGCGAAATTCCAGGTATTCCTCCCAGACCAGGTGACTTAATTACCTCTCATTGCGGCAGTGATGTGGTAGATGGTGTCCACAACGACAATCGGAGCCCAATCGTCTTCCAAGTCACTTTCAAGACTTATTTACCTGGATTGATATGAAAATAGTCTTCCACCGCTTCCTCAACAATATCGAACTAATTAATTAATGTGCTTACAGAATAGTGCCTCGAGCATGGTGTCCCTTTCACTTTAGCGACGTGTCACAATCGCTTTAAAAACTTCTTTGCATTTACAAGCCTAATCATCCTTACATGTAATTTTTCTCAGCATGCATCTCTTTCAACGCTCCTATAAGGCTATTGATGCAATGCAAAGTCGCACTGTCGATCCGATGCCTGTCGACAGTCTATGAGACTTTTCAAAAAATGACTTAAATAGGCTTTTCACGTGAGGTCATGACCAACGAAAAAGCAGGCATTGCATCTACAAAAAAATAATTAAAAAAACTGCTCATTTCGGTCAACGATAAGTTCATATTATATATACATATATATATATATATATATATTTATCAAATCTCAACAGATGTAACCACCACGAGACATGTTTCAGCCTGTTGGGCCTCATCAGTCGTGGGTAGGTTTGAACCAGCGACGTTGGAGCTACAGGACGTGCAAGCATACCCTCTAACCACAAGGCCACCGGACCATCCGTTGAGAGCGTGAATTAGCCAGGAAAGACTGCTTTAACGCAGGCACGTGGAGGGCGGACTGCTTTCTTCAATCACTTAATACCGCATCCGAGATTGAGGGTCTTCACGCAGGCGCTACTCATTACATGTTTGTAACCTGGTAATTGATAAATTTATCAAATCTCAACAGATGTAACCACCACGAAACATGTTTCGGCCTGTTGGGCCTCATCAGTCGTGGGGCCTCATCTGGTGGCCTTGTGGTTAGAGGGTATGCTTGCACGTCCTGCAGCTCCAACGTCGCTGGTTCAAACCTACCCACGACTGATCTTGTGTTCACCGATGCGGAAAATTTACATGAATTTTTCCAGTAATTACAGAACACGCATTTCCCTCAACCGCCGTGAATCTCAGACCAGACACTTTTTCAGCGAATTGACCCATATATATATATATGAAAAACTAGAACCCAAATAGTCAAATCATAGACAATTGAGGTGGTCTAAGATTGAAGGAATTGGCCCGACCGCAGTAAAAAATTGATTTGATAATTGATGAGACAATAACGCCAAGTCCAGGAGAACAGTGTCACGGATAGGTTCTATAACGACGTTTCATAAAATATCTTGCACGGTGCGGAAAAATTAAAAAACGTGACTAAATTTCAATGTAGCATGACTATCCAATTATCTTGAGAATTTTAGTCCGTTTTTTAAGCCGCCTGTAGACCTGTAGCACCCATTCAATTAACCACCCATTATCAGCAGTACATGTTATATTGTACTAGGGAAGGAGGAGCAATATATCGTATTATCGCGATTTTAAGCGCATGCTTATACGGGAAAATAGCTATTTTTTAAATTATGAACAGATGTGCATTTTGTTCGCTTATAAGCGCATGCGCTAATATCCGAATATAAGAACAGCAGTCAATATGATTTTCTCGTCTCTCCCTGTAGCTTGTGTGATCATAGGGACTTCAACGTACAGCACCATGATGAAATTTAACCATTAATTTTACGACAAACAATAATTTTCATTTCACATGTTGAATTCCAATAGCAACATTCATTCAAATCATGAAACCTATATAGGTATTGTATTGAGAGGCAAATAATGCTTTAACCGTCATTAATTACGGCATGAAGCACCAGAAGCCTATAATGTGATCTTTCTGTGAAACAGCGAGGAGAAATGTTGAAGTAATTGATTGAATAGTAGGCTAAAACATGGTTTAGTATATTACCGGTGTTAATGTTTGATTATTTCTAAAATCTTTTATTTTACTTTGATGAAATGAATAATGGTAAGATTTATATGGATTAGTAGCACAACTTTTGGGTTATATTTTTTGCTGGCTTAATTGTCAAGATACATGTAGACCTAAGCATTTTTAAGCTAATTACCATGAAATTTTGCTACCAAGCAATTAAAAACAAAAAATAATTTTGCGACTGATGCACTTCTTTCCGCTCATAAGCGTGCCGCCGCTTTTTAAGTGCATGCGCTTAAAATCTCGATAATACGGTAACAGTCCAAATTGTTCGATATGCAATTAATCGATTGTCATCCTGACTTCATTCTCTCACTTCTAAGATATTGTCATCGCAACTAGTTGAGTGGAATCTGCCGGAATCCTGTCTTCTCACCGTGCTCTTTGAAGTCAGCAATAATTTTTCAAACGCGTTATGAAATTCTGAAATTGTCATTGTTTGAAAGCAGGAGGAAAACCGTTCGACGTCATGTATCAAAATTTGCTGTTATGACATCTTCACTAACTTTAAGAAGAAATCGATTGCCCAATCTAAATGCTTCACAAAATATCATTTAACTATGACGTGAAAGAATTTAGAAAAGTAGAGTCAAAATCGTAGGAGTGACATATTTGATGATGAATGATGAAGTGAATGTTGCGGTATTGAGTGCACAAAACTTAATTAAGGAAGAAAATATCAGTATCTCTCGGACTATTTGGTGTGTCTTTGTTTCAGAAACATTTTGAGGCAGAATACCTACAATTTATTGAAATGTCCGTCACATTGGTTAGATTCCGAAATTAATGTGAATCTCGATAAGCGATCAGTTAATTCCATGAGCATTCTACAGAACAGCATGGAAGAATCTAAATAAACTTAGTAGCTCACTATACGTCAAGCAATAAAAGTCTCGAAATGTTGATCCAATAAAGAGTCCAAGTTTCATATTTACCGAAAGGTCATATAATCACTCAACAACTGGAAGTGACGCGAGAGAGGCAACATTCTGTTTAAAGAAAATGAATATATTGATGGGTTGATGAAAACTTAATGAACAGTAGAAACGTTTGGTGTAGAGTGCACAAATTATTTTTTGTCGACTCTTGCAGGTGCTTTGACCTTTGAGCCGTTTTAAACGGTCGGACCTCGCTTGCTTCAGCGATGTCCCATAGTGACCTATGACATGTTTTTGTTCATATATATGTAAATACAACAGATATTGCATCTACAGTACATACACGTACACACCAAAATTGATATTTTTCCTACTTCTATAACCGGTTAATCAATGCTTAATGTTAACTCTAGTTCATAGCAAATTTTGAATTTTAGATATGGCAGAATTCGAGTGTTTGCATTATTTGCATTTCTCGATTGTCTGACAATTCTGTCAAAATTTCTATCTGTCAATTATTGGATGTTTTTGTCGGGTGGATTTGCCAGTCAAATTGTCAATGGTGCATACATTGTTACTTTCTATTCATATCGTGAGTTATTCTTCTTTTTTGAAAGTTAAATAGATAGCTAGGGGCAAGCACATACAATTGATTAAAACTAATACCGTGTAGGAGCCATTTCAAACTTTTCTCTGGGAGTCTGAAAGAGTACAAGAGTCTACGAAGTCGGTTTTCTTGGAGTTCTGGTTCTTTCAAATATAGATTTCCATGACAGTAGGGTTGCAAAAACATACTCTTTATCCATCATATTTTAAATATGTTCTAAATAATACTTTAAATTTGCTTTAAATATACTTTATATATACTTTCAATATGTTTTTACCTTTTTTTATATAATTGACGAAAATTCCGCTGATACCTAAGATGAATTAATTGAATACCTGTCTAACTTAGTGCATTAGAGGAAAGTATAATATAATGCTACTAAGCCGAGAAGACTTCTTTAATTTGGTTAAACCTTTTAGTTGGAATGCTTAATAATAGCATTCTAGGCTTGAATATCACTGAAAGCGGCATTCTATTACTTATTTCGGAATGCTTATCATTTTAATCATTTTAATGCACAAACTCACTTTTGAAGCAATAAATAACTTAACTAGATTAAGCTTATCATAAAATACGGAAAGAAATAAATAATAATTATTCGAGATAGTGATAGAACATTCGAAATTACATGTTACTGGTATGTCGTAAAAGAAGACAAATGTTGACAAAGCAACCATATTGGATGGATATAAATTGCACTACAAGCAGTTCGGTAAAACCTGGATATGTTTGCAAGATAGACTAATCAGCTGGCAGTATCTTCCCATTGTCAATCACTTGACGCAGCCATCGCTTAGGTATTATTGTCATCGCAACGCATGTTGACGACGTTCTATTGTTTTCAATGTCCATGGCCGTTCTAATCTTAGAGGAAAGAGGCGCCATGGGTGAAGAAAATCATGAAATTAGGATTTCTATGGTAAGTTTCAGGACGTAGTTTTTAAGACCCTGACACGTGCAGCAATACACTAACTTGATGGTTAAATTTCAGATGTCCACTATTTTGCTTCTACATCTCATTTCGGTTGAACGCTAATTGATTTTTCGAAATTTTTTTTATTTATTTTGTAGTGAATGAAGTAATATTCCCGTCTCGACGGCGGTACTTTGAATGCTTGGCATTTACTGCCTTTTCTCTTAATCTCGGTGTCCTGTCACTAAGTGCATATCTGACTCAGTCATGGTGGCATCTGGAACTCTTTCAACTTGTTTTTCCAGTCACAAATTTGCTGCTAATCATGTGAGTAACTCATTTCGGTCGACAACTTTAAAGATAGATCATGTTTAGCTTTTTTGGAACTCTGATATAGCTACTTCACTGATTTGACTGAATCGCTGACCATCAACATGCATTCAAAATGTCACAGAGTGCAGAGTTCGAATGAAAACACGATAAGCGATACATTTTGATAAAACCGCGATTTTTTGCCATGTCAAAAATGTCAATAAATTAAGCGTGCAACTACACTGTAAACTGTACGATACGACAGCGAACAGATTTTCCCTACGAAAGCGTATGTACAAATCGAGAAAAACAAAATGTATCAGTGCATTTTGCTTTCGTACGTGCACGTACGAAAGCGATATCCGCTTCCTGTTGGCGCAGAGCGGAGTCAGTTCTATATTGGTTAATTTTGATTTCCCTAGCGAGGCTTTGGTTGCGGTCAATGAGCGTCCCCGATTAATTATTCCTCTATCTTTATACACTTCTTGTAAACAAATATAGGTAGATTTCCATAAGCTCATTGAAACCTAAAATTCAATGCAGTTAATTCCCATTTCTCTCTCTCTCTCTGTCCGAGGTGTATTGTGTGTGCGTCTGTGCGTGTTGTCATTTCCTTCATTGTAATTCATTCCCGAGATATTTGAAGAACAACCATGAATTTTGAGTCAGTTTATTAAAATAAAACAAATACGAGAAATAACATTTATCCCGTTAAATGCCGATATAATTCAAAATGGAAAAAGCTTGATTACAAAAGATTACATGTCATCAGATGATACTGGTCTGTCTTTGAAATTGAAGCTAGCAAAAAAATAATAAAAGTCATAGTCAAACAGTCTTCGCCCGCCACTCCATCGGTCTAGATGATAATGTCCTGTATTACCACATAGGGCTGGATTCGCGACGGTTCTTCCAATACGCAGTGGTTCCTGTTGAGGAAAGAAGTGGAACTTCAGCATATCAAATACATAACTTACTTGAGACAAAATTGAACCTGTTTACAAAAGGATATAAGTCTTCTCATAGGATATTTATGTACCAAGCATTATTCAGAATAATAAATGTGTAATTTCAGATACAGTCATCTGATAGCAGGAATAACAGCAACCTATGCATATAAGTTATGTAAATAGTGACTTCCCTAGGGGTAATTTTGGACCGGTATTTTCTGGCAAAAGTTAACCTCTTGGTTACAATTCAATACTACTTGTACTGACTGAATATCGCATAACGAATATCGTTTGACGAATTTAGCACAATCACATTTTTACATTGTCATTGTAATATGATATCTGTGTATTGTAAACACTCCATGTATCATGTAATCCTAATCGCAATGATTTTACCATAGAATCATATTACAATACAACTGTGAGCATGTTTGAATTCGGGAAGCAATGAATAACTACGACACGCAGACTAGTTTATCAATAGCAATATGACGTTGATGGACATATGCAGGTGTCGCAGTGTCACTGTTGTAGACTTCTCTCAGAAGCCATGACTGTTTCATTGTCGGACGGTTAACCAATTCAAATTTTAATTTTCCATAGTTTCATTTATTGGACACATACTGTAGCTTGAATTCTTCATTTCTTATAGAATGCGTACATCGTGCAAGTGAAAATTGATTTGGAGAGATTCAATGCAAATTTTCATACATAATTCCCTAAAAATGTTCTATGAAACAAACAACAAACTGAAATATGAATACTGATGTCTCGAGCATATTTAGGATAAAATTGAGCGTTCATGTTGCATAACGGATAAATTTGGCAAATCCACAATTCTGCATTCAACAGCATATAATGAATTTTTGTGAAAGGGTTTTGATATTATTTTATCGGCTCAGAGATGAGAAAGGTTAGTCAAAAGTGACCAACGACTTATTTGCTTCTAGACTTCTATCAAACAGATAGATATATATTTCCGCACCAACTCGTCAATGGTGTTCAATCAACCATACTTCAATATTTCAACACCTCGTTATTTCGTAAGAGAGTAAAAATGCAAGCAATTTTTTGAAACTGATGTCAATGGCAAATTGGAACCTTGCCAATTGGTTGCTTCAGTATTGTTCAAACCCTTTGGACGTTGAAAGAACTCATCCACAGGTTTTGCGATCATGATAAAAATGTATAACTTTCTTGATGCAATCGCATCTAATGTGATATGACGTGCATCAGTATGAACTTATTGACACCATCAGCGATTGTGAATGTGAACATTTGTCATGCTAATAGTAGTTTTTCCCACTTTATTTAGTGCATCTCTTAATTGCTAAATTATTGAGTGCATCTACTACTCAATGTTTGCCATCTATGGCCTATACTGTTGAACTTATTTGGTGCTACTTTGCATATCTCTGCTGTGAGGAGAAATTTGTATTATTTATGCACATTGTGTATATACTATTTATTATATTAATTTGCACTATACCAGAGTACTCGGAACTACTTTCTCCTCTGGTTCAAATGCTATGGGATTTAGTAAAATCTCCATTGCTGGACAGTAAACATCAAATATCACTGATTTCTGATATTAAAAATAATGGGAAGGCAATTTCTAGGTTAGATAAAATCTCATTGCTGAACACTTAAGTCTACAACAATGACTATCAGACTCGACTGTTAACGCAGCCTTTTCTTCACATAGTCATTGCTTTCCTCTCAAATGTGCTCGCAGTTATACATTGCAATGCACACTTTTATCATTGAGAAATCCAGTGTTCCTACTCTCATTTCTCAAAAAATTCGGGTATCGGAAAATATTCGGGCATGTTTCTTAAATTGTGATATTAATCGTTGTATATATTTGAGCATATTGGGATATTTCGAGTATCTATGCTCGAGTAAAGTTCCTCATTTTAAGCTATTAAGTTCGATTTCAGCTCTCTAATTGTACCTGACGCTAATTGAATGCAAATCTTAACCAGAGCCGGTAGCGACAACATATTGTAGAATGCTTGAATTGATAACTTAACTTACAACCGAAAATTTTAGCGAAGCATTCTTATATAGGTACTCTAATACACAGTAAGAACAATTTTGCTAATTGACCTTGGAGAATGTTTATCAAATCTTATCAATTTTTTCTTCTATGTAAAAGAAAAAAGTATTTTCACAGTTACTTTTAATAATTATCGCTGTATGCTTAATATTTCTTACACGTCATATCACACCACACATGCAGACCACGAAAGCACTACCCTGTAACTTGGCTTTCACAAAACTAGTTTAGTTTAGCGTGAGTAGGATTTTGTGATGTAATAGATATCAAAATTATGCAAGTGCTACTCCCAATAGTAAAACATAGCTGAACCAGGGATGTCTATTAATCATAGAAAGTGTCAGGGATTTCCAACTCTCAATCCCTAGGATTTAGCGTAGGCCGGTTTTCTGGAGAATTAGGCTTCTTGACATATGGCTTTCATGAGTTATAGGAACCTTTATTTCACCAATCAACTGGATATGATTATGAGCAGTTACACAACGGTTGTTCAATTGTTCCCGAATTTCAAGAAAATGATCTAAATGCAGATGTATCATTGCAATTATCAGAAAAATTGTCAAGCGCCTGAAGAACACAAATTTTCTCTTTCTTTTCGAACGAAGATAGATGGAAAGTATTATAGGACGTTTTGAGACTGTGCAGCTGAATTTATGATCAATTGATGCAAGCCAATTATTTCTAATAAACCTCAATCAGTGGACGAGATAAAATAATAAATAGGGTGGCGTAGGTGAGGTTCGGCAATGTGTTTCACTGAGAAATTGCTTGAGCTTTTGTGATCCTTCTGAACTAGTGAACAGAGAGTTCCGATTTGTGACATGATTATCTATCTTTAGATAAAGTATGAATATCCACCGAAAGTACTCTCTAAAATTTGCTTCATCAATTTTGAAGTCAGTTAAGGTACAGGTAAGAGATGTATGACAAATGCACGGATGGGTTTTCTAAAACGAAGACTTAACCATCATTGCTAGAATACTACGGAATTTTTATACGCGAGTCATCAGTATGTCCAATAATGTGTTTTCCGCAACATCTAAGAGATGACAAAATCTTCATCTCATCACACACCACAACTTGTCCAAATTTCTATTGCTTCTGACTCCGAACCAATATTTTGGAAGTTTTCAATGTTTTCCATCAATGCAGTTGGATGTGGAAATGGAAGAAAAAATCATTTAGTATTATTTATTGTTTGCTGTATACAATTTTGATGATATCAAAATAATCAGTGATGCATTATACCTGCCCCATTGAATTCAATTTCAGACAACTCAATTAATTCTAAACGGATTTTTGGGTCTTCATTCAAATGTGTTGGATTAATTCATTCAGCTAATGATTTGATCGACTTGATAATATGTCATTCATAGTTTTCATAAAGTACAGCACATTTCCCAAATCTCTCTAATACAGTAGTATTCGGATAACTCGTCATTCACACTTAACTCGTCATCGAAAAAAATCCCTTCAAAATCTGCTATCTAACACATATATTTAACTTCGCTTAACTCGTCAAACCCGATAACTCGTAACTCGTAATAGAAAATACTCCAAAAAGAAAGTTTCTTCGGATAATTCGTCAATATTTTTTCGCACTTGTTCAGCTTAACAGTAGGCCACTGGTTTGGGCTATCACTATCCGTGTACCAGAGAGCCGTGTACCGTAATTTGATACAGTGTACATGAATTTTATTTCTTACCAACAATAAGAAAAATTAAATTATTACTGATTAACTTAGAATTTTTAAGTGGCAGCCTACATACAGAATAACATGACACATTCAGGTAGATTCCCTCTATGAATTTCCTTAAATGGAAGTGAAACGCTGAAAAATACCTTATATGGAATTCTGCATATTGAAGAAGTCTGCACACAAGATCATGTGACTCATTTGCATCTCAAAGGCTAGCTGAGATGATGATTCAGCTACATATGATGATTCAATCAGATTACAGCCTCTAGACGATCAAAGATAGGCCTACATGTATTTGGGGGGGGAAATAAAACAGTACCACCATTTGTACAGTCTGTCACCGTTGTGTACAGCTGACACTGTTTACAAATAGTACTGTACTGCAAACTGTTACAAATAGTACTGCACTGTATATTCACCTACATACACGTAGTAGGAAGCAGGCTAGCAGGCAAGTTTAATACATATAGGCCTATATGTAAATATACACATGTACTATCTAACAGGTTAAGCTTTGTAAGTACTGTATTACATGCATGTACACGTACATGTATTAGGGATGAAGTTGGCGGTGTAGCTGTGATATTTCAAATATCATTAATGTGCACTCAATGTAAGTGGTTAGCCTTATCATTAAAATAACAACTTCGGATTACTCGTGAAATAAGATAACTGGTCATGTTTGGCCGCTCCCCAGGGGTAACGAGTTATCCGAATACTACTGTATATACTAGAAACCAAGCATTGTGGGTGAAATTGAATATGAATAAGCTTGAAGCAAAACTATTTGACGCCTTCATCAGTAAGTATCCATGATCAAGAATTTCTGACGGTGATATTAAACCCGACATTCTCTGTGCATAAAATCCGTACATTCTCTGATTCCGATTTTCAGTTGATTCTCAGTTGGAATTTTTGGTGACTAAATATATGCTCCACGAAAAATACCTGTACGGTAGTTAATGCATGAATCGAAAAATGATAGATTGCATGGCTATCAGATGTCCACTTCTTATTCAATTCTTTGGCGTATTGTAAGACCAGTGTCATGCACTTGTTTTCTATTAACTAATGATGTTAGGAATGACGTTCATCCACGTGTCTCCATTTTTCCATTTCTGATTGGAAATTACAATTTACGACCGTGCACTTTCTCAACATCTTTGATGAAAATTTTTCAATCTGTATTTTCAAACCGGCCAAAGCTAAATCCTACAGACTGAGAGTTGTAAGTCCATATCACTTTCCATGTTTCATAGACATCCCTGACTGAACAAACAACAATGATGTTGTTTAACTCAAAATCTAAATTGCGACATGGATTTTTCGTTCAACAACTCTACTTTCTCAATCTTCGGGCGCGAATTTATGGCTATTCGTATTATTCTAAATCTTCATTAACATGACTAATGGGATAATAGAATGAATTTCATTTAATCAAAATAATCATTCATCACATTGCATGCATTTTAATAATAATAATAATAGTTCTTTATTGAGTTCACTTGTGGGTACATGAAGTGAACGCTACAATAATACTCGATGATAATAGTGTAAAGCGGAAAGAAGCTACAATGGTCACAGAGAAAAAAATTAAGTATAGGTAATTTAAAAGAAAATTAAAAAGTTATTTGCAGAAACGAACAAAAGAATTTGCAAAACGTGCAGTTAGTATACGTGGGGCCCTGAGACATCTTCTAGAACGAGTGGTCATATGGCTGGGCAAATCATCGAACATACCTCGCAGAAGATGCAAATCGTCTTTCACAATGTTATGAAAAAGTTTGTAACACGAATTGTGAGCACTACACTGTAAATCGCTCAATACCAATCACATACGAAGGATGCATACCAAAATATTTTTTTGGTATATTTCTGTATGATCTTGGTATATATTTGTATGCTTTTCGCATGTTATTTCAAGTGTGGTATGCTTTACATACTAAAGCCATACCAGCACAATGTTAAAAGAAAGCATCAATCATGTCCAAAGTATGTTGATTTAAGGCTTTTTGTCAATAAAGATCACACTAATGCTACTACTGCTTTGTAAGTAGTGAGATAAGGACATTTTATAGTCAAACTAACAATACTGAATTCGATTTTAATACATGTAAGTCCGAGGCATTTCATAAATAATCAATAAGTATTTGACTATCAACAATTATGCATTATGTAATTTTGGAGCTAAGCATATTATCAATCCAAAATAAAGATACATTATAATTCATGAACGCAAAAATAGCAAAAATTCACAATTCTCATAATTAGCTCACTTCCTTGAACTAAATTGATAAACATCATTTCAATAAAACGATAACTTTTCAGCAACCATGTTGACTTATATATCTCAGACATAACTATTTTTGCGTTCATGAATTATAATGTGTCTTCCATCTGAGAGGAGGCCTTCTGCCCGGGACGAGCACACCAGATGCTTTTGTTAAATATTTGGCAAATACTTGACAACATTTTACTAAACTTCTACTAAAATTCTATCAAATATTTATCTAACATAGCTGATGATTTGCCAATTCTTAGCAAATAGTAAATTATTTGGTAAAATTCTAATAAAATATCTCAAATTTCTCTCTGATGTTATCTTACACAACTCTTACGTGAATTCCCAACAAAAAAAACATTCTAAAACTTCTCAGAAAATGTCGTGAATTTGCTATAAAAACATTCCAAAAAATGTTATATGATCAAATGACAATGCATGAGAATATTATGAAAATGTTATCTTAAAGCATTTTTAGAATGTTTTCTAGACATTGCCCCAATATTTTGCCACAACATATATCGTAGATGAACTGTAGTTTTATCAATAAAATGTGAGCATCCTGCGAATCCACTTAATGAGTCAAGATGAAACTAAGTTTAACGATGTGTAAATATATTGCATTATAATTATAACATGTTTAATTTACACATAATAAAACTTGTGGGTTTGATCTTGACGCATAAAGTGGGTTCGCAGACCGCTCACATTCTATTGATAAAATTACAGTTAACCTACGCCGTAGCAAAACATTGATGAAATTTACCGTTGATATTAATTGAATATATTGTTGATCGAAGTCATCCTGCTGCGAAATGCTCCAAGGATTAACAGCAGAAAAACTCAATGCTGCTAAAGCCAAAACATTCGGAGGCAGTGACAAGAATAGCCCTACATATTTATACATTATAACTGTTGATTGCTGTCATCATGCTACGAAATGCTCCAAGGATTAACAGCAGAAAAACTCAATGCTGCTAAAGCCAAAACATTCGGAGACAGTGACAAGAATAGCCCTACATATTTATACATTATAACTGTTGATCGAAGTCACCCTGCTACGAAATGCTCCAAGGATTAACAGCAGAAAAACTCAATGCTGCTAAAGCCAAAACATTCGGAGGCAGTGGCAAAGAATCACATAATTTGAAGACTCACCTCATCAGCAGATGTTAGCCTACAGAACTGTCGTAATTGCTCCTCTACCATCAATTGTGCTGGTTTGGTCAGTTTCAATCAGTTCCCATTTATGATATCTCTTTGATAAAAAATTTATGATATTGCGGTCGGAAATGCACAATAGAGTTTTTGATGCAAAAACTATTGAATGTGTTTGACGCACATAAGAGAAGGAATAGGCCATACAGAATATAACATAATTGAAAAATAGTAAGATGACACAGGTTTTGATCGAGCTTCTATTATAAGAATCATATCAGGTGATATTTTTAACTATCTTAGTATCTTTTATCATCCCAATGATTTACAACAGCACGAATTAATCCATGACACATTTTCCCCACGGTGGACAACATACGCCGCTTAAGCAGAAAATCCGATTTGATATTTGATGTCAAATAATTTCTCCATTAACTGAAATCAGTAACAATAAGGTACCCTCAAATGTCTTGCACAAATCCGAATTATACAGTGACGCATTTGACATTTTAAAAAAACCACAAAAATTCGTATTTAAAAAATATGCCAACCCTGCATGTAGGCCTGACAAACGACGGTTTAGATGTGCACGCAAGCTACATTATCGACAGTATCAATCAGCGAATTAAAAGAAGATTCAATCTTTTTCCATACGACCAGCTGGTACAGTGATAATAGTGTGGTCCCAAAGAAGCCCTGTGATCCTGATGTTTTAACACGACCACTTCACTTCATTCATGTATCTTAGACAGTTTCAATGCCACATTGGTGGACTACTTTTTAGTATCCCTTTCTCTCTCAAGAATAGATTTTCAGTAGATTCAATGACGCATGGGACGACTGCTGTGCACATTGCTAAGCGGTGCGCGCTGTCATGGTGAGGATTGTCCATAGAATATGGATTCTCTCTCTATACTCGATGCTGATGAATTTCAGAGAAAGTTAACTTATGATTTGATACGATTTGATGAGGGACCACACTATCATCATCGTACCGACCAGCTCCCGAATGAAACACCCACTGGAAGGCAGCCGCATACGCTGCGGATTCTATTCGAGAATCCGGAGAACGCTTGCAATTTTTTTTAAATGGAGGAAATTAATGTTTATTTACCACCCCTATTTTTGGGAAATATGCCTCATCATCAAGGATCGAAGTCTCCATCTCCTATCATGATGAATCACACGATTAATTCTTTAACTGAATGCACATTTTATTTGGAAATTGAAGGACATTATAATTTGAATGGTTGGCTTAGAATGTTTTTTCAAGTCATCTGTTTTTACACCTGATTTACAAATACGATTTATTTGCTACTCACATGTCTGAATAATAGTGACGCACCATATACACTCCATCTGGACACTCATATCAACGCTAATGATCTTAAACAAAGGATGGCAACATGCATATTATCCTCAATGAATAGTGAAAACTGCGCCGTCAGTTTTCACTTCGACGAACTGAATCACACCCTCACACCACAGGAGGAATCCGTGAACTGACTGATAGACGTAGCGCGCGGCGAAGAAATGCTTTGCAATGTTCGAAGTCGGGAGGCTCGCCATCTTGAAGACATGATAATCCCTACTCAGAATAGGTCACAAATATAAATTAGATAATTGCAGAGGTTGGGATGCATTAGAATAAAGTAATGCTTTAGAAATAATCATGAAAACTGATTACTCGTGCAACATGCTCGTGACACACTCGTGAAACATCGGGAAATGATAGCAACTCTGCCTTATACAGACTTCTAAATATAGCACCCAATATAGAATTCTCGTCACGGGAATTCCTATCGTTTCCTGAGAACGATTAGAGCAAGTTCGAAGCGATTACTACAGTTCGATAGAATCTCAGAGTCGGTGAAATTTCACACGACTTAAACTGTTTCTTCGATTTAAGGCTCATATCATGACGTATCGAGTAGTTTTCACAAAGATAATACACAAGATTCATACAAGCAATATGGAAGTAAAACATACAATTTCGAACACAATATCTGATTGCTACATTCGTGCTGAAACTTATTTTCAAGCTCATTTGACCAAGCATCGAATCACAGGTCTTCAATGAGAGATATTAGTGAATCAATGCCTTTTTTGACAATTTCTCATCGATTCTTGTCAATCAAAAGTTTAATGCTCCTGACAACACACTGCGTTTTGGATGGCATATCAGATCTTATCTGAAAACATGTATTTAATTAATGTTTTGTTCTGACATTTAGGATAATTTGACTAATATTTTATAAAAATTTAACAAAAATAAAAGTTTTTTATAATTTTATTATTTTGCTTGGAAACTGGTAGGCCTCTAACAAAATTAGCAAACATAGTAGGAATTTATCAAATTTTCTATTTCTCACAAGATTAGCAAACAGCTAGCAAGTTTCTAGCAAAATTATTCGGTTTGCTCGTCCCGGGTGTTTCTCAGAGTGTCGTCTCTGTCTCAGAATGGCCCTTGTCCATCTGTGATGAGCCCCTCTGTTTCTCAGAGCGACTGGTCTCTTTCTCAGAAGGGTCCTTTTCTATCTGAGTGTAGCCCCTCTGTTTGTCACAGCGGTTGATCTCTGTCTCAGAAGGGTCCTTGTCCATCTGAGTGTAGCCCCTCTGTTTCTCAGAGCGGCTGGTCTCTGTCTCAGAGGGGTCCTTGTCCATCTGAGAGGAGCCTATCTGTTTCTCAGAGTGTCTGGTCTCTGTCTCAGAGGGGTTCTTGTCCATCTGTGATGAGCCCTTCTGTTTCTCAGAGCAGCTGGTCTCTTTCTCAGAGGGGTCCTTTTCTATCTGAGAGGAGCCCATCTGTTTCTCAGAGCGGCTGGTCTATGTCTCAAAGGGGTCCCTATCCATCTGAGAGGAGCCTATATGTTTCTGACAGCGGTTGGTCTCTGTCTCAGAGGAGCCCTTCTGTTTCTCAGAGTGTGTGGCCTCTGTCTCTGAGGTATCCTTATCCATCAGTGAGAAGACCCTCTGTTTCTCCGAGTGGCTGATATCTGTCTCAGACGGGCCCTTTTCTATCTGAGTGTAGCCCCTCTGTTTCTCAGAGCGGTTGGTCTATGTCTCAGAGGGGTCCTTTTCCATCTGAGAGGAGGCCTTCTGTTTCTCAGAGTGTCTGGTCTCTGTCTCAGAGGGGTCCTTTTCCATCTGAGTGTAGCCCTTCTGTTTCTCAGAGCGACTGGTCTCTTTCTCAGAAGGGTCCTTTTCTATCTGAATGTAGCCCTTCTGTTTCTCAGAGCGGTTGATCTCTGTCTCAGAGGGGTCCTTTTCCATCTGAGTGTAGCCCTTATGTTTCTCAGAGCGGCTGGTCTCTGTCTCAGAGGGGTCCTTGTCCATCTGAGAGGAGCCCGTCTGTTTCTCGGAGTGGCTGGTCCCTGTCGCAGAAGGACTTTTGTCTATCTGAGAGGAGCCCTTCTGTTTTTTCAGTGTCTGGTCTCCGTCTCAGAGGGGCCTTGTCTTTCTCAGAGGACCTCTACTCTATCACATGTTAACAATTCCATATGTCAGATGAACCCATTTCTATCTCAATGTTGTCCTTCTCCATCCCTAAAGCGCCATCCTCTCATTCTGAGAGACCCTTCTACACATCAGACGGGCCTTTTGTGTCTTAGAAGTCTATTCCCGATCTCATAGAACCCTTCTTTATTTCCGAGGGTCCTTCCTCTGCCTGAGAGGGGCCTTCTGCATCCCTGAAGCTAGGTATACAATAATAGCAGTAATGGCAAAATCCCTTAAACCTCTTTCAAGTTTCGAATCCTGACATCCAAATGCTTCCTGATTTCATTACCTGTCGTTTGAAGTGACATGTCGGGAAGTCTTGCTAAAGTTGATGTAGTGGACAAACCTAGGATGCAAGAGTTCAAGATTTGCTTGAAACAAATAGGGTTTGAAGCATTTTCCAATTTGATGTAATATTTTTGTAATTTGATGCTAATAGACAAGGCAAATATGTTGTCTTTTATATCGACATCTGCAACATTATCAACTGATCTAATAAAAAATTGACTTCATTGCGCTTTCCCATTCATTAATAACTTTTCAAAAGATGCACCGAATTATCTGTTTATGATTCACTTTCTGGATTTTCACGTTCGCTGATGGACTTAGCAAAAGCCAGACTATTCATTGTCAGAATAATTTCCTTTGTCTTATTATCTGTCGATTACTGGTTCTACAACTTGACGGAAATATAATTTTTTTGCGAATTAGTATAACTACAGACAAGTCAGAGGAATTCTACAGAGTATGCTGTGTAAAGTTGATCGATTACATTCAATGACAACTGTTGAAGACTTACTTGAATTTACACCAATTAATTGCTATTACCTGATGCCATGATGAAACTGCTCCAGTTCACTCAATCCTTCAATTTCATACACTCGGCGTGAATTCAATTTCCAGTTATAAGAATCACTGGATTAGAAGACAGCTAAGTCGGGCAGTTAGGAAATGATGAAGGGACAGCATCAGTTTTTAGACATCAAGGGAGAAGTTTCTCTATATTCATTGACTTTCGTTAATCGGAGCTAATTGTCTAAATATCATTCGGTGAAAAATGAAGCGAATACCTATATGAAGGAGTGCTGTGTCACTGCAACATAGCGCGGTATCCAATTAGTCCACTTCTGCAACAATCATACGTTATGCAGCAACGGAAATCGATGAAAGTATTTGTAGCTGATGCGTTGCTCTATCCATTCTGATCACTTTTGCATCGGGGCACAACTTTTGTAAACCAATTTTCGAGATGAACGTTCGAAACAAAACACAGTATTACTCAAATTCACTCCATCGACGCACGGCGATCCAAGATTAAGCAATGATTCGAAGTAAACGGCCTGCTGCTATTCTACTGACAAGTGAGTCAGCCAAATCAATTCCTATAATATGAATGGCCATCAGATGGCACGCTTACAGTAGAATCGTAGCAAGTGAAGTGTCCTTCCACCAAGCACTAGTTGTGCATGGGTAAGCTAACCAACTTGATGCTACCTAACGGATCGATCGATTGGATGACGTCTGCTTGAGCTATTCATAACGCAAACTCGGTATATCATCGACGAGGGATCGAAACGAGGACAGTGACAGAACAATGGCAGCGCATCGACACAATGGTGTGTGATGTATGACACCTCTCGTGAACGGTGGAGCAGTGAAGTGCGCTATCGAAGAAATCAAATCGACGTAGATAAGGCATCACTTTGAAGACAATTCGTTAAAAAATTGGAGTTGCATATCCCGGTACTCTAGATATCCATGGGCTATTTGTAAATTTTGTTGCGGGAATAACCTGTTCTCAGTGTCCCAGCTATATTGCGCAACATTGCGTGTTTTAAAAACCAAACTGCAACGGAAACACAGCACCAACGCAAGTAAATTTGCGTGCAGATAATTCCCTAAATGTGATTAGCTATTTCATGTAACTTATCATAGAAAAATGCTTGACTTGCCCTCCATTTATTTCTGCTCTGTGAACAGTGGGCGCATCAACACCCAGAAAAGCCGTTGAGGCTAATCGCACTACGAATTGCTGAGATGCTTTCCAGTTTACTATTTGAAGTTCTTCGAGCAGATAGGACCTCTAGCACCATTGCAAGTTAAACATAAGAGGTGACAGAACTTTTTCACATGTCCCGTCATCTCAAAATCTTTATGCCACAAATGGGACTACGTACATGGTCAGTTTTCTGTTTCCACCGCACAACCGGTGAAGAAAAGGAATACACAGCAACATGGCCTGAAGAAGAATTTATTTGCAATGAGGACATGTAGGCTTTAACAATCGCATCTAGATCATATTTCACGTCAAATAGCCACCATCATCAACCACTGAAGAACAGTAAATTTGATGGACGTGTCGCCTTGTGAGTAGATACGCATTAATTGCTGCATTATTCACCGAAATCATTGCTGGAGTAACACGTTGATCATCTCATGAACAGGGCTTCCACCCCATGGAGTGTCAAATTATTTTGTGAAAGACTGGTCAAATCAAAGAGAAATAACTCATCATATGACTGTTGTCTAGTTGTCTGTTGTGACATCAGACACTGTTTGCACGTAAAAGCAGAGATAAATAAGCTTCATTCTATCTCTAAACGTCACAAAAATGTTCACTGCCAAATGTGTGGGCAATTCCATAGTGAGGACTGTTTCAATGCAGTTCTCGATGCTCGATAATTCAGAAGATTGAAAGACTGATTATCGTTGCTTCTACTTCTATGCGCTTGTTAGCATAAAGTTTTACCAAACTTTTATTCTTCATAAGTGGCATGCAATTCTATAGTACTCTCACTAAAATAATGTCTTTAATAGTGTTGCTCATTAAAATGTAGCAGGTAGAGTCCTTTGTGTAGTTTCAATAGTCAATCTAGCATGCATGTCATCAATTCATGTCCATTTTTTGAAAAAATTATTTACGTGTTAAACTTAGTTACATTCGAAAAAACAATCACAAAATCGGAAATATTCAATTCAGCATATTTTAGCGAGAAATTTGTAACACATATCAACAAATGTTTCATATATTCTGGCAGCACACGGCATTGTCTATCAACACAATTCATATTATGGAAGTGCATTCGTGTAATAGAAGTTTCAGAAATTTTGGAGTCACATTTCCCTGTTTGATCAGCTGTCAAAATCAAACACATTATTCTGACTTAAGGAACGTGGCAATTTATTGATGCATAACAGAACTTAAACACGTTCACGAACAGACCATTGTAGCATATAGCTCCCCTTATCAGCCTTGATCATTCAAGAACTCTAAATAATCGGAAATTTACTATTCTTAGGTAGAGGAGCTCTGCCTATATTGCACAGGTCAATCATAGTTTGCTGCTTACCATTGACGATTCACCGTGTTTTTTAACATGCTTCACAATAAAAATATTTGCTACGCTACTTGTGGCGAAATTACACACGCTGCACTGTTACATGATTCAGATGTCGACTAAAATGAAAGAGGTACTGAGTTCAAATCTGCGGAGAAATTGTTTCAATACAAACAATTGATGTAGAATTATAAACTATAAGCTCTCACTGCTTACGTAACGCAACAGCAGTCCTAAAACAGATTGTAGACGCTTTAATTTAATTCTGTTGATTATATTATAGACCACACTGAGTTCCTATAAGCTGTTTCTCTAGTTATTTCATTTGGTACATTTTGGTACATTTTCGTATATATTTCCGACAATTTGTACGAAAGCAAATATTTGACTACGAAAGCGGATACAATATCGCTTTGGTATATAGGTTTCATAGCGTACGATTTACAGTGTACCATGGGGTCGCTGTCGACTTCACTAGCTCATTTCCCTTTTATTTTCCTCCCTTCAAATAACTTTTCGTGAATCTCCATCAACATTTATTTCTTCATCAGCAGCGCTACGGTGTTTTTGAATGATTTTTACCAGTTAAAAAATGTGAATGTTTTGATAAACTGTAACTGATCCTACAGTGAGCTCGCTGGTGATCCAACTGTGCATTTTCTACATTTTCATGGCACATGTAAGATTATATTTTGCATACAAATAATGCTAAGAAGAGCTTCATGGCAGAATGGGTCAACCAAAATGTGACATGTTCGTGCTGTTGCACTCAAATTCAACTTTTACAGATAATTTGTTTGAAATTGTAGAGCCGTCAAACGCTTGAATTTGTAGAGCAAGTGCATATATTACGGCATTTCAAAACAAGAGAGAATATAAATGCAGACAAATTGGTTCTATAGAGCACACCACAGAACTGATATTCCTTGCGTTGTTTCACGGCATAGCCTATTTATTATTCATGCATTGCAAGATTGCAAATATGCAATAAATATTCGTAGTCCTACAGGTAGTGCCAGATGAAGACTGCGAAACGGATAACAAAGGATAGAAGAAAAGTCGCGCAAGTAGCACTGTTTATTATGTTTCTGCGTGCAGATTTGCGTGTTGGAAACACTGCTTGCGTCGTCTAACACGGGTATCTGGGATAGAAGATATAGATGACAAGATTTGAGTTTACATTTTTTGTTTGGTTAAATTATTAAAGATTGTCCAAACAAAAAATGTAAACTCAAATCTGATGGATAACATTGAGCCGATTTCTGTGAAATCGCTGAATCTCTACCTGGAATTTATACTTAACAATTCAACAAGTAGATCTAAAATGGATGAGTTTCAAACGTAGAGATCTTTTAACTTTGATCCCTGACAAAATGGTAAGATGAACATTTCAAAGATCAGAATATGAGACTGATATGTTAATATCTAGCAGAAAAATCTTTGGATTGCGATTGTTCATTCAAGAGAAAACATTTAAAGACGCACTCTAATTGATCATTTGCATTATAGAAATTCATTTCCTCCATCAAAAATGCCAATTGAAAGTTAGTCATGAAGTTGGCAATAAAAAAATTAGAAAACACAACAGAGAGATGGAGAACATTAGGGTATGGTGATAAAGACTGCATCCTACCCACAATGCAAGTCATGGATTTCTGTCTACAATTAAATGCAGTAATCTTGGGTAGCAATTGAGCGGTATGAGTCTATGACTAACCGATGTGCTGATAAAATTCTGCCTGGCAATAGTTTGGAAACCCTTTCAGAAATAATTGGTCACGCGTTCCGATGTCTATGATTCATACAACTCATACATGGAGGAAATTGCGTCAGTTTGGCAGAAAACTGTGGCGACAATTCGGCTACACCAACTGCGTGTTACGTGTTGCGTGTTCAAAGTCATAGATAAACGGTCAATAAACTATTCATATCTACATTCGAACGAGTGATATCTACATTCTAATTTCGTACGCTAGAGGTACAAGGTTGGGTCTTGGGATTCATTAAATTGTGAGTCTTTGGTAATCTTCTGTAGGCATCTAAAATATTGAGTAGTATAACGAAACCGATCTCCTAATTTCGTTACGTGAGCCTGTGTCTCCTAAACAGCAATCGATTCCATTTCCGAGACTTAGAAAGCCAAGTTTTCGAACAGATCGAATGATTATTCGCTTGGCGAGAAACGATCCCTCTCTTTCTTCAGCCTAGTTGAGTTCACTTCGACAGCCGACGTTGATTGCAGGGATGTGGAGTCGGAGTCCCGGAGTCCTGTCATTTTTGCTGGAGTCGGATTCCTATCAAGTGATAGGACTCTGGACTCCGGCATATAACTAGACCCGAAATATAATACAAACAAATTATTTATTCTCTTGCATACATGTAGCTGTCACTGTCTAGAAGTCAGCTTTCTTCGTCAAACAAAAGTACAGAGACTGTAGTACATGCAAAGCCTGTAATAGTTGGGAATGAACCGTGATAGTGGAAAAAGGATTGTCTTTTCACTCGGTGATTTAGTAGAGAAGACAAGCCTTCCTAGCCTCGATTACACCTACGCGCCAAAGGTCAGATCAGAGACAAAAATCAAATAATAGCTTGTTTGACCTCACGTTAATCGTGTGTGGTGGCTCCTCTGAAGCGCATATTAGAATCGAAAGAGTACTCATATTTTTCCAGAAGGACGGGAGATTTTCCCGCCTGGTAGAGACTGGAGAAAACCCGTGTGAAGCTCACATCAAGAAGATGGGAGGAGCCGAGTCGCATGCATCTAACTGAAAGCGACATTTGATAAACTTTCATCGAAAATGATTGATAATTGATACAGCAATGATTGTTCAGGTAAGCCTATAATGATGATGTAGGTTACCAGTTAATTTTTCAAAAAAACTAGGTTATATATACTGCCCACCCGGGCCGGAGTCGGAGTCCTATCAAAAGCCGGAGTCCTATCAACCCCCGGAGTCGGAGTCGGTCGCATCCCTGATTTACTGCCATAGCAGTGAGACGTCGCCTGAAAAATGAGCACTTCAAAAGCCGTAAGAAGTTATGAGGAATCGAATTGACCGCCAACCACAAGAGTCTGAGGCTGAAGTGGGCGATGCAACATTTCCACTGGCATTCTCAATGGAATCGAGTTGTTTGGAGTGATGAAGCTTCTGTCTGTCTCAGAGGTCGTGATGACCGTTTGAGAGTTTGAATGAAGTCAGGTGACGCAATTCGTGTTCATTTGACATTGCCCGTGAACCAAGGAGATAGAAGATTGTTGATTTGGGCTGCGATATGTATGAATGGTCAAACTGAACTCCATATCCAAAGGGATAACATAAATTCCGATGGATATGTGAATGCTTTGCAAAGGCACATTCTTCCATTGTTCTCCCAATTGGCATCCTCCGACTGAATTCACATGAACGTCAGCGCCACTTGTCACATGAGTTGTATAACTAATTCATTCAAAGCTCCAGCCAGCATGCGAACTTTGAAATGGCCCGCTTGCTCACCAGACCTCAATCGAACTGAAGATGTCTGGAGTCTACTGAAGCGTAGTGTGAGGCGATCAATTCATCCTCGGAATGGTCATTCTCGACTTGAAGCTTTGCTAAGACAAGAATGGGAGAGTTTAGATCAAGAAGTAATCAACCGCCTGATCAAAAACATGCCTTCCTGGATTCGACTGGTGAGTTTTCAAAATATTAGTGACCACCAGCGAACGTACCGTGGGCCCTTTTAAGGACCAACTTGCTCTACAGAGCCACTGAACAACAAAAAATTATATTTCAGCCTTTATTTTCAATTCTTTGCCAAAGTTGTATCTGTAATTGACAAAATCTCTTTAAATGAGACAAAATTTATGTGATCCAGTCTTAATGATCATCTATATAGACAATGATAAAAATTGTATCTCCAGGAATTAAATGAAGCAAATATAATACAGAATTATAAAATTGATAAATGAATGTTAAATATGAAGAAGGGTTGTGCATAAATGAAGTTTCCAGAAATTTAAGTACATTTATCAGAAGTAACTTCACCCCACTCCCCATAGATATACCCTCTGAGTTTTTGGAGACATTTTTATAACGCATGCAAGTTAACCTACACTAAAGGGCTTAAAACATGTATTAGAATGAATTCTCCCAAAAATACGATTTTCAATTAAACACGCACGACTAAAAACGTACATGCATATTAACAAATCTGTTCATCAATTTATACTATGCGAAACAGCGACCAAAATGGATAAAAAAAAATAGCAAGAATCTCACAATCTTGGGTTTTGATTGTTCGATCTTGGATATTTGATCTTGTGTCTTGGGAACCTATCCAATATTTTACCTATCAAACCCAAGACTTCACCCAACCTTGAGCAGTAGCAGTCAAACACCTACACAGCATGTAACATGAGAAAAGTGATTAGATGGCATAGACAATTATGAACTGTGAATTGTAAAAAAGCAGATGTTGAAAAAAGTTCAACTAGACCTCTTCACGTTGACTAACGAACAAAAGAGATTGATTAAAAAAAACAGAAGGAAATGATTAACCAACAAATGAATATGATAAGTGAACAAAAGAAACTGATCACTGAACAAAAGAAATTTACTAACGAACGTCCTTTTCAATGCTTTTAAATTGATTTTAAACAACTGCATTTACACAAATGCATTCGAATTAATTTTGATGCATTTACACCTTTTTATACTTGTCTGAGTCAACGAGAAACATTTTGCCGACTGACACCCCAACTTTACACTTCAGCATTGAATACCAGTGAAAGGCACGAGTAGGATATTCATAAGTCATCACTGCAAAAAACTGTAAGGTGATTTTATTTGCAATTGGTGCGGAATTCGAAATACATTCGGCTGAGACCGAATGAAACACGATGAGATATAGGCTGCTGGAGAATGTTTCACTGTTGAGCGCAGACCAAAACCTCCATTACTTGGCTTAAGCTGAACTTGGTTCCATGCAGGGTCAGGCAACTCTATGGCTACATCTTCGAAACTCCTACGAACATCATTGTCAAAAGAATCGAAGGCTATTATTTTATTATAAAAGAAATTTATTGACTTTTTCACCTTGCAAAAGTAAAGGAATGTAAATGCACTCCAATTAATTTTAATGCATTTACACACTGTAAACCGTTGACTGACAAATGACAGACATTTATCCCACAAAATCTATTTTGTCGGTCATTGTTAGTTCTTGTAGGATGATTGACACTGAACACCTACAATATCTAACAAAAAGCGACAAAATGAATAGCAATGAATTAGAGCTTAAATTATATAAAAAATGTAAGTAATTAAATAAATTATGTCAAAATAAATCATGGATTTGCCACACAATAATACAGATTGCCCAAGAGTCAAGCAATCACTAATCGAAAAAATCAATCAATATTCAAGAGTTTTTGTTTAGTTAATTTGCATACAAAAACTCTGTTTCGATGTCGGTGGATAGCCTACAAATTCGTCGGATATCGCAGGATATTGGAGGTGACAATCGTCGGTTGATTTTGTCAGCAAATTTGTAGGATAATTGTCGGTCTACGTACAGTTTACAGTGCACCTTTTAATACTTGTCTACGTCAACGAGAAACAATTTTTACCAACTGACACCCCAACTTTACACTTCAGCATTGAATACCAGTGAAAGGCACGAGTAGGACATTCATAAGTCATCACTGCCAAAAGTTGTAAGTGATTTCATCAAGTCGTATTTGAAATCATTTTTAAATTTATTAATACTCTACTGAAAGTTGCGATCTAATTTAGTTGTTATATCTGAAAGTCAAATTAGGTCAAGTACCCGGAATCAGGGATGGAACCGTTACCGGTCGACCGGCGCCGGTCGGGTACCGGTCAAACTTTCTGACCAGCCGGCATGTGACCGGTCAGGCAACCGGCCGGTCACTGACTGTCTCCTCTGATGAACTTACTTTAACTCTGAAGAGACCAAGTCCTACTCGTCCATGGCGGTCCTTCTACAATGTGCATCATTCTTTTAGTGTGTCATATGAAAATCTTCGACGTATTCTTCATACACGAGACATGGAATACCGTTTGTTACCCGTTTCTCCGGAACTTCTAAAAGAATTGGTTGACTTTTTTCGACATTTCAATTATATATTTGATTATTTAGAAATGTCTGACAAACCATCGATTCAAAATGTCATACCAAGTTATTATTTGATGAAAGAATTCGGAGCCGCTACTCCCAATGTACATGAGTCACGTGGCGTGATATTACTAAAGGAATACTTTCTGAGCTGATTGGATGAAAAGTATTGGTCGTCTACGACTGAACTACATAAAGTTGCAACTGTCATGGATCCAACTTTTCGACAACTATCTTTTATTGAAGATCGCCAATTTCGTAATCAGTTTATAGAGAATGTGAAAATTCATATCACATCGACGTTGTCTTCATATATTAAAATCAAACCTACAGCAAGTGAATCTACGGTCTCTACCGAAGTACCACCAAAAATTACCAAAATTGATGCGTTTTCGAATTTCCGATCTTCGTGTTCAGCTGCTCCTGTTTTTTTGCATTCTTCAAACAAACTCGAATTGTTGCAAGAATTTGAAAACTACACGTACATGAACGAAAATTTTCATGGAATATATTCAACCAATCCATTAGATTTTTGGAAAAAGAAACAATCGACCTACCACCCTCTGTTGAGTGAAATATCCCGGAAGATATTCGTAATTCAGGCATCGTCAGGAGAGAGTGAAAGACACTTTAGCATTTGAGGTTCTGTATTGACCGCGAGTCGCAATAGACTTGACCCATCCACTGTCGAAAGTCTTGTTGTATTAAAAGAAGGAGACATAAATGGATTGTGGTAGCTAGGATAAGTTTTTCATGTCAATCATATTTGTTTTAAACGATTTGAGAAATTTTCAGTTTTCATTCCATGATTCCGTAAAACGTTTCAAAATGAGATAGTAAGTAAAATTTTATTTAAAGATTAAATATACTTAGTAATAGTAAAGACTCGTATAATGTACATGTAGTCAAAATAGTTATGCTTATACTTATCTTAGATTCATGATTGTTCTGAAGGCTATATGTAATTTTACTGCTATATGTCTTCTTGATTTGCTAATTAGACCTACTAATCTAGTAGATATATTGGTACAGTCGAAGACAATAAATTAATTTGCTAATTACCGATCTAGCTAGTACACATAGGTTACTCAGATATATTAGTATCGTCATTCTTTGGGTACTATATAGGCCTACATGTAGTTTGGCATAACCGCATTTTGTATAACCAACCGGTCGACCGGCCGGTCGGGTCGGGTCGGGAAAATCACGACCGGTTCCATCCTTGCCCGGAATTAAGTTTTGCTGTCAGTCATTACACGGAGCGATTCACTGGTATTCAATGCTGAAGTGTAAAGTTGGGGTGTCAGTCGACAAAAATTGTTTCTCGTTGACTTAGATAAGTATTAAAAGGTTTAAATGCATTAAAATTAATTGGAGTGCATTTACATTCCTTTACTTTTGCAAGGTGAAAAAGTCAATAAATTTCTTTTATAATAAAATAATAGCCTTCGATTCTTTTGACAATGATGTTCGTAGGAGTTTCGAAGATGTAGCCATAGAGTTGCCTGACCCTGCATGGAACCAAGTTCAGCTTAAGCCAAGTAATGGAGGTTTTGGTCTGCGCTCAACAGTGAAACATTCTCCAGCAGCCTATATCTCATCGTGTTTCATTCGGTCTCAGACGAATGTATTTCGAATTCCGCACCAATTGCTAATTCCATTGACCAATTCAATTCAGTTGTGGAGGAAAAAGACCAAATCAATGCAAGTAGTCTCTTCTCTTCCAGACCCAAACAACGCAAACTGTTTACTGCAATAGACAGAAAATGGCTCAACTCAACTAAAAGTCAAGCAAATGGTGCGCATGTACTGCGCTTGAATTCAGTCAGTTCCCTCGTTGCTTCATCCTGGATTACAGCGATACCATCACCAGGTTTGGGCTTGCATATATCACCTAAGGAATATCAGATTTTGACAAAATGGTGGCTAGGCATCTCTCTCTATTTAAGGGTGACAGCTGCTGTTCTAGATGCCCGGACCTAGCACTGGACCCATTTGGACTCCACGCCCTAACATGCAAAAGAAGTCGCAATGTGATTTCAAGACACAACACTGTTAGAGACCAACTTCGTCAGATATGCCAATGGGCGAATCTGCGACCGAGCATTGAGAGGGTTGCTGGCTTGGGGGTGACAGATATTAACAGACGACCTGCCGACATCTTGCTTCCAGACTTCCTGTCGCCTTGGACGACTAGGCGCGATTGATCTCACGGTGGTACACCCACTTTCTACAAACAATATCTCCGTAGCGAGTACAACCGTAAGATCTTTCCTCGATATCGCTGAGAGTCGCAAGCACTCCTCCAACGACTCGAAATGTGCAGAACTCGGGTGGAGATGCCTAACAATGGCGGTGTTTGTTTTCGGAGAATGGGGGAAGGAGTCGAGGGATGTATTTTCGCGCATTGGTGGGAAAATATCCATGTTGACTGGATCCCGCTTTTCTGACGTCAGAGCTGCAATTAATAGAAAGTTTCTAGTGGCCTTGATGCGTTGTACTGTCCGATCGCTTTTGGAATACAAGATATGCACAATTTGGGCAGGAAGAGCTTGCTATTGCTGGCAAATCTTCTAGGTTCTGAGCCAGATTTTCTTTTCTTGAAGTTTATGTGCCCTTTTATGTGTAGGGTTCTTTTAACGGAGTCTCGTAGGACAATGATTTGATGATTTCTAGCATTTGAAATTCCATTTTTGCTTTTTATTTACACTGAATCTCTAACTTCTGTAACTTGTACAGTCATTGTTCATTGTTCTCATCGGTATATTTTATATTGACTTTTTACATTCCTTAAATTTAATTTAATAGCATTGAAAAAGACGATCGTTAATCAATTTCTTTTGTTCGTTAATCAATCTATTTTGTTCGTTGATCAACGTGAAATGGTAGGGATAATCTGATTGGATGCGACAGCTATGATCAGGGATATCTATGAACACTATGATGAACAATTCTTTATCCCCTTTCATAGACATATTTGCTTTGACTTTGCAATGCAACAAATTCTTGTGTGGTTTCATCGTGTTTGTGTTTCACACGGCATTAAAATACGGCTTTTAGACACGGTATTTTGATGCGGCCTTAAGAGGTTTTGCGCTGTGTCATCTGTGTTGTTTGCCTCTTCATGCATACACATCATGGTGATGCTATCTCGATGTCACAATACATGTAATTATATGAAACTCAACTCAGTTTCACATGCACTTGAAGCCAAAAACTGAAAACTCTGTTTTTTCTAGTAGAACTCTCACAAATGATTGACTAAATGCAGCATCGGTTCTTACTGATGTCACTGATCGCACTAGTGCATATTCTGCTACGCGCTTGGAGACAGGGATGCACGTTTTTTCAAATACCAGTGTCAAGAACCGGCAAAAACAGTCCTGGTAAAAGCTATAAGAATGAGGAAAACTGAACAAAATTGCATGATTTTGATTTTATGACAACTACATGTAGATAAAATTAGGCAGCACAATGTATACGATGTGCAATCTACATCAAGAGAAACATAATCACATGCCTTTTGCATTAGTCACATGAAGCTGATGAAACCAAAAGTATTTATAGTGAATCCGTGATAGCAGTAGACGAAGCAAAGGTTTCAGGTGCAGGATGCGATGTCTCAGCGGACCTGTATCATGTGATTTTTGCGCATGTTGGTCAACAATGAATAGAAAGTTTTGCACGTACCCCAATATTTCCATTTCCCATTTCACCGGTTTTCACCACTTTCTCGTTTTTTTTCTTTTTAACCGGCATTTACCAGTTTTTCAACCTGCCCTGATAAAAGCTAGTTTTTCCAAAAAATTACCAACCCTGCTTGGTTAAGACAAGAAGTTCTTTAATCGTGTCTTAAACAAAATTCTTCAAATGCCTGCTGGAGATAAATTTCTTCTCAGACCTATGGTGTAACATTGGTCAGGACAGCAACTTAATCTATCTTAGTATTATTTATAATATACATAGTGGCTTTTATTGTTCACGCTCTTACCGCATGAAGCGCCATAATCTGATTTCTCCCTATGTCTATCAAGATCGTCTCCGATCATTAACTCAATGATATGCGTTCGATCTACAGTTATGAACATGTACTGAACCTGAGACCTAACTACGACTAAGAAATGAGTCCCACATTTTAGTACTCTTTGGGTTCGATAGCACAGCACTTAGCCTGCATTCATTTTAGTACTCATTTAGTGAGTTTCATGGAAAAAGCACCTCCACTAGTCGAAAAATGCCAACCCGCTATGTCCCATAAGCACATTCATCCAAGACCTGTCTTGGTAATTAAACACAAATGCATTTGGATCAATATAATATGCACAGGACCCTAAGCGCAGTCGGCAAAAGGGTTAAACGTTGGAAGGACTCAATCACTGTCGGAAAGGATAGGAAGCGTTGGCAGGATTCAAAGCATAGTCGGAGGAGATGTTAAGCGTTTGCAGGATTCAAAGGCAGGGCTCAAAGCACATTCGGAGACAATGATGTCCTAGGCCGTCATCGAGCAAGCCAACACGATCAGTGATGCAATGGAGAAGGCGCTGTGCATTTAAGTGTACAGTGTAAAGTGGTGTTGTGGCAGTGGAGTGACGCAACATCGCTATTGACCTACCTGGCACCATAAAGCACCCTGAAATACTCACTCATCAGCTGACGGACTGATGCTTCTTCAATTTCGACAATTGACATAATATAAGACATGCATTAATAAGAACTCGAATGGCCTTCGCTAGTTCAGTCAGAATTTCACGCGTGTATGTCCTTCCCTTTTAGTAGTCCTTGGTTTATTGATGTTTCATCATATGAGTACTTAATTAACACTTAATAAGCGCTTTAGTACTTCGGTGAATTTCAGTTTGATAATTTTCGTACTCTTTCATATAGTACTCAGATTGGTACTTAAATAGGAGTTGATGATTTGCAGTGTTGTAATTAGGCCTAAAAATGGTCTTATCTCCTTATCACTATACAAAATCCAATATCTACTCGCTTATTACTCGCTTATGTACAAAAGGCGACAGGTGCCATCTTCCATTTTTGATGAAAAATGCGACAACTGCTTATGTGTTGCGATTGTCATCTAAGAATGATGCGAATGCTTACTGCGCGTTTATAGTCACAATTTGAAAAGCTCAACACATTTGGCTTGCTCTAGCTACCGCTTCTTATGATAATGATTAGACATCGCCAAAATGAATAGAAAAATATGACGCCATTCCACCACCGATTGAATGAATAATTGTCCACAATCCATGACCAGGATTATTGCATATTTGACATCTGGTCAGATCGGTAGGATGAATCTAGAGTAACTACGAGAAATGGAGAAGATGATATTATATTGCTTTCGAAGTGCCGTAAATGAGTCGATGGCGCTAATCACTCTTTGCATATGATATCTTAATTGCTTCCAACAAAATTATTTAGTTGATTAAAAAAGCTACCCCTACCATCTACTCCTACAACTTCGTGTTAGCATCCGAACAATGTGAACTGTGAGCTGACATGCATGTAGAACTAGCTACACATAGGAATATTTATTTGAAATGCTGACTTCCCTATGAATAGACTTTTTATGAGGATTAATGGCGAGTTTTCAAGTTTGGCGTTTATCGCGCTTTGTGTTCAAACTCTTCAAATCTTTATCAAGATTATAAAAAATGTGGACCTTTACATATTCAAAGTAACTCACAGTTGTTCAATACTAGAATTCCCAAGCGGTCAAAATGCAAGCTTTAATTAGATCTTCTCTCACGATCAGATAAATCGACAGGTAACATTTTCTGACTTAACTCAATTGTTTACTCAATTCTTACACTGATACAGCGATCGTTCATATATATGTAAATTCAATGATTTACAAATGCTGGTACTGGAATGTAATTTACGTGATTATAAAATGTACGTACTGGAAGGGGGGGGCAATGCTCGTGCGGTCATTTTGACCGCAAATATATTAAATGCGGCATGCATCACATAGAAGTACAGTCCGTTTCATAAAAAGTGGATCATCCTAAAATTTGACTAAATAAAATATAAGTATGATACAGAAAGCATTTTTCATGTTATTTCATGTCCCTAATATATTTAAATGTCCTTATATAATCTGATAAGCTATGATACAGTAACGGTTCTTAAGAAGCTAATATTTTGTGGCCCTACCCTTATTGTCAATGACATTACCAATTCGTCTAGGCATGTATTCGACGATATCGTTGATTTTTGACTGATCTAACTTTCTCCACTCTCTTTTTAACAGTGACGTAAGTTGTGATACGCCATCTGTAGGTAGCAGTGAACGACGAACGTTACGTTTCAGAATACTCCATACATTTTCTATGGGATTCAGATCAGGAGAACGAGCTGGCCAAGATAATGTCCTAAGCCCTAATTGAGACTTGCATAAGTTGACTCTGCTACTCCTGTGACACGTAGCATTATCATCCATAAATAACCAAGTCGATGGATCACCAAGTTGATCTGTCATTTGGCCAATGTTCATTCGTAAACATTCACATAGCGTTCAGAATTCATGGTTCCTTGCTGTATGTGAAGTCTTCTACGAATAGTGGACTTAGAAATAGACGAGTAAAGTGCAGCCATCGCAGTTAACGAGAGACTTGGATCAACTTTAACAAATCTCAAAATTAGGCGGTCTATACGTTTGGATGTTTTGCGTGGACGGCCAGAGCCCTCTTTGCGACAGAGTCGAAAATCATCATTATGCCATCGATGCACATTTGTGTAAGGGACATTTAGTCGCTTGCTTGTAGCTCGCAAAGAAAACTCTAGTTCTGGCAAGGCTAACACTTTGCCTTTTGTGAATGCGATCTCGTTATTGTTCATTTGTGCTTTGTATTGTTTTCAACCGGTAAGAGATAGATTTCTAGCTGAAAGCAATCAGGAGTGCTGCCAACACCACCGCAACGAAGTCAGGAAGCTATGGAACATGAAGTCCAGTTAATCACATGTAGCAGTTACATTATTGTTGATGAATAATGGTGCTATACTGGCTCTGATTGACCGATTTTCTTTATTTTTGTTTTGCTTGATAGCTTTTGGCTTGTAGAACAACATATTACATAACAAAGGAAACAAATGTAATTTTATAAGAATGAGGTATGATTTTGTGTAACATTGCTAAATGAAGATCAAATTATCTACTACTTTTTTTATCTATAACAGGAAAACAACTCAATATTCATGCTTGAAATTTCCAACAATGATATTAGTAAGCACAACTGACATATCTTCCAAATTTCAGAGAAATTCGTTCAAGTTTGGCGGAGTTAGACAAAGTTGAAGTTAAGGCGATGTTTAAGGGTGATCCATTTTTTATGAAACAATCTGTATATAACATATTTGATTATCATATAATAATCATGATATTTCGCCTGTGCAATATGAAATCTATTAAATGCATCTACAAAGTTGCAAACTATCAAGAAATAATATAGGTCATCACATAAAAAATTGCGTTTTTTATATGGTTCATTTAATTGGATTCTATGATATTATTCTTTTGTAAACAAGTTTGTGTCATATCTGTAAACCGTTCATTGTCTCTACTATATTGCATGGATATCTATATAGTAAGGGGATGAGACACTCTACTCAAAATCAATTTAGCTCTATACCAAATCGGTGTTACTTGAATCAAAGAACTTTGTAAGTTACAATACGGCAACGGCAATAATACAGTTCAGATGTTGAACTGCAATAAGCCTAAGTCAAATTCATTTCATTTTGAAGTGAAAACAATTTATCGTGTAGAAGACGACTGCTTCGTATCAGTAAAGAAATCAGCCATAGCTATAACTTATTGATTTGCGACTATTCTCATCTACGGCGTGTTCGGAATCCTTACTATACAGATATCCATGTATATTGTCTCTGGTTTGTTCCATGTTTGTTCCATCATCGCCACTTTTCACATGAATCATAGATATCTTAAACACAATCATCATTATCTTTAACATGGATTCACTTTGAAATCAATTTTAATTTTGATTCCGAAAACCAGCATTCATTTTGACTGCCGCAATGGAGATCAACAGTCGTGACATCAACCTAATCGTCGAGACTTTAAGAAGAAATAACTTTAAAGGCACAAAAATACACGAGATCATAACAACTGCTTGGGTTGATAAGCGGATATCAGTTAGACGTGTACAACAAGTTATGACTGAGTTTGGAGAAGGTCGCATTCAATTTGATAGAATTGATGGAAGTGGGCGTCCAAAGTCTCAGAAAAGAATCGATCTTACTCAGATGGTTGCTGATGAGGTGACCGTGAATAGGAGAATTACGTGCTACGAGCTTGCTGATAAATTGGATACAAATCATAGAATGATTTACGACATCCTGACAGAAGACCTGCATATGCGATCAATCCAAGATAAGTGGGTGCCACATAATTTATCCGAGGCAAACAAAGAGGCTCGTGTATCGTGCTGCACTGAGCTTATTGAGAAATTTACAAGGCGCAATATCCATCGCAATCTTGTAGTTGCAGACGAGAAATGGTTTTTTCTGTAGGCCAGTTGGTTGTCCTCAAACCAGAAGGTCTTGGTGTTCAGCTGATGGTGATGTTGATAGAAATCAAATTCCTAAACGTTTAACCGTCGACAGAAAGTTCATGGCAATTGTTGCTGTGAATTTTGATGGATTATCGTTTTCTACAGTACTTGAAAGGAATCAGTCTGTAGATTCCGAATTGTATACTAATTTTCTGATTGACACAGTTAATTCTTTCACTAACCATGATTTAAGAAATGAAAGAAGAGAGGTGTCATGGGAGAATATGGTTTTGATGCATGATAACGCTCGACCACATGTATCACGCCACACTCAAAACTTTTTGGCAGACAAGAATGTTCAGCTACTGTATCAAGCTCCATATTCACCTGACTTAAATATATGTGATCGCATGATATTTCCTGCTTTGGAAATGAAGAGAAGTGATTTGGAGTTAATGACAAAGGAATCTTTAGAATCCTACTTAAATGAAACTTTGACTTTTACTCCACAAGTAATGAGAAGAGCAGCATTGAAATTGATTGACCACTGCAGAAATGTGATTGCTGCAAACGGCAATTATTTGTGAGTTACTTACTGTCTTACTGACCCCCATTACCCTCATTTACTGAGCCCCCCATTTATGAGTTAACAGAACACTAATTTTAATAGGTCTCAGTGCCATAATAATGTTTTCAATTGCCATTAAAAAATCAATTATAAAAACGCAGTTTTTATGTGATGACCTGTACTATGCATCATATATAACAGACTTTGCCATTTGAGATGAAATCTTTGACTTATAAACATTCCGTGGCATGAGGCATGCCCTCACAGATAAGGTTTGCGTATCTTCAAGAAAGCTATGAGTCGACGTAAGTTTAAACTAATAATGAGAGTGATTCGTTTTGACGACGAAAACACGCCTTAATTGACGCCTTTGACGCCTAATGGCATGCAGCTTGGTCAGCATGTGACGCTGAAATTACTTCACGGACTCGAGGGTAAGGGATACAGTGTAGCACTAGATCATTTTTTCATGTCCCTTCGTCTCTGCAATGATTTGTTGATCGATGTGCTGTGTTGGAACAGTAAGATATAATATAATGTAGTTGAGTTAACAACCTCGATAGTATGAAAAACCAAGTAATTGTACACCACAGTTCTTCATAATTCGGATTCCGGTGTGATCCTAGCCGCACATACAGAGCAAAGAAGAACAAAACTGTTCAAGTATTAAGTTCTCTTCAACAAACAGTCCCGATCAGTGATAAGATGTGGCAGACGCAAACCTGATACAATTTTGCATTATAATATCAAACAAAAGGAGGATCAGACTAACTGGATCAGATAGAAAAACTGTTTTCGTCTGAAACTGAAGCGAGAAGATGGACGCTTGAGCAGTGTTATTCAATTTATTAGATTTAGCAATAGTAAATGCAAGGATTATTCATAGACTTATAAATGGAAGTAATATCATTCGCAGAGCCTATTTGCAAAGCCCAAGTGAAGAACTTTGTCCATTCAGTCGCAGTTCAATCCGTCATATCTCCAAGCACTCCAATTGCTATAGCTAGTGCAGCATCCCTCACTCAGAACAAAAAGCAATATGCCATCAGTATAGATATAAATCAAGCATGCTGTGCAACGGATGCAGGAAAACTGTCTGTGGAGCATGTTCATCATCAAAGGTGTGGATTTGCAAGAAGTGTGCCAATTAAATAATATGCATTTTTTAAAATTTCCAGGAGATTGATCTACATGTAATCTATATCTAAGGAAACTTGGATTTCAAGTTTTCAATATATATTTTATCTTGAGAAATAGCGATCTTTGATTTATTCATCTAAGATAGCAATTGAAAAAAAGAAAAATCATGCAATACCCAATAAAAAAAGTTGCGGTCAAAAAGACCGCAGCTGGGCATTAGAGGGGTTCCGAAATTTCTATACCATTTCAAGCTCATAATGTGACATTTATGTGTTAAATCAAAATATTTCCATTTATCATTCATCCATTTCCAAGATATGTTAAGATATTTCTAAATGTATTAGCGACATTTCCAATTTAATTTAATCCATTTCCATTTGATAATGACGAATTTCTATGTTAAATTTCAGCCATTTCCAATTGTTAATAATCCAATTTTTCAGACTTTATAACAGTAACTAAGCACTTTGTTGCAAGACCTAGGTGATGGGAGAACATAGCTAAAAGTGCTTAATCAATGAAATATCATCACTGCAGATGAAAAAGTTCATTCAGAAAATAATGAAATAGTGACCAAACACACTCGCAATAACATATTAGAGAACATCATTAAATTTTTTTCATTGAAAATGTGAAAATTGCAGCATAATGATTAACACTAGGATGGCTGAAAAGTCGAAATCGACTTTTCGCTGACTAATGCTAAAAATTCTCAGTATTTCCAAATATGATCTATGATCCTAACACATATATAAATTAATTATTTTAGTCAAAGTACTTTGGGCTATTTGCACTTTCCTTGTAATTATTGTTGTTGCGCAATGCCGTGACTATATACCTAGATTGGCGAAAAAGTCGATATCGACTGTACCAATGATATGTATTCGTCAAACGATGTTATTGACTCCCTATTGACACAATCTATGACCCTTTGGTTCTTTCTGTCCGCATGAGACAGAATAAGATTCTGCTTAGCAGCTTGATATCACTTCAGCGCGTCAATAGAGGTCGGATTGTCAGATATCTATGTTCTCTGTAGAGAGTGAACAACAGCATTGATATCTGATCTCTGTGAGCGTGTCATGCAAGCGAAGCACACTGCGATTTCATTCTGACTGTTGTGCTTGTCATGGCCACGAGTTCTCGGCGGAGGCGGCTTGCCGCAGTGGATGTAGCCGAAATGGTAGTTGACTCTGGGAGTGAAATATCAGATAATGAAGACGAACCATCAGTTCCACAATCTTATGAGTCAAGTGAAGAAGATTTCGTGTCCGAAGATGAAGATTTTGATGCAACTACAAGGGAAGACAGCCTTATTGGACGGGATGGTACTAAGTGGACTAGAATGACGAGATCTCTCAACGTTGGTCGCATCTCTGCGCATAATGTGTTTAGTGCCCATCCTGGTGTACCGACGTCGTGTAGGCATCAAGCTGCGAAATCAGAGTATCAGGCCTGGAAGCTGATTATCAGTGAATCTCTCCTACGAAAAGTTCTGCAACATACTGTCGAGGAGGGTCAACGATGTGACACTAATTTCCTGCTTGATTTATGTGAATTAGAAGCTTTTATAAGCTTGACTTACCTACGTGGTGTCTATGGAAGGAATCATCCACTTGATTTTCTATATAATCGATATTACGGCCCTAATGTTTTCCATCAAACTATGGCGCGCGATAGATATAAGCAAATTCTCCGATATCTTCGTTTTGATGACAAGCCCAACAGAAGACCAAGAAGTGCTGATAAATTCGCTCCAATTCGTGAAGTATTTGATTTATTCTCCGGAAATTGCCAATCATCTTACATTCCGGAATATTCATTGACTTTGGATGAGCAAGTCCTGCTGCTGAAAACTCGTTGTGGTTTCATTGTTTTTATGCTCAATAAGCCTGATAAATATGGCATTAAATTTTGGATTTTGTGCGAAGTCAACTCGAAGTATGTTGTACACATAATACCGAGGTGATTTACCTTTGGCAGAGCATGTTATTATGAAGATTTCGCAGCCAATCATTGGAAAAGGTTACAACATCACCATGGATAACTTTTTTACGTCACTCACTGCTGCAGTAAAGCTAAAGGAGAAAAGGACGACAATTGTGGGCACAATTCGAAAAAAATAGAAGAGAGTTGAGCAGTGAAATGGTGTCCGTGAAGAAAAATCTGTCCTTCAATAGTGAGTTCTTCTACGATGAAGCTTCTGGCACTACATTTGTGAATTACCAATGTAAAAAGGGCAAAAACGTATTTCTATTGTCTACGATGCATTCATCTCCCACAATTGATGCCACCACAGAGAAGAAAAAGCCCGCCATCATTCTTTCATACAAGGATAAAGTCGGTGTTGACTGCTTTGACATGATGTCTAAACAGCTTTCTACTCATAGTCCTTGTTTCCGATGGCCTGTTGCAGTGTAGTGTGGAACAATATGCTAGATATCGCAGCCGTAAATGCTTGGATTGTCTTCAAGTGACCGGTGAGGCTATTTCTCGACGTCAGTTCATCTTGAATCTGTGCAAGCAGCTGTCGGAGGACTATCGTCAAAAGAGGCAACAAAGACCTTCGTGTGCTTTAGATATTCCAGATGATGTGATGCCTCACAGACGTCAATGTCAATCTACTAGAGAATGCAAAAATATGACAGTCACAGTTTGCAAAGTCTGTTTGAAACCTACGTGTGGCTCCTGCAGCAAGACCAATTCAAATCGAATTACCATCTGTACATGCAAAAACTGCTAGTTTTTTTTCAATTTCCTAATTGACATGGAGCGCGGTCTTTGCCACACTTGATTTCTTTTGTCAAATACAAAAATGTTTCAGATCAATTTTCTTTTTATTCCTATGCTATTTGGGGAAATTTGCTTCAAACTTAGTAAAGAGAAACCGACATATAATAATGCACTTCAAATGGTACGAAATACACAGGAAACGTGATGTAGTAGGCCTAAAGTAGGCCCATCAGAGGAATATTGATCTCAGTACATTGCAGTGACAGCAGAAAACAGTCAAATTTGGAAAAGGCATGTGCTTGCAGGTAGTGGACCCAAGCTACGTTGATTTGGAGGCAAAATAATGCGAAAAGTCACTTTCGACTACTCCGCCATCCTAGGTATATAAATCTTCAGCCATCGTAGTGTTAATCGCATGTAGCCCGTTCTTTTTTAAGAAAGAAATGTAAACCGTAAATTTATGCATTCCAAGTGTTTATTTTGTGGGCTATTTTTGTGGCTATTCCAAGTGTCTATTTAAGAGCACAAGCCTACATATTTTGTATGACTGACTTCCATTGTGCAGCGACTAAAGAAGCGGTCTATATTTTGATCACTTTTGAATTTGATCTACTCCTAAACAATAAGTATTTCAATATATCATTCATAGATGCAGTATACAGCTTCATTATTTCACGATTCGCTTCAGACGCAAGCTTGCATTCATTCTGCCCAATCCCTCAAATTTGATAGTATTTTGGATTTTCGCATACATTATGATGCATTATAATCGATTAATTTAGACTGTAATCGCAAAAAGATGCCTTGACTCGACGTTTGGTAAAATTCTGAGATTGAGGAAGGCAAGTGTCTGATGGATCTTGGATCATGCCGGGTCTTGCAAAATGCCAGGTTCCGAGCCTGCTAATGGGTCATTTACAATTCTACTTTAAATCAGTTATTTGTGAATCGGATATCGGATTCGGTCAGAAAGATCGACCAATTCTGAAGTCCTAATCTCAGCAGAATGTAACAAATGTAATTATTAATGATTTATCGCGCACTGCAGCTGATTCGACTAACGTGTTCAAGAAACAACGCTTATTAAGAATCCAACTTCTCGAACACATTGCAATGTCATTTTCAAGGAGTAACGAACAGGAAGAAGATGTAAATCAAAAGAAAGCAGTTGAAATAGTTTTTGGTCAGCAGACGCGAACCGATTTGAATTTTTCTCGAATCTTAATTTTCAATTGAATCGAATATCGAAGCCTCACAGCTTACAATTTGACACATATTTCACTGCAAGACAAAATGTTAATGCTTAATAACGAAACGATAAAAAATACATTTTTATTCTACGTTGTTACGCCTAGCACAATGCTGTCTGGTGCCAATCCATGAGGGAGATTCGCTCACCCATTCTTTCGCAGTCTCAGACTTAGACAACACGATGCACTCCACATGATAATTTGAAACGAGGAAATGGCTCCAATTACATGAATATTGGGTCCCCTGCAAGAGGGCAAGATCTTCACTGATCTCTCTCTCTCTCTTTCTCTCTCTCTCTCTCTCTCTCTCTCTTTTCTTAGCTCGCACCTGTGTTCCTTTACAAAAAAGTTGATGTTCGTCTCTTCCATCCAGATGATCACTTTGTTTGACTAAATGAATTATCAAATGGGAATGGATTAGATTAAATTGGAAATGTCGCTATAGTAATTCAGAAATATCTGAACATATATCTTGGAAATGGATGATGAATGGAAATATCTTAATTTGATATAGAAATGTCGCATTATGAGCTTGAAATGGTGTAGTGTTAATTATTATTAGGGATAAGACGCTGCATCAATGCCTCTTTTTCTACATCCAATGCTATAATTTTTCTATTTTGCCATTTCACATGATTTACACAACCCAGGTATATGTAATCAGCCGTCCTGTCAATGCAGATGGCGGTAGCATTGTGATTTGAATTTGACCTAGGATTTAATTTAAGATTCAATATCAATGGCATATTCGGTTCTTCCAATCAACAGACATCTCAGCTATATTTCATTGGTTGATAAAGTGCAGCTGCTCAATTATCACCTTTTATAAGAAGACACATTCAATTCTAGTTAATATTTGATCTGGTTCCTTAATATTGATTCCAAAATAGGCCCAAAATATCAACCAGAAGTCTAAAAAGTGAAGACCCTCGTAAAATAACTCAGCATCAAGCCAATAAGTGGGCCTATGAATAGGCATGCTCTGTTAAATGTTAAAGAACCTAACCCCATACAAAGTGAACTTTTTTCAGTTGACAATCTCTTTTCACATGAGGCCAAAATTTGATCTTTCAGAGAAGGTTTTTCATATACATGCAATCTTTTCTGCTTCTTTCGTTTTCAGCTTTATTATTCCAGAATCTCCAAAATGGCTTCTGGTGATGAACCATCCCAAGGCGGCGATGAAATCACTGAGGAAAATAGCAACTGCTAAGAATGAATCAATTATTACAGAAAAGTTCATGAAGAGTGTCGAAATTGCACAGGAAACCAAGAAGGCCAGTGTCATTGATCTGGCAAAATCGAAACAATTACTGATAAATACGTGTGCCTCTACATTAATCATGTAAGTAGAACATCACAATATTAATATTAATCATCAATATTTAATTACAAATGTCTACATCACAATGTTGCAATATCATGTGAGTATAATTGGCCGGATTTCCTGCAAAGTACCATATATGATTTTTACAATCATTTGTACTCCAATTGACACATTTTTTGCATAGTGTGATTTGTTAGTGGTATGATCAAGACCATGATCAATTTTTTGTCATTTTAGTTCGGCAGTCTTGATGAGTTTCTGTAGGGAACAACTGACGAAAACTAAGTTTCACAGAATGATGTCTACCCAATGACTACTACGAATCTGCGCGTCTGCCGAGTTCTACAGTATTCCTGTTCTTGTAACACAGGAATACTGAATCAGTATCGGTAAATGTAGGATTCGTTTGCCTTTTTCCTGAACATGTGACGCGCACGATATCTGAAGCCATAATCGTTGACATGGACTATCCTTGTCGATGAAGCTAAACACAGCAGTATCAAGCAAGCGTCTTAATATCAGCAAGGTCAACATTTTGATCAGATGCTAGTTCAAACTTAACACTTTCAACCACATTCTCACATGCATCAACCATCAGAAGAACGATAAGAGCACGTACACATGATATGAAATGACTTGAAGACATTCAAGCGATGTCAAAATTTATTACTCTAGACTGAGTACTTTTCACTTGATAAATGAAAACATCGAAAATCTAATTTTAGCAAATGTTTAATTGGAAACGCATTGGATTTACATGTACTTTTCCTGTCTGACAAAAAAAATGAACCGGGAAGATCTCGATAGACGTACAAATTCTTGCCCATAGCCTGCTCATCAACGGACCCCCTCAGGTCTGGGAGGGTGTGAAAAGCTCAGATCTCTATGGGTCAAAGTTATCTGCCACGAATATCCAGCAGATAGTCAAAAGCATTATTTGTTTGAAAAAAGATGGAATTCAAAGTTTCAATTGCTATTGATAGCTTTAAGGCCATCCATCTATCTGATAAAGTTGATGATACAACCATTTAGAAAGAACATGCACAGTGTTACAATGTAATGTTGAAGATCATTGGGCCTTTGGAACATCAAAATCAGTGAGTTGGGTCCAAGATCCAGGATCTTGATAGCTGAACATCCCTCGGGTATAATACGATTGAGGTTTGTTGTATTGTTATCAACAACTTTGTCTTGTCCTCCAATAAAATGTTTTGAAATTTCATGAAAAGCAACCGTGTGCAATTTCTTTGACTTATCATACGCAGAACGTGCTGGATTTAAATTCCATTGATAGAATAATTCTTAAGTGAGATGATAATGTGTTTGCGTCATCAGGAAAGTTTATATCGTGGCAATTATACTTATTAGCTTTCGTCATGATAGACATCATTGCGGACCATGCAAATTGAACTCGATTATGCATCGACAGAGTGAAATCTTAAATGAAATGTGTTTAAGATGTTTAAGGAAAGTTGTCTTCAAATTCGCCGGCACGTGCCCGGACATTCTTCTAAAGCTCTAGGACCGGCCAGGTTGTATTTCCACAAAAGCAGGCCGGTGTTTGGCTCCTACTGTGATGAAATTTACCTACTGTAGGCCTACATTTAGATAGCATCTCATTTGATAAGTCATTTTATCGTCAAGCAATAGAGAATAGCAGCTTACAATGATAGGGGACGGCCATACCCGTTACTAGATGTATAAAATATTTTTTTATATTTTTAGGTTATTAAGCATGATTGTCTTGTAGGCGTTGAAATATATGTAATTTGCGACCTTAACTACCCGAAATAAAGGATTTACAATGATATCTGATATCTGATAAAACGTTTATGAAGCCTGCCCTTGGTGACATAAAGTTAATTCCCTTGATTAATCTTCGATGTGAAAAATGCACGTGTTTCAGATTGTAAATTCATTTCATGAAGACAAATCTATATTCGTATTTTTAGAGCAATAGTGACAATGGTATATTACATCATCACGTGGAATTCCGACATGTTTTTCAACGGAAGTATCTACATCAATACATTCATCATGGGCTTGACCGAATTGCCAAATAATTTACTCTTTCTCTTGCTTGCTAAGCGTGTCTCAAAGAAATGGATGCTTTTCGTGTGTCTAATTATCTGTGGTACATTGCTGAGCATCGGGGCAATGACCAAACATTTTGTTCCAGGTAACTGTACCAGCCTGTACTGTTGTCATTCATAGCAAGATGATGGTAGTCCTATTTTAATTACTGGAAGGGTATATTAGAATGTCCCGGTTCTTTTTCTACACATTCATACTTCTACAGTGCATATATTCGAATTCTTTTAACTATTAGTGTCATCCATCAATACTACCTACTATACCTTTTTCCATAGCTGTTGTCAAACTTTGCATGCCTGATGTCAATTTTCCATTCACGCAATGTCAATCAAAGAAACAGAATAACCAATCTGACCATAAGTTGTGTTGCAATGTATTCTATCCACAGCATTGTTAATTTTGTTTTCTAATGTCTTTTTAGAAATAAATAACTTTTGACATTTGAATACATTAAATTGAAAATGTCTCTACTAATTTTCCATAGTTGATGGCAAAACTTGCATGCTTGATGTCAATGTACAGATTTCTACAGGTACATGTCAAATTTGAATCTAATTATAATGGTAATTAATTTAATCTTTTATCAATGAAGTTTCCTCATTATTGGAGGATGAGGACATTGTGATTATTCAAGACAATGACCCATTACATAAAGATGTGCCACATTTTAATGATGACCATTCCGTATTCTCTCTTCCGCGATGTTCACCGCTCTTGAATATCACTGAAAATGCCAAATGTTGCCTGAAAGGTGAAGTGAAGTGTCAACTTTCATCTCTGGACGTCAAAAGATCAATTTCAAGCTGCGGCATGACATGACAGCAAGCCATTGCACTTATAGACACTTCGCCTAAACATCATGAAAAGTATAATTGAAAATAATTTCCATGTTATCACTCAGGAAAAATGTTCTATTGGTACATGGTTCGCACATTCACTGACAGCAATGATGGATGTCATGAATACGAAGATATTTTGAATAAAATTATGCTTCTCTTGCATTTTTGAATACAATAAATTCTTTATTGAAATGTTGCCTTCTTGTGTAAGACTTGTAATACCATCCGAAGAATAGGTCCATATATAAAATGCTTCAATTTGCCTGAGGATCCCTTTAAATTCGTAGTTTTTTATGGACAATGGCTGTTGACAGAGAAAATAGGGCTTTCTTGATGAAGCCATGCTAGCAACTGTCCACTTGAAAGCATGTAAAAATTTAAAAGGGATGTAAAAGTATACTAGACAGAAATGTGAAAATTTGGGGCTAGTTAGCATTACATTCGCAAGAATAACAAAAGTTTGTGATCGTGCAAAGATAGCTATTGATGTTTTTGGCAAGAAATGACACCAGATATCTGCACACTGACATCAAGTATGCAAATTTTGCCATCAACTATGGAACAATTGATAGAGACATTTTCAATTCAATGTATTCAAATGTCAAAAGTTATTTATTTCTAAAAAGACATTGGAAAACAAAATAACAATGTTGTGGATAGAATACATTGCAACATAGCTTATGGTCAGATTGGTTATTCTGTTTCTTTGATTGACATTGCGTGAATGGAAAATTGACATCAGGTATACAAAGTTTGACAACAGCTATGGAAATAGGTATAGCATAAACGTAGCTCGGTATCTCGCCTCCTGTGCTGTTATTTATTTTTAGAAATTTCCTTTTCAGATTTGCCAATGATCAGCAACGCATTTACATTTTTAGCTAGAATGTCTGCTAACTTCGCACATAATGCATTATTTAGTTTTATACCGGAAATATTCCCAACCAGCTTGAGAAGCAATGGTTTTGGACTTGCATCGTTTGGATCACGAGTTGTATCTGCGCCAATGCCGTATCTTCTCATGATTGTTGTAAGTAAAACATTGATAAATGCCATCCTCCCGTCCACAATTTGTTAAAGTACGAGTGCATGAAATCAGTTTAGAGTTATCCCAATGCAATGATGTCAAATGAACACATGTTTGATGTCATAGACCACAAACTTGCTGGGGAGAATATTCGCATTTTTGTGATGATTATGTTTCTTAGCCAATTCTTATGTGCGTGCTATGTGAAGCTTTGTCTTGGGGAAGCAATGCAGGAGACAAATCATTAAGAGAATGAAAAGAAAATTTGGAAAACAAAAAGAAAACTTCGAATGCAAAACGTGATAATATCTAAAGAGAACGATTAAGTCAATGAAAGACACCAGCACCCTTGATTCCCCGACCGCACTCGCCTGACCCGAATCGAACCGAAGTCCCCGGTGGAGTCGGGCTCGCACCTTCTCAACTAGTCCACGCAGACGGTGCCGTTTCTTAATAACATAGTGCTGTATATTCTGTATATCTTTTTATACATGTGAACTTTTAATTTTATTCTGTAAGATATTCACTAGTGCCTGATCATAGCTACGGATAGTAGCAGAAATATGTTACATTGATTGACAATTACAAATTTTATCAATTTACGTGGTTCTTTCTAAGTCCTAAAAATGTCGACTATGCATGAAATCAACTATTCAATTTAAGTTGATAATTGAAATATCTCAAAGTCAAAGGTGGTTGTGATAAATATTTCGATTTATTACTTTTGCTTAGAATTCTAACAACCACTTTCATTTTTGTAGGATTCTAACGATGTGCTTATTCCAAGCATCATCATGGCTGCTGCAATTATCTTATCTTCCTTCTTTCTCATTTTTCTCCCGGATACGTATAACTGCCGTCTACCAGACACAGTAGATGAATCGCGCAAATTTAAGCGGTAAGATAAGTATAGTAGGAAATGAAGAATGTTTTATGATGGATGTTTTTTAATTTGCAAATTTATGAATAATTGTATACTAAATTTTTTCTCACGATTAAGTTTAAAGTCACCCTTTTTACAGCACAATCAATTCGAAACATACGAGTATGATAGCTTGCCGTCAGACTGAGACAAAAACTATAATTATGGTTGCTCATTGTTTTTCATATTAAAACCAAGCACCTGAAAGGTGATTTATAATGTGCGAACTAGTATTCTTACTTTCTTTATCCTCAATTGGTCTCTTCTGAACATTGTCATTCGATCTCCAGTTATAGTTAGATGAATTCACTTTATATTGCTTAAACACCTGATTAGAAAAGAAATATTTGTCAGCTGTTCGAAATTGTCCTTACGAGTTGCTCCTGAAGGGACCGATTCCCAGTAATGAAAATTACCGTTTCCCGGATGACAAAATTATCTTTAAGTACTGTAGCCATGTACATTAGTCAACTGTTCTTCAGTGCAGCAGGAAGATGATTATCTACAAAAATTAGCAGATTTTTAGGGAACCCTTCTTTTGGGAAGATGAACACAGACTAATTAAAATAAAATGAAGCTAAGCATTACTATTCGTGACATTTTCTTTACGTTCAGATTCTAAAAAAGCACATACACTCGCGGTCAGAACGTTTGCAACAGTGCACGTAAATTATACAGTAGCTTTTCATCTCTATTTCTCTGTTCTCAGCTTCTCATTTGCTCTCAAATAAGACGTTGCATCCATAACAATATATATTCATGGTTCCTATAATTTTTAGACTATTTTCGAGGTGATTTAATGCCTTGTAAGTCATCCATGGGTTCACTTGCTAATATTAGTGATTTTCCACGACATGCATGTTTCATGTTTTTCATTCTCACATACTTGCCGTTTAATCTCTTTCGTTAGCTGTCATTTTTTATTGACATTCACACGATAATAAGTACCGTGTTCGGAACGCAGTGACCTGATACCCTGGATTTGTTCTTGGATTGCTAGATTGCTGATACGATCAAGAAAATTTTCTTTATCGCCATTCATTAAATAGTCCGGCAGCCAGAGCGAGTTTCTGCAGGGAACGAGGCCGAAAATGAGACTTTCACAGAATGATGTACACCCTACGCATACAACGAATCGGCACGCCTGCCGAGTTCTGGTGAGTTCCTCTCTTGTCAGACATGATCAAAGAAAGACACCCGTAAATCCAATGGGACGCAGATTGAACGTTTTTGGTCAAACTGAAATTTTCTATGTTTTCTCTGATTAAACGAAAAGTACTAAGCCCAAAGTCATAGTTTTTTGGCATGGAATGTCTTCAGATCATTTCCTATGATGTGCATGTGCTTTTATCATGCATCTAATCTGCAATGCATGTGAGCATCTGGTTGAATACGGATAAGGTTGCTCAAAATGTTCGTGTTTGCTGATATTTAGAGACTCACCAAATCGAAATGTGTTTAGCTTTAGAGACATGGGTACAAGAACATGATGGGAAATGACCTGAAGACATTCCATGCCAAAAACTATGACTTTGGGCTTAGTACTTTTCGTTTAATCAGAGAAAACATAGAAAATTTCAGTTTGACCAAAAACTTTCAATCTGCGTCCCATTGGATTTACGTGCACTGTAAACCGTTGACTGACAAGTGACAGACATTTATCCGACGAAATCTATTTTGTCGGTCATTGTTAGTTCTTGTAGGATGATTGACACTGAACACCTACAATATCTGACAAAAAGCGACAAAATGAATAGCAATGAATTAGGGCTTAAATTTTATCATAAATGTAGGTAATTAATTAATTTATGTCAAAATAAATCATGGTTTTGCCACACAATAATACAGATTGCCCAAAAGTCAAGCGATCATTAATCGAAAAAATCAATCAATATTCAACAACAGTTTTTGTTTACTTAATTTGCATACAAAGCATCTGTTTCGATTTCGGTGGATAACCTACAAATTCGTCGGATATCGCACGATACTGGAGGTGACAATCGTCGGTTGATTTTGTCAGTAATTTTGTAGGATAATTGTCGGTCTACGGTTTACAGTGTGTGTCTTTCTTTGATCTTGTCTGACAAGAGAGGAACTCACTAGAACTCGGCAGTCGTGCCGATTCGTAGTAGGCATAGGGTGTACATCATTCTGTGAAAGTCTCATTTTCGGCCTCGTTCACTGCAGAAACTCGTTCTGGCTGGCGGACTATAAATCGCTATTGTCTGGACAGTGACTTGTGACGCAAGATTATTGATGGTGTGTCTTTGTTTCCATTGTTTGTCAACTCTTCTATGACTGATCAGGTATCGAAAAGCGAAAAGTGTCAGCTATTACGTTGAACGTGCAAGCGGACCTTAGCAGCTTTAACACACTGGCAGACAATCAGACCGATCAGTGGTGATCTTTCATAACTCGTCTAATGGCTGAGCGTCATAAAAATTATGTTGCTCCGACAATGTTGCAGCCCTATTTTATCTACTCTGATTAGACAACTAATTCTAGAATGAATGTCTTCAATCTTCGACATAGGCTAAATGACCGATCCGCCGGTCTTCAAAAGTTTTGACCAGAGCTGGGCCGGTGGCCGGCGTTGCTAAAACTAACCGGCCGATCGGTCGGAACTCGTCTAATGGCTGAGCATCAAGACAGAAAAAAGCTTGACTTTAAGACTCTGTAAGCAAGCTTAAGTGTGACTGAAATTGGTCGACGTTTGAACGTTTGAATCTCTAGAGTTGTCAAGCAGCATCTGGAGTTGTGGCCTACAGCAACTGTGGCCGATAACCCATATTGAGTGAACGTGATCACCGTCGAATAAGAAAGACCTGTGTGAAGAATCCACTCAGCACATGACATTGTGAAAGAAGTCGGTGCGGAATGTCCTTATCGTACAGTGAGAGGAGTGCTCAATGAGATGGATTGCAAGGCCCACAGACCTGAACGAAGACCTTTCATCAAAACTTCGCAAATGGATAAGCGGTGTAGGTGGGCTCTTCAACATCGCGACTGGACTATTGAAGATTGGAAGAAGATCGTTTTCAGTGACCAGACAGTGACTGAAACACGCGATGATGTCAGAATTGTGGATGGACGCGACCTTCGAAGAAACTACGAAGGACAAAACTACGAAGCATCCCACCAGCGTCATGACATGGGCCTCATTTCGTTGGAATGGGACCGTCGCTGTCATGTTATAAAACTGAGTGCTATATTAGAGAAATTGTGGACTGCCGCGTGCAGCAGCAACTGCAGGAGTGGTTTTCGGATGGCTCCGGCTATTTTCAGCAAGACAACGGTGATTGACATGTGTGTCAAAGGAGAATTACTCATTGCGAAGAGAAAGGCATGCGACGTCTTCCTTGGCCCCCCAACGTCACCGGATCATCTGGTCATCGGTAAAACGAAGGCTAAAGTCGTCGAATTGTACGTCGAAGTCAAGTTTGATTGCAGAATTTATTCAAGTATGGAACTAGGATGAAGAAAAACATCAAATGGGTCAAAAATTGATTGAATCGATACCTGATAGATTGAGGCCATGCTTGCGTCGAAGAGTGATCCTACTCGTTATTGATGCTCAGAATCACAAAAGACATCTGCTTTTGAATTGGAAGTGTTATTCTTGCATTAAATTACCTCAAGATAATAGGAAGTCTGTGTAGAGGGAGATAGGCACAACACTTTCTTTTAATAAAGAGATAGAAATTCCAAAGTACATATTGTGTTGCAAACCTCCTGTCCGCGAGTGTAGATATTACAGTCTTTTTGCTTTTCGCCGTGCGTGCTGCGCCAGCGACCTCATAGAAAGCAGTTTAATTTAAAGAATAACAATTAGCAAGTCGTACTTTGCAGTGGAATGGAACTTTTTTGATTTTCTTGTTCATTCGATTCACGACTTCACTTTTTAGTATGGTGCAGTCAGCTTCTTTATCGGTTTAGGAAAAGAATGAAATACATATAGGCTTTAGATCAAATTGCCATCCAATAGATGTGCGCCTGGTAGGATTCGAACCTGCGACCAAGGTTAACTAGACCTACGCTCTCCCAACTGAGGGACAACCGCTTACATGCGACTGCGTCAATTAGCAGGATCAAGCTCTCACCACCACACATCAGTTGTCATAGGATTTGTGATCCATGACTAAAAAATATAGTAGCTACCATTCAAAGTAGTAAGCACATTCCAAAATCAAGTGCAAATTGTGAAATGCTGAGTCATCAGGCTGAACGCAAGTGCAAATTGTGAAATGCTGAGTCATCAGGCGGCCGCAAGTGCAAATTGTGAAAGGCTGAGTCATCAGGCGGCCGCAAGTGCAAAATGTGAAATGATGTGAAATGCAGTGTGAGGGACATGGCCAAGGATGTGCTGGGAGGAATGGGTCCGTGAGGAGAAAACCGCCCCCTCCCCCCAACGACTCAACTGACTAAATTGGTCGAAAAGACCAAAGTTGTTTAGAATCATGTGAAACAAACTTCTATCAAGGTTTCAGGTTGAAATTCGTCCAAAAAATTTTTTCGAAAATTTTCACTACGGTGGTCTCGACACTTAGGATTTTTTCGTGAAAAAAAAAAAATTTTTTTCAAAATGTTGGAATGGAGCTCCGAGACCCATCCCATCGTGTTTGTCGTCAAAAGTTGGGTCGGTGAAGTTTCGGTGAAAAAACCGCCCCCCCCCCCAACGACTCAACTGACTAAATTGGTCGAAAAGACCAAAGTTGTTCAGAATCATGTGAAACAAACTTCTATCAAGGTTTCAGGTTGAAATTCGTCCAAAAAATTTTTTCGAAAATTTTCACTACGGTGGTCTCGACACTTAGGATTTTTTCGTGAAAAAAAAAAAATTTTTTCAAAATGTTGGAATGGAGCTCCGAGACCCATCCCATCGTGTTTGTCGTCAAAAGTTGGGTCGGTGAAGTTTCGGTGAAAAAACCGCCCCCCCCCCCCCAACGACTCAACTGACTAAATTGGTCGAAAAGACCAAAGTTGTTCAGAATCATGTGAAACAAACTTCTATCAAGGTTTCAGGTTGAAATTCGTCCAAAAAATTTTTTCGAAAATTTTCACTACGGTGGTCTCGACACTTAGGATTTTTTCGTGAAAAAAAAAAAAATTTTTTTCAAAATGTTGGAATTGAGCTCCGAGACCCATCCCATCGTGTTTGTCGTCAAAAGTTGGGTCGGTGAAGTTTCGGTGAAAAAACCGCCCCCCCCCCCAACGACTCAACTGACTAAATTGGTCGAAAAGACCAAAGTTGTTCAGAATCATGTGAAACAAACTTCTATCAAGGTTTCAGGTTGAAATTCGTCCAAAAAATTTTTTCGAAAATTTTCACTACGGTGGTCTCGACACTTAGGATTTTTTCGTGAAAAAAAAAAAATTTTTTTCAAAATGTTGGAATGGAGCTCCGAGACCCATCCCATCGTGTTTGTCGTCAAAAGTTGGGTCGGTGAAGTTTCGGTGAAAAAACCGCCCCCCCCCCCAACGACTCAACTGACTAAATTGGTCGAAAAGACCAAAGTTGTTCAGAATCATGTGAAACAAACTTCTATCAAGGTTTCAGGTTGAAATTCGTCCAAAAAATTTTTTCGAAAATTTTCACTACGGTGGTCTCGACACTTAGGATTTTTTCGTGAAAAAAAAAATTTTTTTTCAAAATGTTGGAATTGAGCTCCGAGACCCATCCCATCGTGTTTGTCGTCAAAAGTTGGGTCGGTGAAGTTTCGGTGAAAAAACCGCCCCCCCCCCCAACGACTCAACTGACTAAATTGGTCGAAAAGACCAAAGTTGTTCAGAATCATGTGAAACAAACTTCTATCAAGGTTTCAGGTTGAAATTCGTCCAAAAAATTTTTTCGAAAATTTTCACTACGGTGGTCTCGACACTTAGGATTTTTTCGTGAAAAAAAAAAAATTTTTTCAAAATGTTGGAATGGAGCTCCGAGACCCATCCCATCGTGTTTGTCGTCAAAAGTTGGGTCGGTGAAGTTTCGGTGAAAAAACCGCCCCCCCCCCCAACGACTCAACTGACTAAATTGGTCGAAAAGACCAAAGTTGTTCAGAATCATGTGAAACAAACTTCTATCAAGGTTTCAGGTTGAAATTCGTCCAAAAAATTTTTTCGAAAATTTTCACTACGGTGGTCTCGACACTTAGGATTTTTTCGTGAAAAAAAAAAATTTTTTTCAAAATGTTGGAATTGAGCTCCGAGACCCATCCCATCGTGTTTGTCGTCAAAAGTTGGGTCGGTGAAGTTTCGGTGAAAAAACCGCCCCCCCCCCCAACGACTCAACTGACCAAATTGGTCGAAAAGACCAAAGTTGTTCAGAATCATGTGAAACAAACTTCTATCAAGGTTTCAGGTTGAAATTCGTCCAAAAAATTTTTTCGAAAATTTTCACTACGGTGGTCTCGACACTTAGGATTTTTTCGTGAAAAAAAAAAATTTTTCAAAATGTTGGAATTGAGCTCCGAGACCCATCCCATCGTGTTTGTCGTCAAAAGTTGGGTCGGTGAAGTTTCGGTGAAAAAACCGCCCCCCCCCCCAACGACTCAACTGACCAAATTGGTCGAAAAGACCAAAGTTGTTCAGAATCATGTGAAACAAACTTCTATCAAGGTTTCAGGTTGAAATTCGTCCAAAAAATTTTTTCGAAAATTTTCACTACGGTGGTCTCGACACTTAGGATTTTTTCGTGAAAAAAAAAAATTTTTTCAAAATGTTGGAATGGAGCTCCGAGACCCATCCCATCGTGTTTGTCGTCAAAAGTTGGGTCGGTGAAGTTTCGGTGAAAAAACCGCCCCCCCCCCCAACGACTCAACTGACCAAATTGGTCGAAAAGACCAAAGTTGTTCAGAATCATGTGAAACAAACTTCTATCAAGGTTTCAGGTTGAAATTCGTCCAAAAAATTTTTTCGAAAATTTTCACTACGGTGGTCTCGACACTTAGGATTTTTTCGTGAAAAAAAAAAATTTTTTCAAAATGTTGGAATGGAGCTCCGAGACCCATCCCATCGTGTTTGTCGTCAAAAGTTGGGTCGGTGAAGTTTCGGTGAAAAAACCGCCCCCCCCCCCCAACGACTCAACTGACCAAATTGGTCGAAAAGACCAAAGTTGTTCAGAATCATGTGAAACAAACTTCTATCAAGGTTTCAGGTTGAAATTCGTCCAAAAAATTTTTTCGAAAATTTTCACTACGGTGGTCTCGACACTTAGGATTTTTTCGTGAAAAAAAAAAATTTTTCAAAATGTTGGAATTGAGCTCCGAGACCCATCCCATCGTGTTTGTCGTCAAAAGTTGGGTCGGTGAAGTTTCGGTGAAAAAACCGCCCCCCCCCCCCCAACGACTCAACTGACCAAATTGGTTGAAAAGACCAAAGTTGTTCAGAATCATGTGAAACAAACTTCTATCAAGGTTTCAGGTTGAAATTCGTCCAAAAAATTTTTTCGAAAATTTTCACTACGGTGGTCTCGACACTTAGGATTTTTCAAGTCCAAATGTGAAATGTCGCTTTTTTTTTTGCCAACTTGGACGATGAATTGTGGAGGATTGGAAGTGAATGAAGAGCTCGGGTTTCTTTTAGCGGCAAGACCGCACTTTGTTCTCTAGGATCTCCTCTTTTCAGATGCGTGACAGGCTCCGTTTCCAAATGAGAGCCTGTTAAAAATCGAGTTTTTGTGCATTTTCCAAGATTTTGGAACTTTTTGAAAAAACGACAGAGTTTTTTCATCTCGGCTTCTGGTCATCGTAGAGGGTCGAGGGATGTCTTAAATGAAAGGGGAGAGCGAGAAAACGTGACACTCAAAATTTGGAGTCAATCGGAGCACTAGAACCGGAGATAGACGGGTTTAAAGTTTTTGGATGATGGGTGTTACGTCATCAGCTGATCGCCACACACTATATAAGCTGGGAACCGAGAGAGACTTGTCATTAAGACGAGAGCGATTGTCAGAGGTAGGTCGTCTCTCTGAGCTCCGATGATAGCTTCGGACATTCCAAATTCCGAGTTTCTGTAAGAAACCGACTTAGAAAATTTCATTGCTGAACTCAGCTAAGGCGTCAGACTTAGAGGTTCGCCAGGAGATGGCCTTCGTCTCCAGGCCATAAAAGACTCCAAAACTTTAAAGGCTTGTAACTTTGCTTCTACAAGTCCGTTTGACTTGATTCAAAAAAGGTTCGGTTGCTATTGACCTGCTCTAAGTGATAGACTACTTATAAAATGTTGTAAGTAGTGCTAAAAAGTTGAAAAATTTAAATTCACTAGTTTTGGAGGTTTTCTGGGGTTTTCGACCCTGCTGAATTCAACTAAGACATTTACAAAGTTGTCAGAGGCGAGCTTCGGCTCGAGACTTGTTTCCTGATGTAAATAACTCCACCGATTTTCATGTCAAAATCGGGGCCCGGATACCAACACAGTGACATGACGCACGCTCTGTCCGCTCGAGGTTGGATTTGTGGGTCGAGGTCTTGGAGTTGGGATAAGATCCCCTCTGAGAAATGCCTGTGACGGATTCATCAGCTTAACTTGTCTTTCCTCTAAGCGAAGTTGTCTTTGTGATAGCACTGGGCGACTATCGATTCTGTCTTTGTATAGCATGGGCCTTCACGACTGAAAGCCCAGTAACTGTCGATGTGTTGTCCAAATTTGGTAAAAGCGTTGTTGTCAAGTTAAAAGCATGACTAAATTTAGAAAGACCAAGGCAAGGCTTTGTGTCGGGAGGGTATATAAGTCACTGCTTCTCTCTAGGCTTCACTCCTGTTTCAAGTTGTAAGACGAACGGTGAGTGCTCTGTCGAAGTTTGCTATCAAACTTAGGACTTATTAGAACTTAGGATTATTCTGTCTTAATGCAGATACAGTAGTAGCTTCATATAGACGTTTTTATCAAGCTGTGACTTTAGATGAGATCCTTTAACGATCTCCTCTTATGAACACTAAAATGTGTCTCAATTTAACACATTATTTCTTCTCTTTTCAGTTTGAAAATGACGAAGGAATGCAATAAAAAATTACAAATTTTTAAGTGTAGTTGCGGCATGCCCTTCCGCGGTGACCGTTTCAGGCGCCACGTCTTGGCGAGAGTGACGAAGGGTGAGATGAAGCATGATGATGTGTTGATGGTGATGTATTGTGTGTGGTGTGATGTTCGTTGTAGTGCGTATGATGTCGAGTTTGTGAAGGCTCATGCCAATTGTCCTCTGCGTGTGATTGGGAAGGAAATGATGAGTCAAGTGTTGAGTGGTGAGCGGGGGAGCGCATTTGTTCAAGGCGAACCAGTACGTTCCCCAGTCGTGAATGTGGATTTGGATGATGATGAAGTGGTGAATAAAGTAAAGAGGAAGTTGATTGTCGAGAGTGATGATGATGATGACGATGAGGCTATGGAGAGCGTTGTAACGAAGAAGGGGTGTGTTGAGAGGTTGAGTGATGATGTTGAGCTTGAGCGAGCTGTCGCGTCGATTGAGCCACTGGCAAAGCCACGGGCTCAATCGTCGCCGAGAGATGAGCGTGTGATGCCTAATTGTGTTGTGAGAGTGAGTCAGTCGAGTGTGCCGAGTAAAGTGGTGTTGACGAAGAATGATGCGCTGGCGTATGGGAATGTGAGGAATGAGTGTGACAGGTTGCAGGGAAAGTTGAATGCTGCAAAGTGTACGTTGAAAGAAGTGACTGTGGAAAGGGATCGCTTGAAGAGAGAGTCGGAGGACTTTGCGAGTGTGAAGAGAGAGTTGTTTGAGGCGAGGCAGAAGTTGGTGAATGAGAGAAAGTTGAGGGAGACGCTTGAGTCGAAGTTGGAGAGTTGTGAGAAGTCGGTCTGTCGAGAGCGTGAGTTGAAGGAAGAGGCGATGGAACGAGTGAGAGTGTTGGAGCGTCAGTTGAGTGTGCAGTCGGAAGTGTCGCCTGAAACGGTCACCGCCCTTCACATTCCTGTGGTGGGCTATGTCCCGGAGCGGCCATTAATTTATGGAGATGTGACTCCTGATACATCACAAGAATGTTTTAACTGCACGGATGTCCGATGTTATCACATCAAAATACATCACAAGGAGGACATCCGTGTAGATTATCGGAAGCCGCACAAATTTCGTAAGTATTATGACTGGAACATAACATTGTACCATCTTTCTCATTCTTACTTCTTTCATTGCAGGCCAACTGAAAAAGTCATAAGCCCACCACATCCCACGTCCCGAGAACGACCCATGGGCTCTCTTAAGGGCCAACCTTCTAATGCAGCTAAAGCGGTCCCAAGCCCGCCACATATCTACGGATATGGAATGCAGAGGGGAAGAAAAATGATGAATGGAATGAAGGGAGGACATTCATGCGCCACACGCAACACAACAGACTTCTCTCTTCGCTAGTGAACAAGCTCTTGTCAGTATCGTCAGAAACTTTATCATATTGTACAAAAGTTTTACCGCGACACCCGTTTGAGAAAGTAAAGTTTGATCATGACGTTTATTCGTGAGTGTCATCAGAAAGTGCATCATGGTTTGTAAAAGCAAAGTTAGTGTAGTCAACTAGTTTTTACTACAACTCATGTTTGTGAAAATAAAGTTTGATCATTGACGTTGTATTCGTAAGTCTAGTCAGAAAGTGTATCATGGTTTGTAAAAGTTTTACTACAACACAGGTTGATGTATAGTTAGAAAAGTTTGATCATTGAAATTTTATGACTGACTGAACTCACAGCAGCATTAGAAAGTTTAGCACAACACAAATATCATGAAAAAATACTTTATTTGGTCTTTGATTTAACATCATTGAAACCCACTTTACTAATAGCAATGGCAATATGGTTTATTTTATTCAGAAGCAAATGATCGCCGTAACCATGAAAGTTGTCCATACGAGAAATAATCTTCCGCAGATGTCGTGTATAAAACTCAGAAGCATCAGTAACATATTCTTGTCCATAGGAACGAAATTGAAAATCAACACTTTCCGCTACTTCACCTTCTGGAAAATGAATGTAATTGACATGTGCAGTTAAATGAGCCTTGATGAGACTGTCTTTGAAATAAGATATCAACTCCGTAAATATTTTTCGTGTGTAGTCTAAACATGCTTCCAATTCTGTCTCCTCCCTTTGAAACTCAAGGATGTAATCTTGTATTAAGCCTCCAAAGCACTCTTGATGAAAACGAATCGTGCAATCATCATGTTTCAATGTATTGACTTCAGGTGCCATGCTTGAGTCTATTGCTAAACAACATTTTTGCCTAACACGATTTCAATAACGCGTTACAAATGTGCGTGCGCACATCGGGAAATCTAGCTCGTCTGTGATTGGACGAGAGGTCTGATCCATTCACCGCTTAGGAAAATCTTATAAAACGCAGTGCACCAGCTCTGCTCTTCACATTTATCTTTCACAAGGTGAGTGTCGGTGAGCTCCTGCTATCAGGTTGTTTTGACTTGCTATCAAGTTGAATAGTCTCTTGCTATCAAGAGATTCACTTCTGCTCATAAAACATATCATCGCTGTAATACCTCCTTTGCTCGAGCGTTCCTTCGGGACGGCGGGTACTGCCGTAGAGGGATTGCGTTGCACGGGTTGTTCGTCGTTTGTTAGACCGAAACCTCTGAGCCGTTGCTCATGTTGGGCGTTCGACTTCATACTCAACGTGACGCTTTCTCTCGCCAGGTCAGAGTACTTTAGCCATTCGACAAAGGTTAGTCTTTATGATATGGAGTAGAGTGAAATGTAACTCATTAGATGTTACTTCAATGATTGTTCCCATGATAAACGTTGACTAGGCAAATGAAACGATTCTCATCTTTCCTTTTCAGTGATTGAAATCTGCGTTGACAAAGTCTAATTAAACCTTATCTACCAAAATGGAGTTTACGAAAATCGAAGAGTATCGCGTCTGTGCTGAGAAGGAGAGGAAGACGATTAAGCAATGTAAGTTTTTGTGCAATGGGGCAAGGATGAGGTACAGGTTGTGCTAATAAAATTCTTTAACTAACACCATTAGGTTTGCATGTGTGTGTGTGTTGAACGTAAGAATTAATTTTCATAAACCTCTAAATAACATCAAGAGGGTAGGAATCATGTCCTTATTAATTTTCAATGAAATACAAGACCCCTAACCTCTCCCTACTCCATGATTTTCAAAACCGAAACTAACATTTCGAAAAAAAAAATGCATTGTGATGTGTTTAGGTGAAATCTCTCACCACCCTCTTTTCTTCCGTTTCAGTGCAAGAATCGTTCGTCAATGGGGAGTCCGTCCCTGTAGAAGCAATCGGACAAGCCTACGAGCGACTTGGAATGTGTAAGTATCTTGATGGATTAATGCTGTCATGTTTTAGCACTTCTGTATCCGTATAGTTCATTCACCATCATTGTTGTCTCCACAACCTCTAATCTCATCTCTTTTTTCCTCTCTACAGATTTGGCAAGGCAGGAGAAGTGGGAGGAAGCCGCGAGGCGGAAATACCGCGAGGAATTTCCGGCCCTACCTTCCCGCTCCACCACCACTGCCAACCAAACAACACCCTACCATCCATCGACCTCGGGCATTACCCCACCTCCACCGCCGCCAGCACCGATACCTGTGCCAGTCCCTGCTCCCCGTCGCCACATCCCTCCGACACCAAAGCCAAGGACCCTTCCACCTTCGGCCCGTGTCCCTCTCCTGCCTCCTCCGCGTCCATCCTTGCTGCCGGAGCTACAGTCCTTAGATGGTAAGTAGTCGTGATTGGGAAATAGGGGGGCTAAGACTTCAAACTTGAAATGCTGATCATGTTACTAATCTCTTTTCTCTTTTTCTCAACAGATCTGGCGACGGTTCTCCTGGACGGTGACGTTCCCTCCCGTCCCATCGTCATCCCAGCATCGCCACCACCACCTACAGCGGCCGACCTCCCTCTCCTCTCAGTCAAGTCGGTGGAGAGATTGTTGGAGGAGCAGGAAATGGAGTTGGAGATCGTCGGAGAGGAGAGGGAGATGGAAGTCGAAAAGAAGGACTTTCAATGCCAGCGGTGTGACAGGGTCTTCGCCTCAGCTTACAGTTTGAGACGTCACACTGCTGGCCGTGCCTGCAGGGGAGGAAAGCGGCGACCGATCCCTCAACGGCCCAAGTGTGAAGGTTGTGGACGCACGTTCTACAACAACACCAACTTGCGAGTCCACATCGAAGGCGGTTCCTGTGGCAGTGTGAGGCAACCACCCACAACAACAGGTAGGAAGCATCCTTCATCACACGTCGGCTTTTCCTGTTCTTCGTGTCAGAAGACCTTTCCTACAGAGTTTGTTCTTTCTTCGCACACACTCTGTCACACTCATTCCACTGAGCTTTACACTGACAACAACGTCACTCTAAGGCTGAGCAAGTTTTCCCTTGAGAGGCTCGTTCGCGATTATGAGTTAGTAAGCTCTGAAGCTGTGCAGGACATTCATCCTTTCTTGATGAATAACATAGGCTTAATTCATCAAATGTTGGCGAGATTAGATAGATTTTTACTTAAGGGCATGTTCTATCTCACTGCTCGTTTCAATAAGGTAGACAGTAGCACGGGAGAAGTAGAGTCCACTGTGACCATTAGGATAGCCTCCTGTGCTGCTGATCTCATAGGTGATGTAAACGAGTGGGTAGAGAGACATGCGACCTATCTCGTCAACAACTTAAATAAATTTAATGAAAGAGACAGCGGTCTGGTCTTTGATGGGATAGAGAAGGTAGACATCAAAATTAATCTTTTAGAAAATTTACAAGGGAGCGGTTGTTTCACCCTCCCCAAAGCACTGGCTGACAAAAAGGCTGTCATCAATGTAGAATGTCAGTCCCAGTGTTTCAAGTATGCCGTCCTCTCCATTCTTCACTACAATGATATAAGGGTGCATCGTGAACGAATCACTCACTATCGTGAATGGGAGGATGAGCTTAAGTTTGATGGGTTAGATGTCAACACATTAGACTTTAAAGGCATCGCCCAATTTGAAAAGTTGAATAATATTAAGATTGTCATCCATCTGTGGGAAAAAGGTCTGAAGGGCGTTAGGTATAATAATCGCCAAAGTAACTTTGACCGGGTTGTCAATCTTCTCCTAGTGTATAGCGACAACCACCCAGAATGGCATTATTGTGGCATTCCCAAAATTTCAAAGTTATATCATCATCAAGCAACCTATAGGGATAATTTTTATTACTGTGATCGCTGCACACGGCGTTTCACATCAAAAGCATTTTTTGAAGAGCATTACGAGTGGTGCTCTCGGGGTAAACTTCAAATGGAAGTCATGCCCAAAGATAAATTTTATAGGTATGAAGAAAACGGCAATGAGCTCAGTCCCATATGTACCATCTATGCGGACATTGAATGTTATATTGAACAAGAAGACCTAAGTCATGAGCCAGCAGCCATCGCCTGTTATGAAGTTTGGCACCCATATTATAGGAATCAAAATAAAATGCATGTGTGGCAAGGCGAGGAGTGCGTTGAAAACTTCCTCAACTTTTTAGATAGGAAAGCCCGTTTTCATCAACGATATGAAACGGAGCTAACTAGGAAACCCATGTGCTTCACAGAAGCCGATAAAATCAAGTTTGATAGGACCACGGAATGTCCCCGCTGCTGTTCATCCTTTGATGATCAGCAACATAAGAAAGTGAGGGACCATTGCCATCTCAGTGGTAAATTTAGGTCTGCCTTATGCAGTAAATGCAATATGAAACTTAGGCTCAAACGGCGAACGCTTCCCGTCATCTTTCATAACTTTAAATGTTATGATGCGCACATCATCATTCGCCATGGATTCGGTAAAATGAAATCCTGGTCATCTAAAGTGATTGCACAAAGTAAGGAAAAATTTATGTGCATCACTGCTAAAGTCCAAGTCGATAAGACGAAGGAGGGGAAGCCTGTCTTCTATGACATAAAGTTTCTAGACAGTTTCCAGTTTATGTCTTCTTCCTTAGCCGCATTGGCTAATAATTTAGAAACACTTCCCCTCACTCAACATTTAAAGAAAGACTATCCCAACATAAGTGACAGTCTGATACGGCGGAAAGGGGTGTTTCCTTATAGTTATTTTAGTTCAATGGATACATTGAAGGAGACATCCCTTCCGTCCATCGATAAATTTAAAAATGATTTGACGGGTGAGGACTGTTCGCTGGATGATTATGGGCATGCGGAGCAAGCATGGTTAGAATTTGGATGTCGCACTTTTGGTGACTACATGCTTGCCTACTTAAAATTAGACGTCTATCTGTTGGCTGACGTGTTTGAGACTTTTAGGAAAGTCACATTAGAACAGGACGCCTTAGACCCCATCCATTTTGTTAGTCTGCCGGGTCTGTCCTATCAGTCAGCCTTCAAGATGACGAAAGAGAGCATTCATTTACTGCAAGATGCAGAAATGTACACGTTATTTGAACGTGGTATTAGGGGTGGCTTAACATTTGTCAACAAACATGTTGTCAACAACACCCAAGACATAGGATCGACCACACATTTAATGTACATAGACCAAAATAATTTGTATGGGAGTGCACTCTCCAAGCCTTTGCCACAGTCTGACTTCCAATGGGTAGAGCCCCATGACATTGAATACTTCTCCAATCCAGCACACATCATGGCACTGGGAGATGAGGCCGACATAGGTTATTTATTTGAAGTCGACCTCATCTATCCAGACTGCATTAAGAATAGGACCGTTGATTTTCCTCTCGCACCCGAATCTGGCATAGTCAGTCCAGATATGTTCTCTCCCTTTATGGAAGAACACAATAAGCAGTATGAGGTGGAAAATGACTTAAAGTATAAAGCCACTAGGAAGTTGTTGCTCACCCAATTGAACAAGCAGCATTACATCGTGCACTATTCCATCCTCAAATTCTATCTAGGTATGGGGATGCAACTTGATAAAGTCCATCGCGCTATCCAGTTTAAGCAGAAGCCCTTTCTAAAACCGTATATAGAATTTAATAGCAAGAAACGGGCTGAATCCAAGAATCCTTTCGAAAAGGACTTCTTTAAATTTAAGAATAATGCCCTCTTTGGTAAAACCATGGAGGATGTAAGAAAGCGCATGGACTATCGCATCGTAACTGATCCGGAAACGAGTATCAAGTTATGTCGCTCGCCGTTGTTTTGCCACCATGATGTCATTTCCGAAGACATCACTGGTTTTAAAATGTTAAAATCTAAAGTAGAACTTTGTAAGCCCATTTATGTCGGTCAAGCTGTCTTGGATCACTCCAAGTTAGAAATGTACAAGTTATTTTACCACACTTTTAAGACATGTCCACTGCTCCAACGTGTGGAATTAGTAGGAGGTGATACAGACAGCTTCTTCCTAGCTTTGACAACTACGAGCCAAGTCAAGCAGGAAGACATTTTAAAATATTTAGCACCCAAGTTTGATAGTTCCAACTATCCCACCGACCATCCGCTTTACTCTACCTCAAATAAAGCGAAGCTTGGCTGCTTCAAGGATGAGTGTGCTGGCAAACAGATAGAGGAGATGATCTTGCTTCGCCCCAAGATGTACTCCATGAAGCTAAAATCCTCAGAGCTTTCTATAAAACGGGCGAAAGGTATCTCGAAGTCAATCGTTAGAAAAATGACACATAGGGACTATCAAGATGCCTTAGATTCACTTAAAATCAAAAAAGTAGAAATGACCATTTTAAAATCTCAGTCGCATCAAGTCAGAACAACGACGTTTAGGAAACGAGGTCTCTCAGCTTGGGAAGACAAGCGATGCTGGATGAGTCCTAACCACTCATTACCGTACGGCCATCCAGACACTCATCTACCTCCACCCAAGAGACAGAAACTTTCTCCTCCTCCGTCCGGCGATGTCTGATGATGAATGCTTCCTCTCTGTTGTGGTTGATGTTTTGCTTTTTACTCCATGGCGTTTTCTATGGGGCGTTGTGAGTGAGTGCCTTGGAACATGCGTCCAACTCCTGATCACTTCATCTCATGACTTACATATCAACTGGTTTTCCTGACGTTGTTTTCTCCCTGCATATCAGTGACTTCGTTTTCTCCGGTGATGTGAGATATAAAAACTTTGTTTTCTGCTACCATCAGTATTAACTATGTGTGGTGCTATGAAAATCGGTTGTGATGATGAATAACATATCATGTACATACTGTGTTGTTTTCCTTTTGACATAAAGATGGGATTCTCACTCAATAGATAGAAGTAAAAGTTTTAATCATTTTGTAAGATGGGTAGGGTTAGAAATAAAGTTGATGATTGTAAAGTTAGAAATTAAGTTATAACCATATCACTGTTTGTAAGATAGGTGAAATATAAATGAAGTTAGAATCACTTCGCTGTTTGTAAAGTTAGAAATAAAGTTGACGTTTGTAAAGTTAGAAATAAAGTTGACGTTTGCAAAGTTAGAAATAAAGTTGATGATTGTAAAGTTTGAATTAATGTTAAAATCATTTCACTGTTTGTACAGTTTGTAAGATAGGTGAAATATAAAATGAAGTCATAAGTATTTCACTATTTGCAAGATAGGTAAAGTATAAAATAAAGTCATAACCATGTTAGAGTTTGTAAGTTAACATCCTCATCAACGCATGTAACATCATGGCAATTTCTTCGGCTTAGGAAACATCAACCACTTTGTTGACTCATGTCTATAAATAGCTCTGACTCATGAAGGAGTAAGGCACCAGTCATACGAATCTAATCAGTCTTGTTCAACCTTTTCACCGACGAGTGTGTGGACATCATTTCATGTCTATAAATAGCACTGACTCATTCAAAACGCATCATGTGATTAACACGATTCTATTAACTGTGACTCATACAGATAACGCATTAAAGATTTAACAATGTCAGCTACTTCACTGATATCACGTAAACCAGTCATGATACAATGTCCGTTGTGAAACACTGCAATATGTACAGGATGCCACTTCCGAATCAGAGCAGCAGGAAAGAGTTCAGTTTCATAAAATATACAATGATTACTGGTTTTAATGTTGGCTAGATTCACTAACATCTTCAATTGAACAGACACTACTATATTCTTCAATGTCAGGGGACTCAGGCGGAGATGAGGCATGAGTGTTCGCATTTTCTTGACGACTTCGTAACACATGGACTGCATCACGAAATGAGAAAGGTTTCCTAGGACTTGGATTTTGCCGCAGCGAAAGATTTGAAGATTTCGACCGTTGCTCATGCGAATGACCAACATTTGCGGACGACCGCGATGATAGACTGAATCGGGAAGATGGGTATGCAACTGTTCTAAATCGATGTCTCTTCTGAGATTCATTTCGCGCATGGCGTTGATGATGCGGATGGGGAGCATGACTCACAAATGACATGAGGGTGGAGTGAACTTCCCTTTTATACTTTTCCCATGAGGGTTTTGGAATCACAATGTAGCAGTGATCATTATGTAGAATCATCTCTTGAATGCGAATAAATACAATGCCGTCTCCTACGTTAATGACACGGCAAGAGTGGGATAGGATAGCGTGATGCAACCTTCGTAGATGAAAGCGTTCTAGAGTTATCTGAAGTTGACGTTTCGTATCATGAAATGTAACACACTGACTTTTCCATGATACATGGAGACATGCTGATAATTTCCACATGATTAAAACTTGAGTGAAAAAGGGTATGCCTAAGAAAGAAGAAGAGAGAGAGTCATGTTCATGTGTGGCATGGTGAGTGTACATTTTCTTTCTTGATACGGTGGCCGTTAGGCCTTGGTCTCATAAAGACCGATGGTGCGTTCTCAGTGTGTGGAGAGTGTTACTGTAGTTGATCATCATCATCAACATGGACATCATTTTTAAAGGTGATGGAGACAAGATAGGGATTCAACGTAAACAACCTTCCGTCCCTGCGCGGACCCATGTAGATGGTTTGAATTTTAATTTCGAAGGAGTAGAATCCTTTTCCCAAAATGGGGAGTGGTTTGCAATTGAGTAAGTCGAATTCGCTGCCCTTCTTTTCATGGATGATGAGACAGTGTCTGTCCATATGCACATACATGTATCGTCTTTCCATGATGGGAACTTGTGGCCGCTTCCCATTGTGTCGAACAATTTCTTTGGGAATGGTGAGATTTTCTTTCAGGAATGTTTCAAGAGTATTGAATTGTAACCGTGTCCAATAGTCTAATGGCACACACACGGCCACTCCATGCTTTGTTGACATAATCTTAAGATAATCTATCCGTTGACTTGGAGTTTTTATGGTTACGACTTCTCCATGATGAGTTATCTTTTGATTGAAAGCATTTTTATCCGATGGTAAGGTAAGGGAGTTCAGTGTACCCAGTGCGAGAGCAGAGGCGTTGATGGCTTCGAGCAACTGCATGGTTAGCGCAAGGACGGAAATGATTGCCATGCGCTCAGTCGTCCGTTTTATAAGCAGACCTAGCTCCAATCACATGCGTTTCCCTTTTCTCGTTTTCCCTGTCTTTGTTATGTGACAAAGAGTTATCGCACGTGAACTTTTGACTGCGTGGGTGGAAACCTTCCCTCTTACAAAGTCGTTCTAGTCCTCACAAAGACTTGAGTGACACGCCCCCTTTCTCGAACAAAGACGCATTCATTTATGTAACAAAGAGCCTGATAGTAATGCACAAAGCGCAATGACTCATGTTGTGACACTCCCCTTTTCTCGTACAAAGACGCATTCATTTGTCTAACAAAGAGCCCGATAGTAATACACAAAGCGCAATGATTCATGTTGCTCTATACACCATTACAAAATACTCAGTGAAAAGAAATCTTTATTGCATCTACACAATGTGTCGCGCATCAAACAAAGTCGTGGATGTAAACACACTCAGTTGAATCATGATATGTTTAACAACGTATGCATTTCCTTCCAACGTCTCTGCTATTCTCTCCATAATTTTCTCCATATGACGACCATAAAATTGATCACTAAGAGTAATCCATTCTGTGCAATAAGATCCAAAACGAAGTGGTTTTTGTAAATCTTTCAACTCTATATAAGCAACGAGTCTACCCTTTACATCTTGAGGTTGTAAACTCTCCATCAATCTTTTGAAGAGAGGAAGGCTTTCAGTGAGCACTACTTTCATATCATTCATCTTCATTTTAAATGTAAGTTTCCAATCTTGTAAAAATCCATCGAATCCTTGTTGATCAAGTGTCAAATGACACATGTGGTTACTTAAGGTACGATGCGCCATCATAAACGATGTAACTATAGATTTCACATTGCTTCAATGACTTCCACTATGAATAAAACAGAAATAACAATCATGTTCCACTGTAAGTTTATTCAACACCAGACAAAATTTACAAGTACAGAATACACTTCATAAAATGATCATCATTCATTCACAAGGAGTAAAAACATGTTTTACATAGACCCATGCTGTTGACAATAATATAGATACAGTTCATAAACGTCATAGAGACTACAATGCCAGCGTGAAGAGAGTTTTGCAATGTAGGTAGCTTTATTTCTAGTATTACAATGGGATGGTGGTCTGTAAAGGTGATGTCTCTCACCGAAACATATTGCCATGTCAAAAATCATTTCATCTCTAAACTTCTTTTGATCACAATGCATATGATAGTCTTGTCTTACACGATCTACCCAACATGGTAAATATAAATTATCAATGTGCAACTGAAGTGTTGTTGCTTCTCGTTCAGAATCATTTCCTAATATTTTAACAATATGAAAACCTGACAGCCACCGTTTGAAATCACTTATCAAATACGTTTCATTTACAAATCCAATATGAATCAAAATAGAAGGATCAAGTCCATGCACATGACGTCGTGACCATTCGTCTTTGTGTGGAGGACAGTAGGCAAATCTATGATATACTCTAACAACAGTTTGATCACTTTCTCTCATTGCAATAGCACTCAATTCCTGCATGGGTGTTCCCTCACTGTCTATGAAGATGACAACCTACAATATCAAAAAGACTTCATTACAAAATAATACATTGAGCAGGAACTTTACAAGGATGTCTGTCCTTTACATAACAAAAGATACATACAACATGATGACAATGTTTTATTTGAACATAACGCGCAAGACCGCGTTTTCCACATTCACTACATACTAACTGATTACAATACTTAAGATTTCTCTTTGGTGGTAGCACCATCTTTCTTTGATGTGCGACGACGTTTAGGTTTAGTGACAGGTTCTTGACACTCTTTGACACAAGAATCAATGACTTTCTCAATGTGATCAAGTCCTCTTAACTCAGGTTGATGATGAATTTGAGCAATGCGCAAATTGAGAGAAATCAAATTCCCGTCAGATTGATGAGGTCCCACATAAACAGCAGGCACCTCAATATGAAATGAATAAAAGCCTGCACCTAACGATGACAATTCTGTTTCAACTGATTGTTCAACTGTCACGCCTGAAGTGACTTTACAATACTTGCTTTGTAAAATATAGCAGCGAGTGCCGCGATACAATGGTTTATAATAAGAAGTTTTCTTTTCTGGCCACAACTGTAATAGTTCAGTAGGAATAAGAGCCTTTTGCCTCACAAAGTCTTCTAAAATGTCAAGCTGCTGACGCAACCAATTATCAATAGGGATACTCAGGTTTTGACGGCAACGATTTACTTGCGTATCCACTTTTGGTAAGTATACCGCCGGCGTTTGAAGATAGAGTCGAACACCGTTGTAGCGCACTTGTTGTTTGTAGGTAGGATAGCCGTGAATTACCTTTTCAATTTTCGGATTCCACAGCTCGAGATGTTGAGGATTCAGTGATGCAGCAGTTGGAGTAGGATTCATGGCCATGGCAGTCTGTAACGAAAGAATACCACTAAGTACATTCATGATCATCAGAGAAAAGAAAATCCTTAGCTTAGCAGTGACATATGAGGTGGCCCTTAAGAGGACCTTTTGGAGCGTTCACAGGATTTAAAGCTTATCACCAAAGTCTAAGTCTTCGTCATCGTCCAGTAAATTAAATGTCTTGGGCTTAGGACCCGAATTGAGTTTCAATTCCCTAAAAGACTTAAACGTAAAGCGTCTAGGTGGTGGAGGTGGCGGTGGCGGCAATGGTTCAACAAAATAAGCTTGTACAGTCATCGGCCACACACTCTCCTGCGTCTCTCTTCTAAAATGCTGGTAAGGTTTAGGCCAGACAGTCATGACACTCACTTGTAAATTTGCAAACAGGATTGATCAGACAAAGTTGAGAGGGGAGAATGGCTTCAGCAAGTCACACACGCTTTCCAAGTCAAGAGAATGAAATGAAGAGAAAATGGGGAGACGTCTGCTTTTATAATCTCCTGCGAATCCACATTTGACACTATGTGAGCCAATCAGAGACCTCCGTTTCTCCCCTGACTTCGTTGCGGCAGGAAAAAAGAGGCACGCGGACGTCTGACTCATGAATGCTTTTCCCAAATCTTGTAGTCGAATCTAGTTTAACACATTGAGTTGAATATGAATGTGTTTAATGCGACATAGGAGCAAGTTGGATCCATGCTCATGAAATGAATCTAGTCGAGATGCAATTTTTGCCATGTGTCGCTGATAGAAATCTTTGGGATCATGTATCGTCTCTGCAGAATAGGATGCAAAATGAAACACTACACGTTCACCTGCATGTTCATCAGTCACTTTCTCAAATTCAATCTCTGCAACTAATCGTCCTTTCACATCTTTATTCATCAAACTGTCCATGAGCTGTTGGAAAACGAAGTAACCTTTAGCGATAGCAAATTCTAAGTCTGCCTTTTCATGATGAAAGGAGATGATGTAGTCCCTAATCACACCACGAAGACTTTGTCGATGAAAACGTAGCGAACAAAATTCATTCGTAAACTTTACTGCTTCTGTCATCTTTCTTCCTTTCACTTCGGAGACATAGCATGAATGACATTCAGGTGCAACATGGCACGCGGGCGTGTCGTTTTTTCACCGAAACTTCACCGACCCAACTTTTGACGACAAACACGATGGGATGGGTCTCGGAGCTCCATTCCAACATTTTGAAAAAAAAAATTTTTTTCACGAAAAAATCCTAAGTGTCGAGACCACCGTAGTGAAAATTTTCGAAAAAATTTTTTGGACGAATTTCAACCTGAAACCTTGATAGAAGTTTGTTTCACATGATTCTGAACAACTTTGGTCTTTTCAACCAATTTAGTCAGTTGAGTCGTTGGGGGGGGGGGCGGTTTTTTCACCGAAACTTCACCGACCCAACTTTTGACGACAAACACGATGGGATGGGTCTCGGAGCTCCATTCCAACATTTTGAAAAAATATTTTTTTTTCACGAAAAAATCCTAAGTGTCGAGACCACCGTAGTGAAAATTTTCGAAAAAATTTTTTGGACGAATTTCAACCTGAAACCTTGATAGAAGTTTGTTTCACATGATTCTGAACAACTTTGGTCTTTTCGACCAATTTGGTCAGTTGAGTCGTTGGGGGGGGGGGCGGTTTTTTCACCGAAACTTCACCGACCCAACTTTTGACGACAAACACGACGGGATGGGTCTCGGAGCTCAATTCCAACATTTTGAAAAAAAATTTTTTTTTTCACGAAAAAATCCTAAGTGTCGAGACCACCGTAGTGAAAATTTTCGAAAAAATTTTTTGGACGAATTTCAACCTGAAACCTTGATAGAAGTTTGTTTCACATGATTCTGAACAACTTTGGTCTTTTCGACCAATTTGGTCAGTTGAGTCGTTTGGGGGGGGGGCGGTTTTTTCACCGAAACTTCACCGACCCAACTTTTGACGACAAACACGATGGGATGGGTCTCGGAGCTCAATTCCAACATTTTGAAAAAATTTTTTTTTTTTCACGAAAAAATCCTAAGTGTCGAGACCACCGTAGTGAAAATTTTCGAAAAAATTTTTTGGACGAATTTCAACCTGAAACCTTGATAGAAGTTTGTTTCACATGATTCTGAACAACTTTGGTCTTTTCGACCAATTTGGTCAGTTGAGTCGTTGGGGGGGGGGGGCGGTTTTTTCACCGAAACTTCACCAACCCAACTTTTGACGACAAACACGATGGGATGGGTCTCGGAGCTCCATTCCAACATTTTGAAAAAATTTTTTTTTTTCACGAAAAAATCCTAAGTGTCGAGACCACCGTAGTGAAAATTTTCGAAAAAATTTTTTGGACGAATTTCAACCTGAAACCTTGATAGAAGTTTGTTTCACATGATTCTGAACAACTTTGGTCTTTTCGACCAATTTGGTCAGTTGAGTCGTTGGGAGGGGGGGGGCGGTTTTTTCACCGAAACTTCACCGACCCAACTTTTGACGACAAACACGATGGGATGGGTCTCGGAGCTCCATTCCAACATTTTGAAAAAAATTTTTTTTTTCACGAAAAAATCCTAAGTGTCGAGACCACCGTAGTGAAAATTTTCGAAAAAATTTTTTGGACGAATTTCAACCTGAAACCTTGATAGAAGTTTGTTTCACATGATTCTGAACAACTTTGGTCTTTTCGACCAATTTGGTCAGTTGAGTCGTTGGGGGGGGGGGGGGCGGTTTTTTCACCGAAACTTCACCAACCCAACTTTTGACGACAAACACGATGGGATGGGTCTCGGAGCTCAATTCCAACATTTTGAAAAAATTTTTTTTTTTCACGAAAAAATCCTGAGTGTCGAGACCACCGTAGTGAAAATTTTCGAAAAAATTTTTTGGACGAATTTCAACCTGAAACCTTGATAGAAGTTTGTTTCACCTGATTCTGAACAACTTTGGTCTTTTCGACCAATTTGGTCAGTTGAGTCGTTGGGGGGGGGGGCGGTTTTTTCACCGAAACTTCACCGACCCAACTTTTGACGACAAACACGATGGGATGGGTCTCGGAGCTCAATTCCAACATTTTGAAAAAAAATTTTTTTTTTCACGAAAAAATCCTAAGTGTCGAGACCACCGTAGTGAAAATTTTCGAAAAAATTTTTTGGACGAATTTCAACCTGAAACCTTGATAGAAGTTTGTTTCACATGATTCTGAACAACTTTGGTCTTTTCGACCAATTTGGTCAGTTGAGTCGTTGGGGGGGGGGCGGTTTTTTCACCGAAACTTCACCAACCCAACTTTTGACGACAAACACGATGGGATGGGTCTCGGAGCTCCATTCCAACATTTTGAAAAATTTTTTCCTAAGTGTCGAGACCACCGTAATGAAAATTTTCGAAAAAATTTTTTGGACGAATTTCAACCTGAAACCTTGATAGAAGTTTGTTTCACATGATTCTGAACAACTTTGGTCTTTTCGACCAATTTGGTCAGTTGAGTCGTTGGGGGGGGGGGGGGCGGTTTTTTCACCGAAACTTCACCAACCCAACTTTTGACGACAAACACGATGGGATGGGTCTCGGAGCTCAATTCCAACATTTTGAAAAAAAATTTTTTTTTTTCACGAAAAAATCCTAAGTGTCGAGACCACCGTAGTGAAAATTTTCGAAAAAATTTTTTGGACGAATTTCAACCTGAAACCTTGATAGAAGTTTGTTTCACATGATTCTGAACAACTTTGGTCTTTTCAACCAATTTAGTCAGTTGAGTCGTTGGGGGGGGGGGCGGTTTTTTCACCGAAACTTCACCGACCCAACTTTTGACGACAAACACGATGGGATGGGTCTCGGAGCTCCATTCCAACATTTTGAAAAAAAAATTTTTTTTTTCACGAAAAAATCCTAAGTGTCGAGACCACCGTAGTGAAAATTTTCGAAAAAATTTTTTGGACGAATTTCAACCTGAAACCTTGATAGAAGTTTGTTTCACATGATTCTGAACAACTTTGGTCTTTTCGACCAATTTGGTCAGTTGAGTCGTTGGGGGGGGGGGGGCGGTTTTTTCACCGAAACTTCACCGACCCAACTTTTGACGACAAACACGATGGGATGGGTCTCGGAGCTCAATTCCAACATTTTGAAAAATTTTTTTTTTTTTTCACGAAAAAATCCTAAGTGTCGAGACCACCGTAGTGAAAATTTTCGAAAAAATTTTTTGGACGAATTTCAACCTGAAACCTTGATAGAAGTTTGTTTCACATGATTCTGAACAACTTTGGTCTTTTCGACCAATTTAGTCAGTTGAGTCGTTGGGGGGGGGGGGGCGGTTTTTTCACCGAAACTTCACCGACCCAACTTTTGACGACAAACACGATGGGATGGGTCTCGGAGCTCCATTCCAACATTTTGAAAAAATTTTTTTTTTTCACGAAAAAATCCTAAGTGTCGAGACCACCGTAGTGAAAATTTTCGAAAAAATTTTTTGGACGAATTTCAACCTGAAACCTTGATAGGAGTTTGTTTCACATGATTCTAAACAACTTTGGTCTTTTCAACCAATTTAGTCAGTTGAGTCGTTGGGGGGGGGGCGGTTTTCTCCTCACGGACCCATTCCTCCCAGCACATCCTTGGCCATGTCCCTCACACTGCATTTCACATCATTTCACAATTTGCACTTGCGGCCGCCTGATGACTCAGCATTTCACAATTTGCACTTGCGTTCGCCTGATGACTCAGCATTTCACAATTTGCACTTGCGTTCAGCCTGGTGACTCAGCATTTCACAATTTGCACTTGATTTTGGAATGTGCTTACTACTATTCAAGATAAAAATAAAGTTGTAATGTATCTCCGCATATGCAATTTGACGTATGCATGCAATGCATAGATACTTATCAATTTAGGTGAAAAAACAGTGTGCAAGCGATTTAGTGTTAATTCGGCAACAGCGTTAACGGATGAAGAAAGCACATCAACGCTCAATATATGCATTCAAGATAATGCAAAATTTATAATGCAATTTTATCAGAAGTGACCACTTTCATTGTCAATCACTCTAATATTGCTTATGTAAATGTATACTTGTATATTATACCTACACTTATAACAAGAAGTGCCGAATTGACCCTTTATCAAATGCGTTTCGCTACCGTACTCGTGAAATCCGAAACTTCTTCGTTAATTTTGTATGTTCACCAACATGCATTGCTTATTAAACAATAAGCAAACTCAAAAACTGTTTTCTTGATATATCTCATCTAGGCACATTTTCCAAGAACATTTTCTCATTATTTCCAGAGGCAATGAAGATCTATTTCGAGTGAAGTTGAACAAAAAGAGAAGTTTAGAAAATGGAACCTGATTCAATTTCATTGAAGCGTCAGGAACTGTATTATAAGATTCACAAGTATACTTCTATAATGTACAACATTTTGATTTTGAAAAGGCACAATTCGTTTTCAGTATGGCATTGAATGGAAATTATGTGGAGAGATTTCAGTTCTAAAAAGGCGTCTATCCTTGAATATTATAAAGCACCAGTTTTAATTTTGTCATTTTTTAGATGTTGCAATCATTAGTAACGTAACCAGAACGCAAAAAGCTTTAAAGAATAACGCCCCACTTTTGTTTAACGAGCCATGTCAAAAGCGATACGGTGTGATGAAAGCGCTCATAGCGTGACTATGTGTGTCATAATATGGCATTGTTATCTCTAAAATTATCAGCCGGTCAGACCAAAGTGGAGAATTATCAGCACACCGAGGAAGCTTGGCAACCTCAGTTGGAACGATGACTATGAGGCTTAACAAAGTGCCATGTGGTGAAGTGGTAAACTGTACCTAGGTTAATCAATGACCAGGCTGCATTAGATTATACATAGTTATGTATATAATCAGCAAAATAGCTAATTCTACACCCATTTCATTCTTAATTTATGCTAAACTATAGCCCCGTTTATAGTGAATACAGACATACAGGGTGCGGCATAAAAAATGTGACTGAAATTTAATGTAGGATAACTTTGGCTGGAATAGAGGATGACGGCACTACTGCAGTTTAGTGCACCCTCTATGAAAAAGACGGAAACGCGCCTACTGCAGTTTAGTGCACCCTAAAACAACGGCGCATTCTCCCGCAAACGATGACTACGCACATTACACCGAAGCGCGCGCTCGGTGTAATGTGCGAAGACGAAGACGAAGACACACGAAGACACAAAGATACTCATTTATAACTATAGGGAAGAACGAACGGCATTCATTCTGTTGATTAAATCATGTTGTTCTCACATGCATTTTAGGGTGCATTAAACTGCAGTAGGGGCAAAAAAGGGTGCACTAAACTGCAGTAGTGCCGATGACCTCTACACTGGCTGGACTCTGTCCTTCTTTCAAATGCCTGAGGTACATTTCAATCAATAGTGACTCTATTTTTTTGATAGATGTTAATTTTTCTCTACTATAAATTTAATTTTGAGGCTGTGCATCTTAGATGTACAGCAACACGCCTGGTCGGGTTTGAGCATCCAGAATTTAGCGATCGCCCTGACGAACGAATCTTCGAACGGTGTGTCTGAGAAACCGATGAATGGTGATCGGAACGAACGGCTTTTTTGCTTGATTGAACGTAATTAAACGGTATGAAGCTGCACGTCTGCAAGTGAGTTCCTCTTCTTGTCAGACACGATCACAGACAAACACATGTTAATCCAATGAGACGCAGATTGATTTTTTTGGTTAAAATGAAATTTCCTTTGTTTTCTCTTGTCAACTGAAAAGCATTAAGTCTAGAGTCATAATTTTTGACATGAAATGTCTTCAGGTCATTTCCTATGATGTACATGTGTTATTATCATGCTTCTGATCGACCATGTATGTGAGAATGTGATTGAATGTGGATAAAGTTGCTCAAAATGTTTTTGTTTGCCGATATTAAGAGGCCAGCGCTTGATCTAAATATGTTTAGCTCTATAGACAGAGGTGTATGAACATGAAAGAAAATGACCTGAAGATATTCCATGCCAAAAATTGTGACTCTAGGCTAAAAACAAGACTTAAGAAAACTTAAGATGAAAAACTTAAGAAGAACTAGACTCAAAGTTGATAAGAGAAAACATAGAAAATTTCATTTTAGCCAAAACCTGCAATCTGCGTCCCATTGGATTTACATATGTTTTTCTTTGATTCTGTCTTTTAAGAAGAGGAACTCACTAGAACTCGGCAGACGTGCGGATTCGTAGTAGACATGGGAGCACATCATTCTGTGAAAGTCTCACTTTCGGCCTCCTTCCCTGCAGAAGCTCGTTCCGGCTGCCGGGCTACTTGTCTCCTTCGGAGACTCGTACATTAAATCTATGACTCGGACTTTCCACGATGAGTAAAACTTCGTGATCTGAATCGGTGATATATCATATACCTAGTATCCAGTTGATAGTGAATATGAACACCACAATATTGAATAGTGAATATGCCCCACAAAATTGGTGTTAATGTTTTCAGCAGTCAGGTCATTAGATATGGTCGCATCTGCTCCTGATTGGAAGATTTCGTCATGAAATCGAAGAAAGGTTTCAATCTGCTAAAATCAAGGGGATACAGCAGCAAGGAATTAATAGCATCTTCAGAGAGATAGCACTGCATAGACTTGATAAAATTTCGAGAAAATTCGGACTTGATGCCGTCAGACAAATTACAGCAAGTTTTGATAGTGATCGAAACCTTCAAGCAACAAGCATATGCATAATTGCAAAACTTTCAACACAACAAATTTATCGAGTTTGATATGAACTACCGATTATGACTCTGGCATGAAAGATTCCGGATTCCTTGACTCCAGATTTTCATACACTGTCATTTTGCCGATTGTGACAAACCTTTCCTACTTGTAATACCATAACAGTTTCGATTATAATTTTGTAATTATTTATTTATTTTCAATTCAATTATGTATTTATTATGTCATTTTCTCTAATTCTAATTTTTTCCGCTATAAGTTCACTATCATCGCAATTATTTATTCAATTAAATCATTTATTATGTTATTTTCCTTCATTCTGACTAGTTTCCACTGTTTATATTTAATTGTCATCGCATATTTTATTTTCCGTTTCATTTGTATTGGCATCTAAAGTTAATGGCATTGAGTAAGTGCAGAGCCCCACTCTAACAGGTCTGAGCGTTCAGGAATTAGGAACCGAAACTTGAATTCTGGTTGATGAACTCATTACTATCAAGTTTAATCTTTTTAAGTATCACATTTTTCTTCATTCTTAGACACGTTTTGCTGAGCTTTTGAATGATTCTTAACACTTGTAGAGAACGAACCATACGTCCTTGTCAGGATTTCATAACTTTATCTTCATCTTAATCTCAGATACTTCTATCTTCTTGCTCAATCACAGCAGGGAGCCTTAGTCGGCAGATGACAGGTCTGTGGTGTCAATTTTTAAATGACCAATCGACCGTCATCGTTAGAACAAAGTTGATCAAATTGATAAAGTATTACCCACACGTTGTAGTAAGTATAGTGATAGAAGTCGCAATAGAGGAACATTCAAGTGAGCAATTTTTCATAATCCGTATAAATGATTCCAGTTTAGATGTAAAAATGTACATGCACCAAGTCCAAAAATGTTCAATTGTGTATTCACTTTACTTCACTTTGTCAAGAAACGGGCATTGCTAAGTAAATGTGCCTGACCCTCTAGTATTTCTTTTTATTGTCGATTTGTGTTCATAGATTGCTATTTTGTTACAAACTATTCTGTCAAGCGATCTGAGAACAAGCAGCTCTTAGATTGACGTGCACAAGGGATACAGCGGGTTAGAGATGCCGCATTGCATTTTTCAATTTAGTGGAGGTGCTTGTCCCATACAGTCATCCATGAAATCATTACTAAAATGAATGCGAATTAAGAGATGTGCTTTCGAACCCAAAGAGTTCTAAAAAGAATATCGATATTTTCACACTCAAAAGGTACTAGAATTTGGGACTCAATTCTTAGTCGTGTTAGCACATAGGTTCCGCAATGCTTCTAACATTCATTTTCGACTTTATGAATAAGAGTGTGGTGAACGTCCTCGCGGTTACGGCTAACTTTGCCAAAGTTCTTATGGTTGCGGTCGAATATGATTAACGGGCTCAGCGATTACGTTCAATTAAGGTCACATGTCTGTGAGTAGCATTCATCATCAGGTATGCAGTAGCGTACACTGTGTAAAGATAGCTATAATACCAACTTATCATTAGTAGCTCATACGGTGATTGAAGCGTTTCTCAAATGAAAGAAAGATACAAAAGTTGTGACTTGTACATAATAGTGCACCATCGGGCAATGGAACACGTGCCTAATAGTGTTTGTAGCGTACATGCAATTGTATGCTATTTGAAAAGTACTCTCACTACGAAATTGACAAAGGAATCTTTGTATGATAATAGCTACGACTCAGGTTTGGGAAAACTGCCCCAGGCCTATTATGCTTCTGTCAGTGACTGCATTTCGATAAGCGAAGTTTATCTTAGTAAGTAGTTGCAACTTAGTCCGATAAACAGTACATTGCTGATTAAAAGAATTGAGTCTACTAGTTTATAGGCTGCGTTCATGCGATTAACAGTAGGATGCTGGTCGGATACATCAGTGGTTGTCGGTAGGTTGAGGTTACGGAAGTTTTCTGCACGGTCGGTGGTTGTGGACAAGAAATTGACTGCACATCACCATTAGTTCGGGAGCCGGAACGAGTTTCTGCAGGAAACGAGGCAGAAAGTGACACTTTCACAGGATGATGTACACCCTAAGCCTACTTCGAATCAGCACGTCTGCCGAGTTCTAGTGAGTTCCTCTTCTTGTCAGACAAGATCAAAGAAAAACACATATAAATCCAATGGGACGCAGATTGAAGTTTTGGCTAAAATGAAATCTATGTTTTCTCTGATTAGACAAAACACACTAAGCCCGGAGTCATAGATTTTTGACATGTAATGTCCAGGTAATTTCCTATGATTTACATGTGCCATCATCACGCATCTGATCGGCAATGTATGTGAGAATGTCGTTGAATGTGGATAAAGTTGCTCAAAATGTTTGTGTTAGCCGACATTAAGAGGTTCACTTGATCGAAATGTGTTTAGCTTTACAGACAGGGTGCCTGAAGGGATGACCTGAAGACATTCCATGTCAAAAATTATGACTCTGGGCTTAACCCTTACCATACCAAGCCTGGACATTTTTGTCCACCTATTTTTAAAAGTTGCGATAAATTTGTTCAAGTGCATTTCAGATATAGAACTGCTCCATGTTTAAATATTATACAGTGCAGTTTCCGGTAGTATAATATTCATACCTCAGTGATGTTTATTTTTTTGTCAGGAGAGTATTGTTTTCTAAAGTGGACATTTTTGGCCAGGCTTGGTATTCCACGTAGCAAAAATTGTCTTGCAGTGAAAATTTTAATTGCAGTATATCACGTGATGAAAGGGTTGATATTGTTAGCAATACCTCGTATGACGAGCAGATGTTGTCATTGTGACAATTATGGATGCATAGCTATCTGACTATAACTTTTTCTTTTCTTCCTGCGACCATAGAATACCTATCGTCCTGCGTCAAGCTACACTCAAATATCTATGCATCGTTCACCCTGACAACCAGCATTGATTGCGCTTTAGCTGTATTCGGCATTTGATCAACAGGCAGTTCATTCTGTTTACTTTCATAGAATGATGAGGAGGCGGCTCAGTGCACAGGAGGTAGCAGATCAGATTTTTCATGACGACGATTCTAGTGAAGATGAAGCGGACATTTTAGAGACCAATGAATCTGATATTGACGATATCGTTTCAGTGGCAGATGTATCAGATGATGACTTTAGCAACGATATTGATGAAGATGGGGACGGAAATGGTATCAAAAGGAAAGTTTTTGGCAGAAATGGTTATCAATGGGGAACAAATCGGCCACATACTGCTTCATTTAGACTGAGGAACACAGTCCGAATGCCACTCGGATTGAGTCAATGTGTTGCAGGTTGCGAAGATATCTCTGATTTTTTCTTCTTCTTCATGACACCTTACATTTCGCAGAAGATCGCACTATATACAAGCAAAAGGATGCCTGATAACGAACCGGAAGTGACAGAGGATGAGATCAATGCATATTTCGGCCTACTGATTTTATTCGGTGTAACAAAGAAACACGACGTCTTCATTCCAGAGATTTGGTCCAAAACATCATATCATTTTCTCCCTATTGCCGCTCTCGTAATGAGTCGTAACAGATTCCAAGCAATTAGTCGCAATCTATGTCTGGATGACATTGATGCAAGACATCAAAGAGACAACGGCTCAGACAAATTCTTCAAAGCACGAGAGGTATTTGAAACTGTGAGGAAAAGATTGGTGGTTGCGATTGAGCCATCTGAACAACTGTGTATTGATGAGACACTCTACGCATTTCGAGGTAAGAGTCGGTTCCGGCAGTACATGCCGAGTAAGCCATCTAAGCATGGCATCAAATACTGGAACATCTGTGACGTGCAGACCGGATATGTCTTGGACACAAATGTATATCTGGGAAAAACTGGTGAGAAGAGAGGAGAAAATGTGGCTAAAAATGTTGTATTGAAATTGGTGAGACCATTCATCAGAACTGGACGCGGAATCACTTGTGACAATTACTTTACAAGTATCTCCCTCGCTGATAAACTATGGAGAGATGGGCTCACAATCGTCGGCACACTTCACAAAAACAAGGCTGAGATAACCGAAGCAACTACTGCCGCATAAGGATCGGGATGAATACTCGAGCAAGTTTATCTTTGATGGTCCGAAGACGATGGTTTCATATGTTCCAAAGAAAAACAAAGCGGTGATACTACTCAGCACTCAGCATCATTCAACAACTGTAGTCGATACCGAAACCAAGAAGCCGGACATCATTGCTTGTTGCAACAGTTGCAAAGGCGCCGTTGATTCTTTTGACCAAAAAGTGGAGAAATTTACCATCCGTCGAAAAACTCAGAAGTGGACTGTTAATGTCCTATACTACCTCCTTGATCTAATTGTCACCAACAGTGTCATTCTTCTGAAGATGAAGACCCCCCCCCCGATAATAATGCAAAAGTGTTTCGCAGGAAGACAATCGAAGATCTTGGCTTCAAACTTATCAAACCGAACCTTGACGCCAGAATGGAGCAGTGGAAATCCACAAACTTCAATGGAATCTCCCAGAGGCTAAAGGACCTCGCAGTGAGTCATTATTTCATCAACATTGAGCCCGTGATTGCTGTTGCGAGTCGAAATATCCGGGGGAGATGTGGCTTCTGTCCGAGCCGCAGGAGAACGAACCAAACGTGCGATTCCTGCGGAGCACACGTTTGCAAGGACCATTGGTCAGTAAGGTGCCCAAATTGTGACTAAATTTTGGTTGTAAACTTTTTCATTTATCGTGTTGATATTGTTGAAACGGTTAAATAAGATGTGATAACTTGAATAAAAACTTGAGTGGAATAAACAGGTGCTTTTGCAGGGTGGACATTTTTGGCCAGGCTTGGTATTCCACGTAGCAAAAATAGGCTTGGTATGGTAAGGGTTAAGTACGTTTTGTTTAATCAGAGAAAACATAGAAAATTTCATTTTAGCCAAAAACTGGAATCTGCTTTCATTTGGATTTACATGTGTTCTTCTTTGATTCTGTCTGTTAAGAAGATGAACTCACTAGAACTCGGCAGACGTACCGATTCGAGGTATTCATAGGGTGCACATCATTCTGTGAAAGTCACTTTCGGCCTCGTTTCCTGCAGAAACTCGTTCTGGCTGCCGAACTAAATAGTGTCTGATGAAATTTAATGGCATATGTCTTTGATAAACGATGCTTGTTAATAAGTTATCTCTTGAAAACATCTTAAGACACTATTGGGACATGTATCATTGATTGCTGGATACAACGCAAAAAGATTTCTCTGAAGATTAGTTAATAGGCAAAACTGCGGTCGTGTGCGGTTGTGCGCTCTCGTTGGTCTTGTGGCAGAAACGGTTTATGCTTGGTTCTGTCGTTGTTCTGACGATTTGGTGGGCAATTTTTACATCGTTGGATTCGTCGTTCACTGGTCTATCACATAATTGCTTCTTGTGCCTTGGAGAGTAGTGGCTTGGTTGGTGTTTCGCCATTGAATCCATTGTGGTATCGCCATTGTTTGATCTTTACTCATCAGATATCTGTGCTGCTTGTTAGCTATACATTGAAGCTTCGTGTCCTCGTCGGATCTAATTTTAGTGACGTCGTCAGTGCATCGATTTTTGTACCTCTCCGAAGTCATTGTCTGCTGTGGAATGCGTGTAGAACAGCTGGGACTGTCAGCTGTTTATCATCAATCAGCTGTTATTGATACCTCTGTGCGCGGCTCCCCTCGCCGGAAAATTTCCGATTATTGATTTTTTTGGTTCACGTGACTCTACGTAGTGTGACGTTTGCATTCCAACAGCATAGATATCATGCCCACTCCAGCAGGAATGAGAGAGACAAGACTGTCCCAGAGAATGACTGTGTATTCCTTCTTGAAACGTATAATTACTGAGATCCAGCAGTGTTCTTCGAACACCATCAAGAATGTCATATACTGGACAGATGGACCTACCAGTCAGTATAAGAATAAAGCCATCTTCTCCATCATTGATCGTCATTCGGACTTGTTTGGAGTCAGCGCTTCATGGAACTACTGTGCAACCTCACACGGCAAGGGCCAACACGATGGTGTAGGAGGCTGCGTTAAACGAATCGTCGACGATGCTGTTAAGCACAACAAGGTCACGGTTCAATCGGCAGAAGAGTTTTACCATTACATGAAGTCCCAAGCAAGTAAAATCTCCTTCATTTGGATTAGCGATTCAGAGATCAAAAACAATGAAGAAAACATACAAGCCTTCAAATGTGCCGTTCCAGTCCCAAGCACAATGAAAATTCACAATGTTATTCCGGGTCCATTTAAAGGAGCTATCCTGTCAAGGCAACTGTCATGTTGTTGCAAAATTTGTATCCAACTCCTTGGAAACTGCGATCGGGTAATCAAGACCAAAGAACATACGTTTACAATCCAAAACCTACAACCAACAGCCACCAAAGAATTCAATTGCAACGATCTTCTTCTGATAAATGCCGACGATGATAACAGCGAGTTTTATCTATTCCAATTAAACGAAACCTTGATCGCCCATAAAAGATCTGTTTGCCCAACATACGGAACCCTGTTCCCGAAGGGTGAGACGATCCTTCAAGGCCATTATTTAGATCTACTGGAAGGTGCCGGTACTTATTATACCATTCTTCCAGAAAAAGTTTTCCTGTCCCCTCGATGTGTAATCTACATTATTCGCAATTTTTGGTATTCTAAGCGTAACTCAGTAATCGAATTCTACAATGACATCCATAGGTACTTTCGCGTAAGATCATAACTCATTTGCATGTTCTCATTAGTCATTTTAGTTATTTGCGAGTAGATAGTTGCGATTTTGAATATATTATACAGTTATAGAGAGTATAACTTGAATATATACTATAGTTATTTGCAAATAATAATATTTTTGATTTTGACTTTTGGTAGTTGGGTTTGATATCGCCTTTTCGGTAATCAACTAATCGCTGATACAAATCGATTTCATAATGACAGTAAACGTTATAGAAAAAAGCATCCAGACTTTTCTATTCTCCTAAATGATCACTGTGAACTTCTTAGTGAAATTCGTTACGGAAAATACCATCATTCTCTATATTTCTATGATAATATACAATCGCAATTTTCTCAGAACGCTAATTAAATCATCAAAAGAAAATATATAGAAAACTATTTAAAATATTACATCAGTTTAGCAAGATTTGCACTTCAATTTCATATAGTGAAGACATCGCTACGGAAAATTTATATAATGATTTTTAATGAAATAATCATAGATGTAGGCCTATATATATATATTTATATGCGTCAGGTATTTCTGATGCGGTAATATGGATGTTTGTTTAAAGGTATAATGTCGCAGTTCTAAAGATTATTGTTGTTTACTGATCATTATGTGCTAAAACTTACAATGAAATTCGTTACGGAAAATACAATCATTCTATAAGTAATACATTTCTAATAATAGATAACCACATTTTATTCAAAATACAACTTAAATTATCAAAAGAAAGTATATATACAACAATTTGAAATACTACATATTAGTGTAGTAAGATATGTGCTTCAATTTCATAGTAAAGATATCGTTACGGAAAATACATTAACTGTTTTCTATCCCTTATTGAAAGTGCTGTAAATCCGAGGCTTTGATAGATATGGTATGGATATTCTGGCTTTGTGTCTATGACGATGTATATTAATGAAAAAAAGTAGTTTGCCAACTTATCTAAGTATGAAATTTTTCATCTTTTTTTAAATCTAAAATGCACCGGTTAGCTGAGAATCAGCCTAAAGAAGAAGTAATAACATCGTTGACAGCCGAAATAGTGCATTTGAGAAATGAAATTAACCCAGTAATGCCCGTTATATGTTCCCGTTGACAAAAAAATTATTTTTTCTGGCGATGAACTTATTAATCACCAAGTATTTCAGTATATACCGCGCATTTTCAAAATGATCAATTATTGATCTTTTTCTGATTGGTAGCATATCTGCTACAACGGGCATTTAATGATAATTTATGAGGATACATATTTCAATTAATTTTTATCTCTCTTCTTTCATCTATCAATTCTACATATGTTTTCATCTTGCATGTTCTCTCTCTCTCTCTCTCTCTCTCTCTCTCTCTCTCGACTCTCCCCTTTCTCTCTTCCAATATTTTATAACGTCCGAATGAAAACACAAACATATTTGAATAATTTTTTTGATTTTGAATGATTATTGATCACAAACATTTTTTGAGCATTTAGTCATGTATCGGTAAATGTTCATTTATGGTGATACAAGTAAAAACAATTCTTTCCCTTCGTGAAACAAAGATACACTTCACATTTTCCACAACGAACGAATGTAAAGACTGTGCGACTCGAACATTGTGCACATCTGCTGCGTTTATCCATGTATTCTGGAAAATGATCATAGAGATCAAACTGTATGTCAGGAGACTTGATTGATACTAGAAGACGCTTTTTTCGTGGTGGCATCAGTTCTTTTAGAAAACTTGGACGCCCAACTGGTTTATTAAATTTCAAGAGACTTTCTGCCACCTGCAGTTGAAACTCTTTCAAAGATAACCGCCCTGCACTTGTTTGTGTCGAATCACGTCGGTAACAGAGCCATGAGTTTACCAAGGCAATGTGCGTTAGATGATGCCATATATATAAAGGCCAACGATTACTGCGAAACCTATATGAGTATAGCGACACCATTTTATCGTTAAGATCGATGCCTCCCATGTTGTTGTTGTATTCGTTCACTATTTGAGGACACTGGACTTCGACGTACTTTTTCTCCTTCCTGTCGTAACGTTCAATGGTCATCATTGGCTCTACACCAACGTATGTAGAGACAATAAAAACAAAACGGTTGTCAAACCATTTTACTGCAACTATGTTGTCTTCTTGTTGAACGCAATAATCCACTGAACCTCTTCCTTTTGCCTTCAACTCCTTGTCAGATACGAAGTTTGGCCGCAGTCGTCCGTATCTAAATGTTCCTGTAAAATGAAAGCCTTTGCTTTGTAAATATCGTATCATGGGTAATCCTACAAAATAATTATCCGCACAAATTTTGAAAGGAATTCTTTCGGGTAGGTTTTTCACCGAACGAATGATGTGATCACCACTTACACCAGCTGCACTTGGCTTTTCTCCAGTCGCACCTGTGTAAAGATAAAAGTCATGAATAATGCCGGTAGGGTCCGCCCTGGCAAACACCGTAAAGTGCCATTTCGCAGGTTTTTTTGGGTTGTATTGCCTTGGTCCTTTTTTGCCTCGGTAAGAAATTGATATTTCATCAATACATTGATTTTGATTAGGCCTGATCTTTAAGCAATTTTGTCTCAGAGCCTCCATGAATGGGCGAATTTTCCATGCTTTGTCACTTTTGTCTAAATCGTCATCAGTGTTGTCTACAAAATGCAGGTATCTACAAAGAGTCTCAAAACGAGTTCTAGACATTTGAGAAGCTACAGGCTCATACAAAGTTTCTTTTGCCCAGTAATCACGGACCGAAGGCATTTGCACGACTCCCATTTTAAATAAAATGCCACAAGGATTTCAATCTCTTTCGGGTTAGTATCGAGTGATTTAGGTGACTGGTTTTGAAAATAGTATCGATTAGTTTCATCAGCTATCTCATGAAACATCTCGTTTGAAAAAAAAGATTTGAAGTATAATAAAGGAGTCATATCATTCTCACTCGTTTCATCGAAAATAGGGAATGGTTGCACTTCTACTTCAAATTCCTTACGTCTCCATCCTCGACCTTTGTCTTCACTTTCACCAGCGTCACTCAAAGTCACTACATTTGCACATTCGCTTTCGATTCTGTCGGTGTCTTCGTCAGATTCCGCGTCGATATTGAGGAGAACGGTTTCTATAGTTTCCATCACAGAGTCATTGATGTCATCGTCACTGTCATTTCCGCTCTCATGACCATCAGCAACAGAGAAGTATTCAAAGGAAGATGCAGGTCTGTTGGTGCGCGAACTATTCTTGTATAATTTTTCGATAGCATCAGATTTGCTTCTTCGAGGTTCATTCTGGAAAGACAGAAAGGTATTCTTGAAATAATTATCAAAAATACTTACGCATGTTTCTAAAAGTATCAATAAAGATAGGCTACACTGCTACAGCAATCACACTATTTTGGATAAACCCTACAAAACAATGATAATGATATACATACATGTAGGCCTACATGTATATATAATTTCAAGTAAGAAGCTATGAGGAGTAATGGGTTATAAGTCCAGTACATTTAATCTTAGTGCAATTAACACCAAATTCATTCACATCTTGAGTCAGTTTTCATTGATAGTTATAAGATCTTCTCGTGTCTTCCCAATATGCAAGTGTGCGATAGCGCAGTGGTCAAAGGCTGTATGTGTAACCGTGCACAGCGCCAAAACTGTTTTGAGTTCGAATCCCCACCAGCACATTTTTGGTTTGTTCGTATACGCTTAGGAATAATCATCCTTTTATTAACATACGGTACGCTGCATTAACCAATGAATACACTTAAAAATAGTGAAGCGTCTCATTTCTTAATCACCGATGGTGAAATATATATAGTGATCATAGGGCCCAATCGTAGTATATTCGGCTGAATTCGACATAATTTAGCATCTAAAAAGATAAACTGGTATTCTATAACATGTAGCAATGATATATTATGTCTTAATTTATCCAGTATTTTCAGTATTTTACTTTTGTCATTAATGGTAGCATATCAGCTACCAACATAATTTACATACGGTAATTCTCGTGGTAGCAGAAATGCACCACTTGATCTAATTTATACTAGGCATGTTATCTAACCGGTTATGTGACACTACAGTAATGTACAAGTCCTGAATATTCCATGATAATGATTTAGTCGAAAATATAAATATATTTCTATGCGAAAGACGTGAAAGAACTTACCATGTCAACAGCACCTGATGAGAACAATATTCAAATTTGCCGCCCGACTTTGAAATATGACGGATATCGATGAAATTCATTTTAAGAATAGACAATGGGTAGCACTAGTGCTACAATGAGCAACTATGATAGAATTGGAAATTGTATGCATGATTTGTGTCCTTGAAGTTGTGGTAGCATATCTGCTACCCGGGGCATTACTGGGTGAAATTAAGTCGCTTACCAAACGTGTTGATGACCTAGAAAACGAAAATGCATCACTGCAAGATGCTTGCCGACGTATGGGAGACAACATGATGGAAAGTGTTTTGAGAGAAAGCGAGCTAAGAAAGAGATGAGAGGTTAACGTTGTTGTCTTTGGAATAACTGAGAGAGTTGATGGAACCTTAAATGATAAGATGGCACATGATCTCGCCAAATTAAGTGATATGCTGAATGTTCTAGAGATATCGCAGATAACTATATCTCACCATCGTCGCTTAGGCAAGGTCAACTCACGGTCTGACGGTAGACGGCCCATTGCCTTGAGCTTCACAAGCGTTGAATACCGAAACAAGGCTGTAAAGAATGCACCTCTACTTCGTAACACTGAAAACTTCTCAACGGTTTGCTTAAAGCAAGACTTAACACCCTTCCAGCAGGCCCAAAGACGAGAACTTATGCATGACTTGCATGAGAGACGGCGTAATGGAGAAGACGTAGTTATTTATAGAAACCGTGTTGTTTTGCGGAACTCCATTAAAACAAATTTTCACTGAAGTTTTTACCTAAAAATTCTGGTTCCTATAATAAAGACCCCTCTTTTCAGCGAAATATCTTACCGAACTTAGCTGTTACAAATATCCGTTCGCTCTTAATGAAGATGGATGATTTGCAAGCGTTCGTGATCAACTTCAAACCTGATTTATTCTGCATAACAGAGACATGGCTAAGTGAAAACATTTCCCACCCTTGATTCAATTACCTTCTTATTCTGTACTCAGAGTTGATCGATCAAATCGTATAGGTGGTGGTGTTTGCCTGTATCATAAGAATGATTTACATGTCATTCAGATGACCGTATCCAATCATCCTGATTTCTTTGAATCAATTTGGCCTGTCATCCCGATATATGGAATTCTCCTTCTTTGTTTATATATACCTCCTAATTTGTCTGTGGGGCTACTATGCGAAATAGAGAATTTTGTAGTATCAAATGTTGATGCGTTCATTGATAGAAAATGTGGCCAACATGTTTGCATCACTGGTGATTTTAACAAATTTCCCACTTACAAATTGTCTTGTAACCTCAACTTAGTTCCTATTGTAAAAGAATTCACGCGAGGAACAAACATTTTAGATCAAGTGCTTGTCTGTCCAACTCATGCTAATTTGTATTCGTGCATACCAGGTCCCCCAATTGGTGGTTTTGACCACAATACAATTCTATGTTCTTTTGATAGTAGGCCCAGGCTCAGCAATTTTTCGGGCAACGTGAGGATTAAAACTGTTTTTGATCTCCGTGCTTCACACATCTAGCTTTCTTGTTGTCCTAAAGAGTGCTAATTGGACTGAGTTCTATCACATGTCATATACAGCAGATCAGAAATGCGAAATTTTTCATGAGATAATTTATTTGTGTATGTTAGAGACCATCCCTGTTACTGAAGTACAAATGTCAGAAAGTGACAAACCTTGGATTACTCCTGTTATAAAAGACCTCGTAAACCAGCGTTGGACTGCATACAGGACCAAGAATTTCCCTCTTTACAGTCACTTGCGTGATAAAGTTAAAGAAGAAATCAAGAAAGCTAAGCGAAAGTGGGCCTCAAAAGCCAAAAAGTCTTCTAAGCAACTATGGCAAGTAGTTAACAACGTGTGCCACAAGAAAGGAGATGATGCAATGCATAGACTCATTCCTGCATACCCTTCTGTTGATGATGCTGTAAATGATTTCAACGAGATATTTGCTTCTTCATTTAGACCGGGAAGTGTACAAAGTTTTTCAGACATCGATGCTGATGAACGCCCAGTTATTTGGTTGGAAGAAGTTGAGAGTGAACTGATGAAACTGAAACCAGGCAAGGCATTTGGGAATGATCAAGTACCAACGGTACTCTATAAGGCTGCAGCAAGTGTCATAGCTCCACCTCTCACTCATTTATTCAATGTCATCATCCAGAGTGACACGTTCCCTCGTATTTGGAAATATGCTCACGTGGTACCGGTACCGAAAGTTTCAAAACCGACCGCTTACCACCTTCGGCTCATGTCTTTTGCCGGTTCCTAGCAAGATATTTGAGAGATTGATAGCGAGACAACTCAAAGAAAAATGTACTGTCGCCGCTGGTTCAAATCAACACGGTAGAACTCGTGGATTGTCAACAACAACGGCATCTATCGTAATTCATGATCAAGTAACGAAAATGTTGGACGACGATGATGTAACAGCAGTTCAAAATAATGGCGTATGACTTGAAGAAAGCCTTCGATAGTCTTGATCATTCTGCGATTGTAGAGTGTCTTATTGAATGTGACTTTCCCCCATATTTTGTAAATTTGATATTGTCTTACCTTTTTGATCGTACCCAGAGTGTTCGTGCTGATTCCTCAATTAGCAACATTGTCCATGTAACTTCTGGTATATGTCAAGGGTCTGTTTTTGGTCCGTCATTGTTTAACGCAGTTTGTGGTAGTCTCAAGCCATTAAATTCAGACTATGATACTGTCAAATATATTGACGATATCACCATTTGTATCCCCCTTTAGAAAGGCAGCAACAATGAACATGTGCTCTTTGAGCATCAGAATATTTTAAAATGGGCGGATGAAGTTAAATTGTCCATCAATCATTTGAAGTCGAAATGTCTTTTTGTGAAGAAAATTTCTGTTTGCGAGCCTATTCCGCTACCATACATTGACTTTGTTGATAATCATGCGATTTTGGGTGTAACGTGGGCGAGTAATTTGTCGTGGAAGCCCATTTTGACAAAATCACAAGAATTTTTGTCCAAAGAACGCATTGTCTTCGAGTTCTAAAATCTTTTCTGTCTAAGGCAGAGCTTTTTACTGTGTACAAAGGTCTGCTGAGACCATTGCTCGAGTATTGAGCGCCTCTTTTCGTCTGTCTGCCTGCCAATCTGAGTGACAATATTGAGAAACTTCAGAGGCGGGCACATCGTATCATATGTGGAAAAGACTGTAATGAAATGTGTCTTGAGCCATTAGATGTAAGACGAACGAACATCTCTTTGTCTCTTTTCAAGAAGTTTGAGGACACTAATCACTGTCTCAATCGGGTTTTGCCTTCTCATAGTGTCCACTCCAAACGCTTATTGATCCCACCATTCAGAACAACTCGACGGAAGACTTCATTTTTTGTATCATTGCTGAAGAATGGCCTCCATGAATTCACTTGACTTTGTATATAAGTTCCTTCATTTTGTGACTTGCCAATGTAATTTATTGATTTTCATTTGATCAAATAAACACCTATGAATGAATGAATGAATGAATGAATGAAAGATGCATGTAGATTACATAATTCGGCTACTATCTTCGCTATATTCGGTGCAAAAGAAATGCTCATCCAAATGAATAAATGCATCAAAAGCATTGTGAGAGCACTGCCTTATTGAGTTGGGATCCACTGTTTTTAGTATAAACCTGACGGCATCTATTACAAAGCTACTATGTGTTTAAAGGTTATTGCTATAATTCACGTAATAATTACAGGGAAGCATTTGTGGATGAATGAGCATGTTAATCATAACTTTGTTTGAAATTTGTCAATGGCCAAAAGATATTTAAATTTATCAAGATGCATGCAGAACTCCAAAAAGAATATAAAACTGTCTTCTCTAGTTTCGGATTTACCAGTTTTGATCTCATTCAGGAATATTTAAAATTTTGTCAAACAAAATGTTAAAAATCTAGTGAATTAGTGACCTACTATCGCTTTAATAATGCTATTCAACTACATCGGTCAAATGATTGCTTAAAAGTTGTATAGTTTCGTCGAAATTCGTGATTTCCTCCACCAGACCAATGTGGTGCACATCGAGGTATGTATTCAAATGTACATGGAAATGAATTTAAGATTTGATAAGATACAAATACAGAGTAATATATTGTGACATTGCCATGGGTGCATGAGATCGAAATGCAAAGACGTGACATATTCACCTAATATTTGAAAACTTTTATCCTATTGGTATTTCCACCAACTGAGATTCACAGCTGCCAGCTTGAATACATGCTTCTCAAATTACGAGCACACCCGCTAGAACAATGAATTGTTAGAATTGTTGACTAAAGGCTTCATAACATTATCATGACCACGAGTGTAAATAACTCTGTTAGCGGTTTATTGCACAAAGAGCACTTCGATCCGTTCTGCATTGATTCTTCGGAGTGTTTAGTTGGAATTTGACCCTCAAGTGAGAGTTTACTGAACATGCTGTTGTTATTAAATTCATGAAATTTGAAATATACCAAGTAGAGCAAATAAACTATTTTGAATTTTCAAGAATATTCGATGCATGCAACTTATTTCTATGTCGCTCATTCAAGTTTACTTAAATCATTTTTGAATCAAAGAGGATCAATATCCGGGGCATACTGGCATTGCGCAGACTGATTAAGTGCGAATGTTCCGACATTGCTCCTTTGTCACTTGCATATCAATAATGGCATTGACTAGACCTCTATGCAGACATCATTCGTTGTAAAGTATTGGGTACAGGATAGCACGAAAGGTAACTCGCAAGACTAGCGATAAGCAGGAATTATTAAATATAATATCGCAGTCAATATGATTAAGTTAAACACAACTTTTTCTAATTTTCGATGAACTGATTTTTTTCAGTGTTGGAGAACTGAAATGTAATTCCTGCAAACCATTTCATTAAAGAAAAGACAGCGCTCCGAATGTCCACAGCATCCATCTTCAGGGCAAACTGATGAAAACATATTACGGGCTAAAATGATTCTATGGGCAAATTCAAATCCCACTATAATAATTATGCAAAAATCTATTAATGAGCTTGATAGCTAGATACAATATAGAAATCAAACTTGATATACTAAGAGATATTAAATAACAAAAAAACAAGAAGAGGTCTTTCTACATCACTGCTAGACGCCGTGTAAGTCCTTGGTCTTACTTATTGAGGACCGGCTCATTCTTCTTTATTAGCATTGATTCGGCTATCTTCAGATCTTTCTTTCTTTCATATCTTGCAACTGGACGATGGTGTTCTCTCTGATGATGTTGCAGTCTTTCACTATTTCATGTTCTTGTTTGAGATTTTCACTGATGGATCACCAAGGACTAAGTTGTTTCATCCACAGAATTAGATTGTTCAAGCGTAACACTTTGCTAGAAGTGGAAACTGATTCAAAATATGGCAGATGCAGGAACCTAATAGGTGGGTAAAAAGAAAATTGTAATACATTGCAGAGAGAGGAAAAATAGTTGCACGCCACATGTGGATTACTGCGAATTACTCCAAAATGCTCCGATCGCCGCGATTCCTTCAGATTCGAAGAATTCAGATTATTGCGCAAAACTTTTCTCGATAATGTTGGCCCTCCGATCATTATTAAAAAAGTTAGCAGGCGCAAGAAAACGTTTCACAAACATTTTCATTAACGCTACACGTACCAATATTTCCTTTCTAGTGAAACCGAAGAAGAGACGACCTGTCTAACTCCGTGTTTTCATCATTGCAAAGGTTACATATTCTTTCTTCGTATTATTCTTTCTGAACTATTTTAATCTGTTTAACATCATCATCAAAATTAATGTTTATGCAGTTATAATCATGATATCCCGAAACATAATCCGCGGGTTAAGAATGAGAGCGCGGGTGCCAGTTTTGCCTGCTGTAGCATGTAAAGATGATACATGATCATGAAGATGAACTATAAACACATTTGCAGTAACATGAGAATAATGAAATATACATTAGAGTCGTACAGTGCCTGCCTCGGCATGAAAATGAAACAAAAAGTAATGAAAACCAATAAAGCAATGATTTCTTCATCGCCACTACTTCATAATCACTATCGATGTCTCTTTCATCCTAGTCCTCGCATAATTCCGTTGCACGAGGCAAGGCAACTTCCACAGTAAAACGGCGCCCAGCCGCCACCACACAGACTATTTGAAACCTGTAGCTTACCGTATTTATAACGAAGAGCTTCAGTCACTCACTCGCAGTCACTTGACACGTAAATCATCATCAGTCATTCACACCGGAGTTGGAACCGGTCACCGGTCAGACCTCTGTACCGGTTTTGTTTTCATGCTTCATGTTTACTTTCTAAACACAGAAAGACATTTTGTTCAAAGAAGATTGAATACAGGTGCGCAACTCATGAAAGAACACTACATGTACTGCATGCGCGTGTATACTCGTATACATAGGCTGGCCTACATACCTCTTTTTTTATGAAAGTGCATTTATACGAATGCGACTATGAAAAGTAGCAGTGATTAATGTCTAAAACTAACACATACATTGGTATGGAGAGAGTTAGAGGGAAATGAAACTGGATTGAATATGGAAAGATATAGAAAATCCAACTTTTTTCGACGCACCGCGAATGATAGTCCATACACAGTTAACAATGGATAAAAAAACATAGAATCAAATTTAATCTGATGAAACAATTATTCTGTTAGCAATAATCTTGAATCAACAAATCCGCCACCGATTGATTGACATGCATCGTTAGATTTTGAACTTGCATGCATAGTTGGAAGTGGGTTGTAGGTCATGGGTCAGGTGGGTCGTGGGTCAAGTTTCGTTGACCCACTTCCAACTCTGCTTGCATGTAGGACTCTTCATTGTGGTATGCATGTCATTCAATAGTATTACACTGCGTAACTACTTGAATGACTTATATTAATGGAAATAATTGCTCAACAGATTCTCTTTAAAGCATAATAAAGATATACAGAGGTATAGTAACGTCTATCCGCTCTATCGCATGACAAAATTTAGGATGTCTTATGAAATTGGTTTGGTAAACTGCTGGGAGCTTCACAATAAAATTGACAAATTTCCATTGCTCATAATAGTTTCTGCTTAAATGGAAACCTTTATATTTGCATTGACATACGCCATAAAATACTTTACTGTTAAAAGGTAAATATGATAATATAAAAAGGATAAATTCAATCATAGTGAGAAACTTTGATCGTCGGCAGTGTTTTGTGTATTTGTATTTGAGTGTATTGTTTATCATTGAAGTTTTTAAAAAACCGGTCTAACAAACCGGCATCATATGAGATTTTCAAACCGGTACCGATCAAGAATTCTGTACCGGTTCCAACTCTGATTCACACAAGCGACACACTAGCTTTGTGCGCTAGAATACCACAGAGCCTTATTTCGCTTGATGACATTGGCATGGTAAAAAATCAAATGGATATCAGGATAAACATGATATCAATGCTTGCATTCAGAGGTAAACTCAATCAAATGCATTTGCATTCATCTATTCATTCATGGGTCAAATCGACCCTCGTGGGAGTCAACATAATTATTTTTGGTCGATTTTCAAGGCTTGAAGTGCATCTTTCGGCATGAAAATGAAATAAACAATAATGAAAAGGTAATAAAATGGGGATGATAATTCAAATAATATGAAGCATAGGCATATTATAAACACACCAGTCTCATCATTTGCATCATTTCATTCCCATCGTGTGTCTATTCCATCAACGTGTGCACTATAGACCAGTTTTCTTCAGCCTACTGTTCATGTAAATTATCATGCCTCATAATATCTTTGGTGCAATCGTCTGTGCATATGTGCAGTTACTGAATTTTTCTACTCTGCATTGCTATTCATAAAGTCCCAAGTGAGCACTCGAAAGAGGACTAAACCTGATTACTACTAGAAATTAGTCCCAAATTCTAGTGCTGTTTGAGTGCGAAAATATCGGTATTCTTTTTAGAACTCTTTGGGCTCGAAAGCACATTTCTTAATTCGCATTCATTTTAGTAATGATTTTATGAATGACTGTATGGGACAAGCACCTCCACTAAATCGGAAAATGCCATGTGGCATCTCTAACCAGCTACATCCAATGTGCACATCCATTTCGGAACTGCTTTAGCAATTAACCACAAATATATTTGGATCAACAAAACATGCACAAGATTGAGAGCGTAGTCGATGAAGTGGGAAACGTTGACAGGACTCAAAGCACTGTCGGAGAAGATGACAAGCGCGCTGACAGTCATGATGATGATGATGTGCCCTTGTAACTTCGACAGGCAGACAAACACTAAAAGTTCGGTATGGTAGTGACACCGGATAAAGTTTTGAGCACTTAACTGTGTGAGTGCTTAAGTTTTGAGACTAGAACTATAACTGTATAAGTAAATTATTGTCAATGGATTAGTACTTTAACATCATTGACGTGCCCGTCCCTACCGTCAAGTCAACTATGAAAACTTTATAGAACTCATTCCGGCGAACCAAGCTTAAGCTACAATTAGCCGTGAATTCAGTAATGAATCTTATAAGGCTACCAAAACTTGTTAAGGTGTTCCAACTAGCTGTTTCTTTGATCATTCTTCTCTACAAAACGGTAAAACAGCAAAAATCTTCGTGATGCGTTGCAGAGGTTATTACAAGTACCTAAACTTCTTTATCATCACCAACTTTTAGTGATATTGTACTGTTCTGTCAGCTGCTTTGAATAATGATTTGAAGAATATTTTTCAAGAAACGGTTCGCAATGTTTGCGTCATAAAAATTATGTTGCTCCGACAATGTTGCAGCCCTATTTTATCTACTCTGACTAGCCAACTAATTCTAGAATAAATGTCTTCAATCGTCGACATAGGCTAAATGACCGATCCGCCGGTCTTCAAAAGTTTTGACCGGAGCTGGGCCGGCGGCCGGCGTTGCTAAAACTAACCGGCCGATCGGTCGGAGGCCAGTTCCAACCATGTTGCATATATTCAGGAGACTGTTTGAAAATGGTGAAATGATATTATCGCCGATTAACGTTACTCCTTTTTATGTGCTATCTGAGAGGATGCCAACTGCATGATCGCAATAGGAAGTGTATGACTTACTGATTTGTAAATTCATCAGTAGCATGATGATATAACTGATGTTTCATAAGAGTTGAATATGCTACGCAAGGAAAAGGACAAACCTTTCATAATATCTGGAAATTCAATGATAGGAAGTTCATATTCATCATCATCCTTCCTGTTTCATATCTGATGAGGTCACTGAGTTGATAGATTACTCAACCGATAACGAATATTTCATAACATAGAATCCTGAGGCTCAGTTATTATTATTATATTATAATATACATGTATAATTATATTTCAGTCTCCGTTAGTGCTGGAGTGCATTACAGAGACCCTTGTACACACCAATGAGAATACAATTAAAATGAAGTTAGCTCAAGTAAAGTTAAATTTCATTGTAGCACGAACACGATTCTTTAAAGTCGCTGGAAATTGGATGTCGAAAATTGAATCAGGGAGACTGTTGCAAACGTTGACAACTCTACTTGAAAAGAAGCGTTTCCAAGATTGCAAACGAGATGGCTTGATCGTAAGTTTAAAGCGATGTCCACGAGTTACATTTCTGTTAAGTTCAAAGATACGTAGAGTTGTAACCGATAAGCCATGAAGCATTTTGAAAACCTCTCTTAAATCTTGAAGGAGTCGTCGTTTCTCAAGAGATTCCAAGCCGAGGTGCTGCAACGTTTGTCATAACACATGTCTCAATCCCCGAACATTGCGTGTGGCACTACGCTGGACACGTTCAACCAATGCCTTATCTCTTTCAAGGTATGGACCATAGAGTAGGGATAGGTAGAGTGTCGACTCAAAAAAGTATCTGTATACAGTGAAAATTTTTATATGAGAATATTCAGTTTTCCGGAGATTACGTTCCCGTGGTCCAAAAATTTATTTGAGCAGTTTTGAAAAAAGTCAAAATTTGCCAATTTACATACTACCGAGATGACTATCCTAAATAAGTAGTATAAAACAAGTTGGATATCAAAATGAATGAATATTTGCTGTTAAGCATCCTAACTAAGCGGAAATCAAGCTGATTAACGAGGGAATTTCATGGATTGTATTTTAATAAAAGTCTTCATGAAAAAGTTGCGATATTATTCATGCTTTCTTGACTGAAGTTTCATGTTTTTAATTCAATTTTCACCGGCATTAATGATTCACTAAATTCATGCTTCATTTCTAGAATCTGAATGGTGATGTGGAACCATTTATATCTTTCAAAGTCAATTGAAATCACTGTCTTTGATTATGTGAATTTTGCTGTGCCAGTGGCAGGTTGCCTTTGATATGATTACGCTAGAGAAAATACTCCTGAGGTTAAGCATGAAAGCGATAGGAACTTGATAGGAACCTGCCGAATTGCTAATTTAGCAAACATTAGATCTCCAAGTCAGTCATGAGAATCTGTGAAATACCATCATTCCTTCTTCATTACAATCATGATCACTCAATTCCGTTGTTATTTCTTCAAAGCTGTATAAAGTGTGCATATCTCACATTTGGAAACAAATCCGACTGTTTCTCCCTTGAGTTCATTTAATAAAATCGAAAGAGAATACACATTGGGGATTTAATAAATGCGGAGTTACCACTCTACCTAATATATTTACTCTATGGTATGGACTCCAGACAGGCGCGGCATATTCAAGTAGAGAAATTAGTTTTAGACTTCTCGGTGAAAACAGGCATGATGGTCATTTTGAGTTAACTGTGCTTTTCATGTGTCGAAAAATTTAATCTTTTATTCTTAGGGATACAATGAACCCGGATTTTTCTATGCATACATCAATCGCTCACACCTATGAAAAATCAACATTTTAACAATGATTCTGCATTAATTCATTTCAATTTAATCAGTAGAAGCATGGCGATTGCAAATAGTCCGATGTGTCAACTGGACACACCTCAAGGCTCAGAGGCGGTAGAGATTCGCATCAAAAAACTCTATACTTTCAAATGAAGAGTGATCTTGTTTGTATACAGGGTGTTCGCGATATTCTTGCGTATTTTTGTCACTACCATTATGGTACACAACATCGTGTATTAAACTTACAACGTAATTATTCAAACCATGGGCTGAATAATGATATTCGCGATTCACACTTGACAAACAAGATGCGTTTTAATCAAATTAAATAGAATCACATTAAATTGGTTATGCGGAAATCAATCATGTGCATTGGAACGCATCAGGGATGCGGAGTCCTATCATTTTGATATGACTCCGACTCCGGGGGTTGATAGGACTCCGGCTTTTGAAAGGACTCCGTCTCCGAGTGGCAAGTACATAAAGCCAAGATTTTTGAAAAATTAGCTGGTAACCTGTATCATAGATCATTATAGGCTTACATGAACCTATATTTAGTGATCATTGCTGTATCAATTATCAATCATTACCGATGAAAGCTGATCAAATGTCGCTTTCAGTTGAATGCGTACGACTCGGCTCCTCCCATCTTCTTAACGTGTGCTTCATATACGGTTTTTCTCCAGTCTCTACCAAGCAGGAAAGTCCCCCATCCTCCTCCAAAAATTATGAGTACACTTTCGTTTTTAAAATGCGCTTTGGAGGAGCCATTACACACGATTAACATGAGGGTAAGAGGTAATGTTCTCAAACAAACTAATATTTCATTTTTGTCTCTGATGTGACCTTTTGTGCGTAGGTGTGATCGAGGCTAGGAAGGCTTGGTTTCTGTACTAAATCACCGACTGAAAAGACAATCCTTTTTTCACTTTCACGGTACATTCTCTAAACTATTGCAAGCTTTGTTTGACGGAGAAAGTTCACATCTAGACAGTGACGTGATGCACGAGAATAAATAATTTGTTTGTATTATATTTCGGGTCTAGTTATATGCCGGAGTCCCAGCATTTGATCGGAGTCGCAGCGACTGCGACTCCAGCAAAAATGATAGGACTCCGGGACTCCAACTCCACATCCCCGGAACGCATGCATTTCTTTGCTAAACGTTTGTCAAGCATTGCTAACTCTCCATGATCTGGACTTATCATAGAATATCGTGACTTAACAAGCAAGGGATTTCTTGATTCTGATTGTGAGAAAACCAGGTCCTATTTTGAGTGTGAAGTTCGACAGAGTCTTCCGGCATGAACATGGCTTCACCGAAGATTATGAAAACCTTTTCTTTTGCTCCGAAGAAGCTAATAAGTTATCACATTGAGACTTTCAAATGACAAGAAGGCAGAGGTTATTCACTGGGGCATTCGATGATCGAAGCAATTTGCAGAAGAAGCTCTATACGAAGTCGGGCTTGCTCTATCCTCCGCAAACAAAGTAGCCTACCAAAGGAAGAGGGAATACAATCCTCGAGCACACCGTAAACTGTACGATACGAAAGCGAAGAGATTTTCCCTACGAAAGCGTATGTACAAATCGAGAATAACAAAATGTACCAGTGCAATTTGCTTTCGTACGTGCACGTACGAAAGCGATATCCGCTTCCTATTGGCGCAGAGCGGAGTCAGTTCTATATTGGTTAATTTTGATTTCCTTAGCGAGACTTTGGTTGCGGTCAATGAGCGTCCCCGATTAATTGTTCTTCTATCTTTATACACTTCTTGTAAACAAATATAGGTAGATTTCCATAAGCTCATTGAAACCTAAAATTCAATGCAGCTAAATTCCATTTTTCTCTCTCTCTCCCTCTGTCCGAGGTGTATTGTGTGTGCGTCTGTGCGTGTTTTCATTTCCTTCATTGTATTCATTCCCGAGATATTTGAAGAACAACCATGAATTTTGAGTCAGTTTATTAAAATAAAACAAATACGAGAAATAACATTTATCCCGTTAAATGCCGATATAATTCAGAATGGAAAAGCTTGATTACAAAAGATTACATGTCATCAGATGATACTGGCCTGTCTTTGAAATTGAAGCTAGCAAAAAAATAATAAAAGTCATAGTCAAACGGTCTTCGCCCGCCACTCCATCGGTCTCGATGACAATGTCCTGTATTACCACATAGGGCTGGATTCGCGACGGTTCTTCCAATACGCAGTGGTTCCTGTTGAGGAAAGAAGTGGAACTTCAGCATATCAAATACATAACTTACTTGAGACAAAATTGAACCTGTTTACAAAAGGATATAAGTCTTCTCATAGGATATTTATGTACCAAGCATTATTCAGAATAACAAATGTGTAATTTCATATACAGTCATCTGATAGCAGGAATAACAGCAACCTATGCATATAAGTTATGTAAATAGTGACTTCCTTAGCGGTAATTTTGGACCGGTATTTTCTGGCAAAAGTTAACCTCTTGGTTACAATTCAATACTACATGTACTGACTGAATATCGCATAACGAATATCGTTTGAAGAATTTAGCACACTCACATTTTTACATTGTCATTGTAATATGATATCTCTGTATTGTATACACTCCATGTATCATGTAATCCTAATCGCAATGATTTTACCGTAGAATCATATTACAATGCATCTGTGAGCATGTTTAATTCGGGCAGCAATGAATAACTACGACACGCAGACTAGTTTATCGTTTATCAATAGCAATATGACATTGATGGACATATCCAGGTGTCTCAGTGTCACTGTTGTAGACTTCTCTCAGAAGCTATGACTGTTTCATTGCCGGACGGTTAGCCAATTCAAATTTTAATTTTCCATAGTTTCATTTATTGGACACATACTGTAGCTTGAATTCTTCATTTCTTATAGAATGCGTACATCGTGAAAGTGAAAATTGATCTGGAGAGATTCAATGCAAATTTTCATACATAATTCCCTAAAAATGTTCTATGAAACAAACAACAAGCTGAAATATGAATGCTGATGTCTCGAGCATATTTAGGATAAAATTGAGCGTTCATGTTGCATAACGGATAAATTTGGCAAATCCACAATTCTGCATTCAACAGCATATAATGAATTTTTGTGAAAGGGTTTTGATATTATTTTATCGGCTCAGAGATGAGAAAGGTTAGTCAAAAGTGACCAACGACTTATTTGCTTCTAGACTTCTATCAAACAGAGAAATATATATTTCCGCACCAACTCATCAATGGTCTTCAATCAACCATACTTCAATATTTCAACACCTCGTTATTTCTTAAGAGTGTAAAAATGGAAGCAATTTTTTGAAACTGATGTCAATGGCAAATTGGAACCTTGCCAATTGGTTGCTTCAGTATTGTTCAGACCCTTAGGACGTTGAAAGAACTCATCCACAGGTTTTGCGATCATGATAAAGATATATAACTTTCTTGATGCAAATGGCATCTAATCTGATATGACGTGCGTCAGTAAGAACTTCTTGACACCATCAGCGATTGTGAATGTGAACATTTGTCATGCTAATAGTAGTTTTCCCACTTTATTTAGTGCATCTCTTGATTGCTAAATTATTGAGTGCATCTACTACTCAATGTTTACCATCTATTGCCTTTACTGTTTACTGCTACTTTGCATATCTCTGCTGTGAGGAGAAATTTGTATTATTTATGCACATTGTGTATATACTATTTATTATATTAATTAGCACTATACCAGAGTACTCGGAACTACTTTCTCCTCTGGTTCAAATGCCATGGGATTCAGTAAAATGATCTCCATTGCTGGACAGTAAACATCAAATATCACTGATTTCTGATATTAAAAGTAATGGAAAGGCAATTTCTAGGTTAGATAAAATCTCATTGCTGGACACTTAAGTCTACAACAATGACTATCAGACTCGACTGTTAACGCAGCCTTTTCTTCACATAGTCATTGCTTTCCTCTCAAATGTGCTCGCAGTTATACATTGCAATGCACACTTTAATCATTGAGAAATCCAGTGTTCCTACTCTCATTTCTCAAAAAATTCGGGTATCGGAGAAATATTCGGGCATGTTTCTTAAATTGTAATATTAATCGTTGTATATATTTGAGCATATTGGGATATTTCGAGTGCCTATGCTTGAGTAAAGTTCCTCATTTTAAGCTATTAGGTTCGATTTCAGCTCTCTAATTGTACCTGACGCTAATTGAATGCAAATCTTAACCATTGTAGAATACATAATAACATATTGTAGAATGCCTGAATTGATAACTAACAACCGAAAATTTTAGCGAAGCATTCTTATATAGGTACTCTAATACACAGTAAGAACAATTTTACTAATTGACCTTGGGAAATTTTTATCAAATTTTATCAATTTTTGTCTTCTTTGTAAAAGAAAAAAGGATTTTCACAGTTACTTTTAATAATTATACCTGTATGCTTAATATTTCTTACACGTATCACACCACACATGCAGACCACGAAAGCATTACCCTGTAACTTGGCTTTCACAAAACTAGTTTAGTTTAGCGTGAGTAGGATTTTGTGATGTAATAGATATCAAAATTATGCAAGTGCTACTCCCAATAGTAAAACATAGCTGAACCAGGGATGTCTATTAATCATAGAAAGTGTCAGGGATTTCCAACTCTCAATCCCTAGGATTTAGCGTAGGCCGGTTTTCTAGAGAATTAGGCTTCTTGACATATGGCCTTCATGAGTTATAGGAACCTTTAGTTCACCAATCAACTGGATATGATTATGAGCAGTTACACAACGGTTGTTCAATTGTTCCAGAATTTCAAGAAAATGATCTAAATGCAGATGTATCATTGCCATTATCAGAAAAATTGTCAAGCGCCTGAAGAGCACAAATTTTCTCTTTCTTTTCGAACGAAGATAGATGGAAAGTATTATAGGACGTTTTGAGACTGTGCAGCTGAATTTATGATCAATTGATGCAAGCCAATTATTTCTAATAAACCTCAATCAGTGGACGAGATAAAATAACAAATAGGGTGGCGTAGCTGAGGTTCGGCAATGTGTTTCACTGAGAAATTGTTTGAGCTTTTGTGATCCTTCTGAACTAGTGAACAAAGAGTTCCGATTTGTGACATGATTATCTGTCTTTAGATAAAGTATGAATATCCACCGAAAGTACTTTCTAAAATTTGCTTCATCAATTTTGAAGTCAGTGGAGATACAGGTAAGAGATGTATGACAAATGCACGGATGGGTTTTCTAAAACGAAGACTTAACCATCATTGCTAGAATACTACGGAATTTTTATACGCGAGTCATCAGCATGTCCAATAATGTGTTTTCCGCAACATCTAAGAGATGACAAAATCTTCATCTCATCACACACCACAACTTGTCCAGGAGAACTTGAAAATATGCAGTTCTTGAAAATTTCTATTGCTTCTGACTCCGAACCAAAATTTTGGAAGTTTTCAATATTTTCCATCAATGTAGTTGGATGTGGGAATGGAAGAAAAAATCATTTAGTATTATTTATTGTTTACGGTATACAATTTTGATGATATCAAAATAATCAGTGATGCACTATACCTGCCTCATTGAATTCAATTTCAGACAACTCAATTAATTCTAAACCGATTTTTGGGTCTTCATTCAAATGTGTTGGATTAATTCATTCAGCTAATGATTTGATCGATTTGATAATATGTCATTCATAGTTTTCATAAAGTATAGCACATTTCCCAAATCTCTCTAATATAAACTAGAAACCAAGCATTGCGGGTGGAATTGAATATGAATAAGCTTGGAGCAAAACTATTTGACGCCTTCATCAGTAAGCATCCATGATCAAGAATTTCTGACAGTGATATTAAACCCGACATTCTCTGTACATGAAATCCGTACATTCTCTGATTCCGATTTTCAGTTGATTTTCAGTTGGAATTTTTCGTGACTAAATATATGCTCCACGAAAAATACCTGTAGGGTAGTTAATGCATGAATCGAAAAATGATAGATTACATGGCTATCAGATGTCCAATTCTTATTCAATTCTTAGGCGTATTGTAAGACCAGTGTCATGCACTTGCTTTCTATTAACTAATGATGTTAGGAATGGCGTTCATCCACGTGTCTCCATTTTTCCATTTCTGATTGGAAATTGCAATTTACGACCGTGCACTTTCTCAACATTTTTGATGAGGGGATAATAGAATGAATTTCATTAAATCATCATTCATCACATAACATGCATTTTTCAATTAGTTCTCATGGTAGGTGCTGTACTTTCTATGGTAGAATTCCGGTTTGATCTCTATGTGTATGTCACATCACACAGATATCCCAATATAACATTAATCTGGATTTTTGAGGGCAACAATGTAGGATATTTGAAGGCGACCTGAAAATGTCCTACATTGTTGCCCGAAAAAATAGATGTTAATACTGTTTACTGGTTGTGCGTACATGTAATTGAAATGGTCTGGGCAGCAATGTAAGAAAAGCGGGCACGATGATATGAATACATATGCAGATATACGCTAGCTGAGATTTCTTCAAATATCTTTTACTTGCATAGATACAGATATCAGCATTACGGATACATTGTTACCTTCTTTTTTTCAACATTGCGCCATAGCTAAATTACGCACAATAAGAATTGTCAACAATTCCTTTTACACTATTATTGACACAAACTGCAATATCAATTGTCATTTTTACACCGTAAGTTGTAAATTTCTCGCCGTAAGCTGTCAATGGTTGCCTGACAACTTTGAAGCTATTGCGATCCGTGTTCACTCACTGGAATATCGTTGAGGTGAACGAAGAGAGGGCGAAATAGTCCGGGAGCCAGCGTGAAGTTGTGCAGGGAACGAGGTAGTACATAAAACTTTCACATAGCATAGTACACCTCTAACCTACTGCAAAACTTCGCGTCTGCCGGATCAGATCATTTGCTTTTCAGAAATAGAGAGGATAACACAATCCTATGTATTTCCAATTGTAAAATTGTGACATTTAAGGTGTTGACTCCATTTTTTCGAGTTTTTGCTCATAAAAGTTACACAAATTGGTATTTTGTTGAACTGGTTACTATAGAAATCATCTACAGACCATGATCTTTCAAATGAGTTATCATTCAGTGACAGAGGATGAAGCAAAGTGTACAAACAGACACTTTTCGTTGGTGTAACTGCAAATTTTAACATAGAAATTTCAGGAAAATTGTTGATATACTTTAGCGAAAAGTGTCTGTTTGTACACTTTGCTTCATCCTCTGTCACTGAATGATAACTCATTTGAAAGATCATGGTCTGTAGATGATTTCTATAGTAACCAGTTTAACAAAATACCAATTTGTGTAACTTTTATGAGCAAAAATTCGAAAAAATGGAGTCAACACCTTAAATGTCACAATTTTACCATTGGAAATACATAGGATTGTGTTATCCTCTCTATTTCTGAAAAGCAAATGATCTGATCCGGCAGACGCGAAGTTTTGCAGTAGGTTAGAGGTGTACTATGCTATGTGAAAGTTTTATGTACTACCTCGTTCCCTGCACAACTTCACGCTGGCTCCCGGACTAAAATACGTCAGATGGTTCATGAGAGAAGGCATTCAGTGACACAACATCCTCACCGACGAGTGCGGATTCAACATCTGGACCGTGAAGATTCAAGGCTAATCATCTCAAATAGAAAGGGCAGTGCGTGTAGTTGAAGGACAGAGAGGGAATATTCCATAGTTTGTTTAGCTGTCTCTCCCATCCTACTTCGAACTCTTACATATCATGTGTGACGAGGGAGAATGACGAAATTCTTTTTTGAAATTCATTATCAAAGCAGGTGACCTTCTTTTCGAGGAGTCCATCTTCCTCCTTTATGACAATGCTCTCCTCCACACAAAGATTGAAGGCACTCCCGAGATATTGCCCCTTTGCAATCATGACAGAAAATGACGTATCATGCGCTGACGGATCCTCGCATCTAGTCGATCTTCAGTGATCATTCAGCCCCTGGATCTGCTGGAGTGACTCTTTGCCAACATCGAAGGAATACAGCAGTTTGAGGAAGCGATGTCGTCAATCACTCGCGTCAAATGCTATTAGTTTCATAATCGATTTCTTATCTACACAGATAAATGTCTGAATAAAGAGGACATTATTGATAAGTATACCCAAAAAATTGCGTTTCATTACTTCACAGATGTATTGTCACGCAATTGTTCTCCCTTATCACAATAGGTTTGGTGAAATGGAAAATTGTGCGAGCGTACATTATAAAGCTTGGAATGTGCGACCTATCACTAAGAATGGAATAATAAAGATATCTCACTATCATGAGACTAACATGGAACATAAGCATTACATCCACATTGTTTATCCGCTGAAATCAGTTGTGACATTTATTTTTGCAGTTTGTCTCAATATTTAATGGAAAAGGTAGAACTGATGTCCGAATGCAATTATTTGAATTTTAACTGAAGAAGCAGTTGAGCGACACCAGATATTGAAGAAGAAAAAAGTCATTGAATTTTCTTATTTGTCATAACCATCTACTTGCATTCAATATCTAACTTGAACTTAAATCTATCAACTATCAATTTGTCCTAACGCTTTTGCTCCTAGTGAGCTACAATGAGCAAATAGGCCTTATTCAAATATGCAGTTACATGCAAAACAATTTCTCCATGGTATCTCTGCTTATAATGTTATTATCACTCACATAGCGAATGTTTCAAAATAATTGAGCTATCATTAGATATCACGATGTGCCAGAAAAAAATTAGTGGTCTAACAGGACCCGGCTTAGATTACACTTTTGTAGGTTCGTATGGACCTTTCTGATAGCTTTAAAGCAAATTTTAAAATCTTCCATCGAGGGCAGTTTTCTGTAGGCCTACAAATCCAAAATGGCGACCTGATTGCCGTATATGGCAGGTGAGAAAAATAATTTTGGGATAACCCGTCTCATATTTTAATCTCTAAGCATACATAATATGGATCCAATACTGTTCAAATATACTCATTGACAAAATTTTTGAAACATTTACTTCTTTAGCTTCTTTCTTTTTGACTGGTATATACCGGGTGTCCGGGAAGTCGCGCACAACTTTAAGAGGCTGTCATTTCCTTCAACTTTATCGTAGAATCATGTGATTTGTTTTATTTTGAACCTCATGCTGGGGAATTTGATATGACCCATTTGCTTTCATTACATACTAAATCTAATTCAACATTTTTGCTTTGATTTGTCAACAACGTCTTTCATTATATGTTATCTACTATCTAGCATAATTAACAACAAATCTGTATTTCTCTTTGAGTACAAACAACAGATCAGACCTCGAGCTGCATGTTGCATTTGTTAAATTATCGAATTTCACTTATCAGTCATTGTGTTGATATGCTATGATCTGGGTATGAATTCTTATCACATGAAGAATTGTGTCCGCAATTCGTGTGCTGAAGTCAGTCTTCTAGCAGTCATGGATCTTGAAACACGCATTCAACTGGTTGAACTGTACTTTGCAAATGGCAACTCTGCTTCTGCAGCACTGCGGGCATACAAGGTTTCTCATGGATATCATAGGGACCCTTTCAGTGCTTCCACCATCTCACGCCTGATTCAGCGGTTCAGAGAGACTGGATCAGTTAAAGACAAGCCACGATCCGAAAGGCCCAATCTCGAAGAAAGGAAGGTGACAGTTGCAGGTGAACTTGAAGCTCAACAGTCGAATCCAGAGCTAGGAGCTGCCAGTTGTTTTTCGATTGCTCGCAGAACAGGTGTCCCTAAAACCAGTGTCCTACAGATCCTACGACACAGACTGCACCTCTACCCATACAGACTTCAGACGAACCAAAACCCTAACTGTAGACGATAAAGAAAATCGTGTTTCTTTTGCACGATTCCTGCTGTCGGGTGTGGTTGATCTGGAATCAATTCTGTGGACTGATGAGTCGTACTTTTCAATTTCGGGGCATGTGAATCGCCACAACTCTATTGTTTGGGGATCGGAGAAACCACGCGGAGTCATTGAAACGGACATCCATGCTCCAAAAGTATGCGTATGGTTCGGGTATTCCGCACAGTACCGTCTTACTCCATTTTTCTTTCCGAGTACGGTTACTGGAGAAAATTACCGCAACATGCTTCGCGACCATGTTATCCCTCAGATCAGAAGACATCATCGCATGGATTCAACAGTTTTCCAGCAAGATGGAGCACCACCACACTTTTCCACAGTTGCGCGATCATTCCTGTCAAGTGTTTTCCCCAATGATAGGATTATCGCTAGAGGTTTTCCAAACCGTTGGCCGGCGCATTCACCGGATCTGACACCGCTAGATTATTACTCCTGGGGTGTTGTGAAGGACCGAGTGTACCATTGCTTCAAACCAGCAAGTATCAATGAGTTGCGGGAAAAGATTATTACGGTAATTGAAACCATCGACTCCGATGAATTTAGGCGATCGATTCTGAATCTGCCGTCCAGGTTGGAAGCAGTGATCGAGTGTCAAGGCGACGCCATTGAACATTATTTGTAATTAAATTCTTTATTTGTTTCAAAGTTCTTTGTTTACACAATACTGTGTTATTTTGACCAAGTAAAGTGTTATCTTAAACACTATTGCTTATTTTAATAACGTCTACTTAGTGAAAAACGTTGTTGACAAATCAAAGCAAAAATATTGAATTAGATTTTGTATGTAATGAAAGCAAATGGGTCATATCAAATTCCCCAGCATGAGGTTCAAAATAAAACAAATCACATGATTATATGATAAAGTTGAAGGAAATGACAGCCTCTTAAAGTTGTGCGCGACTTCCCGGACACCCGGTATACAGTTATGTATGGCACCTTCATAATTTAGTCACAATCTCCACCAAGTCGCTGGCACAGAAAAACAATGCATGTAGCAGATTCAACTTTAATAACGCGTGTTCCCCCCTCTAGCTCCTATACATTCAGTAATACGAGATGGCATGGATTCACAAAGTTTCTGAATGAAGGATGTTTCAAGGAGAAGCCACTGCTCTGTCAGTCTTTCACAGAGAATCTTCAGGGACACTGGTGGAAGTGAAGAGCGGTCTCTCACTCGCCGCCCAAGCTCGTCCCATACTTGTTCAATGGGTGACAAGTCAGGTGAGCGTGCAGGCCAGTCAAGGGTTTGAATGTTCAATCTCCTAACAGTGGCAATGACAGCCGAGGAGCGATGTGGTCTTGCGTTGTCGTCTTGGAAGACGAGATCCTCCACCCTGACCACTGGGGCAACAACAGGAAGCACACTTTCATTGAGATACCTCTCTACAGTCAACGTGCCTTTGATGATAACTGCTGTCGTTCGTCCGCCATGCCAAATGCCACCCCACAGCATAACACTTCCACCATATCTGTCGTGTTCTTTAATACAGCATGGGGCGAAGCATTCACCTGGAAGACGATGCACTCTGACACAACCGTCATTGAAATCCAGAGTGAATCTCGATTCATCGGTCCACAAGACTTTCTGCCAGTGATGGTCATTCCATGAGCGATGGGCATCACACGAGGCAACTCGTCTTCTGCGGTGCTCAAAACTCAATGGAATTAGGACAGCTGGTCGTCGCGATTGAATTCCAGCTTCTCGCAATCTTCGGTAAGCCGTTCGAACGCTACAGTCTATATTTGAGGCACTCTTCCAGTGTACGACTAGCTTTGGGACTGACATAAATCTATTCCTCTTTGCAACTAAAGCTAGACGTGCGTCTGTCCTTCCCACAGAAATAAATATTTTGTTTATCTGCTTCGGTTTGCTAGAAGTGTGATTAATACGAAACGGACGGCACATTGAGGAACCTATTAGATGGGCAAAAAGGAATTCCTAATACCTTACAGGGATAGGAAAAGAAGTCGTGCGTCGCTTGCGGATTAATGTGAGTTCCAGCAAAGCGCTTCGATTGCCAAAATTCCTTCAGATTCGAAGAATTCAGATCATTGCCCACAAGTTTTCTCCATAATGTTGACCCTTCCGATCATTATTAAAGAAAGTAGCAGGCGTACGAAAATTAGTTCACTTGATGATCCTCTCCTCGGCATTGCTCACTGTATAGTGCATACATTGAATCGAAGCCACGCATCGATGTGTGTTTTGGTGTGTGCGACGTGATATCACAGCACGCACGCATCTCCCACTGGCTCTGGTGTCCTTTGCTGACAGCTTATTGTTTGCCATTTCCAATAGCAACCGATACACGAATTATCCATTCGAGAAGGAGCAAGTTGTCTTATTCTGTGATATGTGCCATTTCGATATTAAGGCTACATACAATTCTTCCTTTCTAGGAAACCGAGGCGCGCGCAGATGAATCTAATTCTGTGGTCCTTCCTGAAGACTTCCTTGGTCGACCAGATCCCTTCTTCTTTTTAACATCTTCTGCTTTCCATCGACACCATTACCTCCAAACAACGACTCTCGATAGTTGCAGCTCTTCGGCAACACTCGCACAACTTCTACCACAACGAATGATTCCAATAGCCATACCTCTGCTAAACTGATCGTGTGCCATTTTATTTCGCAAACTATTTTATTTCAGTTCACGTTTATGTTCAATTTGTAAAAGCAATTGTGACAGTTGTATCGATATCAAAATTTGAAATTTGACCACCATAGATCTTTCTCCATTCTCTAATGTGTTGAATGGTAATACATAGAAAGCGAGAAATTGCATCATACCTGAGAAAAAAATGAAACAAACTTCAATTCAAGCCAATGATAGTTTGTTTCATTAATTATGTCAATGAGTATATGTCAATTTTCGAGAAATCGACGTTGACCTTTCTGTGCAACCCTAAAAATGTATAATATGGCGACTTAACTTCCATGTATGGCAGTTGTTTACATAAATTGGCATAATTGGTATCATTAATTGGCATAAAAGTTTGTCATAATTTTTTATTGTCCTTGATATCGATAACCACCTACATTTTCTTTGCATGTTTCAATTAAAAAGAACCTTGCTAGTAGCAGCTACTAAAATATGATTCCATACGACAACAAGTGCACTCAAATAGCTAAAAACGTGCGTAGGTCCTAACATACGCTGCCTATGTTTCTCTAAAGAATAGTCAAAGCTTGCTGCTGTGGTGATGATAAGAGCTATAGGTGTTGACCATTTTAGTATTAGCGAACTGCTTGCAACAAATGAGACGAATACCAAGGATGATTCATATACAAGTACTACTCCAAAACGTTTAGATGTCTCATTAAAATATAATTGGATTTGAATATTTGAATCTATGTCTATGATTGCATTCATTCTTTTGATGTCGAAATCTGCGTATGCATCCATTATTTAATATTCGCGCGCTAAGTTTCTTAAGCACAAGTCCAAGTGAAATTGGTGCAACATTAAACTACTTAAGTAGCTAATGAGCTACTTCAGTAGATTCGAACTCAACTAGCCTCAATTAGCCGTATATGAGTATGATGTGCGAGTACAGTACATAACATACAAGGACCAGTGACATGCAAACTCACTTCCTGATCGTTGACATGCAATCGATGCCGTAGCATGTTCGCTGGATAATTGAAACTTGGTGATTCTTATGGTGTTTTAACACAGTGTTGCTTAATTAAGTTGGCAAGAAGGACTGTAGATAACACAACATAAGCCTTGAATTACAAAATGACGTAAGTAAGTAACTTTTAAGATTCATTCATAAACGCCATATAACCAGGAAGGTAAGTCGCCATCTCATGCATTTCTGGAGTTGAAGAGAAAATCCCTCGCTCAATTTCTCAAAAATTGACATATTTGAATAATATTGGCTCCGTACTAGGCTGAGGGATTGAAATCTGAGACGGGTCATCACAAAATTATTTTTCTCACCTGCCATACATGGCAATCATGTCGCCATTTTGGATTTGTAGGCCATGCAGAAAACTGCCCTCGATGAAAGTTTTTAAAATTGTAGGTCCATACGAACCTACAAGAGTGGAATCTAAGCCGCTTCCTGTTAGACCACTAATTATTTTCGGGTACACCGTGATATATTTTGTGTCGATATAAATTGTGTACGAGAGTATGCCCAAATATAATATCATTCTACCCGCCAGAAGCAACTTACATTTCCATTTTGATTGCATCCATTTTGATAGCATCTGATCCCTTCATTTGATCGTGATCATGCGGAATCCTTTCCGCAATTTGGATGCTGGAAATATAGAAGACTCATGTTACAAACTTGAAAGAGCCGATGTTGTCAGGTGAAAATTGCATTCATGTTGAACAGACCTATACAAATCACAAATTTTACATTAAGTCACTAAGTATAAAACTATCGGCGTTGATTACACTGACAAACTCCTTACTATAAGTCTTACTAAGCAGTCTCACTTGAGCACCTTCCGTACTCCGTATCTGACTACCATGGTAGACAAACGTATTGACGACTTGTACCTCCTCATGTTGTATTCTCATCTCGATGTCAGGGTCTGCTTCTGTTCCCATGGACATGGTATTCGTTTTTCCCACATTGATCTGTAGACCGAATGACTGAGTGTCACTACGAACCCGATCTACGCTCCACTGAAGGGCCTCCGCACTAACTTCGATCAGTCAATGTCGTCAGCATATCGAATGTCGCTAAGTTTTGAACCATAGATCGACAAAATCCTTGACAATACCTGAGAATCTTGGAGCACGCGCTCCAAATAGATGATGAAGCGGAGAGGCGAAAATGGGTCCCCTTTTCTGAACGCCTTTCCCTTGGTTGAACCAGTGGCTGCAGTGCGCATTGCTTCAGCCACTTTGATATGCACTTTGGATCACTCTATTGAGTTTTAACGGCACTCCTTAAGACTTGAGGATCTTCACATGATATCCTGTCTGACGCTGTAAAACGCCTTTCTAAAATCAATGAAGCAGTGCCAAGTCTCTCTCTCTCTCCTACTTTCCACTCAGCGCTTCTTCCCGTAACCACAGTGTGAGAATCTGCTGTACTGTACGTCTGTCGCGTCGGAATTCATTCTGTCTCTCCATCCCAGAAGAGCCTTCTTCTCAGAGAGGACCTTCTCCATCTCAGAGGGCCCTTCATTATTTCCGAGAGGACGTTCTAAATCTCAGAGGCCTTTCCCAATTTCAAAGATGACCTCCTCCATCCCAGAAGCGCACTCTTCGCATTGTAAGAGAGGTCCTTCTGCACATCTGAGGGATCCTCCTGCGCGCATCTTAGAAGGCCTTTCTCAATCTAAGAGGCTCTTCTTCATCACGGAGGATTTCATGTTTAAGAGAGTCCGTCCTCTATGTCAGAGGTGATCTCCTATATTTTACAGGGTCATTTTATTATCTCAGATAGGTCTTTCTCAGCATCACAAGGACACTTCTCCATCTCAAGGGACCCTTCTGAATCTCAGATGGCCGCCTCCTCTCAATGTCAGAGGGGCCCTTGTCTATCTCAGAGGGTACTTTTTCTATCTAAGATTAGCGCCTCCTCTTAATCACAGAGGGCCTCTTCTCTATTTGAAAGAGGCCCTTCTGTATCTGAAAGGTGTCCTCCCTCATCCCAGAACCGCCCCCTTCTCATTCTAAGAGAGGCCCTTTTGCATACCAGAGCAGCCCATTCTATCTCAGAGGGATCATCTCCATCTCGTAAGGGACGCTCTCAATCTCAGAGTTGATCTTGCTTGTCTCAGAGGGTCCCTCCTAGATCTAAAAGTGACCCTTATCAATCTAAGAGGGCTCATCTCTGAGATATGACCTTCGTTCAGTCAAAGCTTCTGAGAGTAACTGGTGTCTGTCTCATAGGGGTCCTTTTCCATCTGAGAGGAGCCCATCTGCTTCTCAGAGTGGCTGCTCTCTGTCTCAGAGGGGTCCCCATCCATCTGTGAAGAGCCCTTCTGTTTCTCAGAGTGGCTCATCTCTGTGTCAGAGGATCCCTTGTCTGTCTGAGTTTAGCCCATCTGTTTCTCAGAGCGGCTGGTCTCTGTCTCAGAGAAGTCCCTATCCATCTGAGAGGAGCCCTTCTGTTTCTCAGAACGGTTAATCTCTTTCTCAAAAGGACCTGTGTCTATCTGAGAGGAGCCCTTCTGTTTCTCCGAGTGGCTGGAATCTGTTTTAGAGAGATCCTTTTCCATCTGAGAGGAGCCCTTCTGTTTCTCAGAGTGTCTGGTCTTTGTCTCAGAGGGGTTCTTATCCATCAGTGAGAGGACCTTCTGTTTCTCCGAGTGGCTGGTATCTGTCTCATAGGGGTCCTTCTCCATCTGAGAGGAGCCCTTCTGAGTAGTTATAGGTATGTGATCCGGCGCATCGCTTCGCTCAGCACCGGATCCCACATCTAGGTAGATACAAAAATGAAAAATGAAAAAATTTGGGTCCTCTTGAAATTTCGCAAAACGAAATACAAAAAAAGGGACCTACTGAAATTTATAAAGTAAATACAAAATTAGGGTCCTCTTGAAATTTTGCAAATCGAAATGCAAAAATAGGGTCCTCCTTAAACTTATGAAAAATGCAAATGGGGAAAAATACAAAATAGGGTCCTCCGGAAATTTATAAAAAATTGTTAAAATTAGGGTTCTCCTGAAATTTGTAAAAAAATGTTAAAATTCGGGTCCTCCTGAAATTTATAAAAACAGCTAAAATTAGATCCCCTTAATAACTTTCATCCCCTTAATAACCTTCACTCGCAGAAAGAATGAAATTGACAATACGTGGCAGCATCTGCTCCTAATGGCAGCCGCTGCTGCTTGTGGCAGACAATGCTGTCATGCATAATGCGCTAGAGGTCGCCTCGCTAGAGGTAACAAAGCTCTGAGTCAAACAGATTGTGCAATTCTTTTGTGTCATTTCTGAAATAGAATTTATCTCATTTAAAATGACTGACCTGACCGAGTTCTGAAAATTATATGGAACGCAAACAACTAATTTTCACGTATTGATCCGGAATGAATTACGATTATTGAAACATAAATCCAATGTAAATTTCGTAACAAATCTCCACACGTCAGATCAAAAAGGAGTACATTGGTCTGCGGGTCAAAGAAATAAAAACGGTTCTAATTTCTATTTTGACTCTTATGGACTTCCACCTACAAATGAAGTAAGAGAAATACTTTGAAATGGAACTCATAATACGTTTCAAATTCAAAAACCAGGAACTACTTATTGTGGTCAATTATGTTTATATGTTTTGTACAAATTGCAAAAAGGAGTACCATTTCTAGATATTATGTTAGAATTGAATGAGGGAATTGAATAAGGGAATTTAATTCCCGAAACTTTAGTTCCAATGGCTAGCTAAAGGATACTTGTAATTAAAGTTCAAACGAAGCTAGCTAAAGCGCCACCTAAAGGTTAAAGCTCGGTTACTTGTAATTCGTTTTCATAAAATCGGCCTCTGATATCCTCATTATCTAAATCTTTTATTTCATAAGTAATCGGATAAGTTTGATTTATTTTAGAAACTTCAAAGATTTCTTTAGTCCAATAGCCAACAAAACCTTCTCGAATTTATTTTTATACTTGAATATTCGCACTCTATCTCCTATTTTAAATTTCGGCTTACGTTTCTGTAAATTCGGATTACTCTCATTCGAATAATTATTTTCGAATATTTTCTTTCGTATCAAATCAGGATCATCAGAAGCATTCTTTGGAGTTTCTTCAATGCCTGAATGAACTTTATTATTGTACTGATCTACAATTCCTGGTAATATCTTCAACCATTTCTGATTACCTTGCTCTGTAAATTTATTGAATATTTTATTTTTTAAAGTTCTATTGAACCTCTCTATTACTACAGCTTTGCCAGCATTTTCTGTGGAATAAACTAAATCGAATAGTGGCTCAACATTTCAACTATACTATTCAGATCCCTTATCAACGAATAGCTTCTTTGGCGTTCTATTATTTTCTTTAAAGATTCCTTCAAACGCATATTTAACTGACAGACCACTTTTGTTATTTAAAGGCCTTGCCCAAGCGCATCATGTAATAAATCTATAACGGTCAATGCGTACTTAAACCCTCTTTCATTCGGCATATTGATTTGATCTGCACTCCAAATATCATCTTTGTTAAATACTTTTATTTTCAATAGATATTTAGGCTTTCTATATTCCTTGTGGATTTCGGACGCGTAGGTTTCATCTATCCCCTGGCCAAAAAGCATTTTTGCTTGTAAAGCTTTCTTAACAAACATTCTTTCAATTCTTTCTCTAAAGGAAGGATTCTGAATACTATCTAATTCTTGAATCATTATCTTATCTGCTTCATGTCGAGAACTTAGGTCATGATTTCGATAAGCCAGATCGTGTCTATAAGCTGCTGCATCTACTCTATCTATTGGTTTGCTATTTTCTCTAGGTGTATTATCATCGTTTAATCTTAAATCTAATCTTGTGCCGGGGCCAGTAAAATTATGACCAGGTAAATGTTTCTCTTTCGAATATTTACTCCAAATATATCCAGGAAAGTTTTCTAATGTTTTTTGTATGTCGCCACCGGTGTGCTGACAATTTGAAGTTTTATGTACTTTTAAGAGATAATACATTAGATCTAGATTTGAAGTTCTTAAGTTATTCAAATTCATTTATAAAGATTAAATATTACCGTACCATACTAGGACTTAGATATATTCCAGCACCATCTTTAGTTTCTTTTATTTCAATTAAATCATCAATATTATGTAGGACATTTTTAAGAACTCATTTCTCTTCATCAACTAAATTTAATTTACTAATAAAATTATCTACTATTCCCTCACCTCTAGCAGCTTTCTCTAACTCTCTATTATGACGTTTTTGTTCGTCTAATGCTGGCTTCTCTGATTTATTTTTATTTGCTGCCTGGACAATACCAGCTGTCCCACCTGCAACACTTCCTGCTGCTGCTATACCGCCGATTATTAGAGGAATTAATGTGAGAATTCCACCATTCTCTTCCTCTTGTAATTTAATATTCTCTATCATTGGGTTACTGATGTAATACTTCTTTTTGTCAATAGTAATAGTTTAAGGGGTATTTTTGTCAATGATGTTACTTAGTTTTAATTCACTTGCACCATTTTTTAATAAAATATTTATAGTCTTGGGTTACTAACCTATAGAACTTTGTTCAGATTACTAACCTATAAAACCTTGTTCAGAGTCCTTAGCCGATCACTTTTGTTCGGGTGATCAACCGATCCTAGCCATCTTTCCATTAAGAATTTCAATTGAATATTCTACATCTTCTAGCAATAAACCATAAGTCATCAATGATGTTGTGGAATTTGCCTTTTCATTATTAATTGTAGCATCACAACCAGTCTTGATAATATCTTCAGATTGTTCACTTAGATCAAAACAGAAAACAGGATATAAATTCTTCCAATCTACAGGAGTTAATTGTGCTTCAACTCCAAATTCTCGACATAGATTTCTATAAGCGTCATATCCTTCCATAAACTGATTATTGGTATCATCAAATCTCAATGGATCAATAGGACAACGTGTTTGATTTTGATGAAATTTGTAAACTTCTAATTGAATTAATATGGAAAAGAATATTGTTCTTATCAAAACTGGCTGTTTCATTCTTTTGAAAAGCGAGTAGAAAATATCTTGGAGGATTTGATGTCCTTGTGAAATGCCAGTTAAATCTTTGTTCAGAAAACGTGACAGAAATCGCAGTACGCTTTATAAAACTTACTGGTATTGGTTTGTCCGTATTTAATCTTTTCGTAATAGTTGCTTCAACCTCTAAACTAGGAGTAATATGTTTTATCCACCATTCAAGTCTATCAGTTTTTAAATATGCTTTTTTTCCAGTCTTACCATAAAATATTGATTCATTATTTTCAGTGCGATGAATTATTAATTTGAACTTTAATTGAAATGATATTTTATTGTAATCTAAAGACCCGAATTATGGAGACAATGACCAATCAACAGTTTGTTTACTTTTCTTGTTAAAATCACGTCTTTTCTGATATGAGCTATTTTGTGTACTGTTTAACTGTTTCACTATGGTTTCTACATCTTTCGCAATTCCTGCTACATCTGTTCCAGCGTGAGTTAAATCATCTATAATTATATCATCACTATTATCAGGAAACCAACCTTCGATTTCATGCATTTTATTTTTTTCACCTAATGTAACAAATCGAAGCATTGAATCAATAATACCAGGTGAATCACTTATGGTTTCTATATTTTTATGTTGCAACATCCAAACGCATTTGTGTAAATAATCCTGGAAAGAAATTTTTTTCTACTGTAATATTATCCGTAGCAGGTAATGGTGTTGTAAAATTAGCATCAGAATAGAGAGAATATTCACAGTGTAAAAATGAATCGGGTAAATATAAATAACTTTGTTGATTGTCAACTTCAAAAATTAGATCACCTCCAGTAGTCACTCTACCTGAAGATCCGGGGTTCATAGCAACTCTCATATAGTCATTCTTTTTTTGATTGTAACTAACGAACGGGGGATCGTCTAATCTAAATTTGCTTTCAATCAGAGTTGACATTATATTTTTATTAAAAAAAATCATTTTGGTACTCGGCTAAAGCCTCTGAACAAGGTTCTACTAGAATTTTGCTAGACCATTTCCTCTCATTTCTTCAATTGCTTTTTCATCATGTTTACTTTCCATCTTCACTAATTTAGCAATTTTGGTTTTTGTTTCCGCTGAGAGCTGTTTATCTTTTTGTAGTTGTTTAGCATCATTCCTAAGTTTACGAATAGCTTCTAGTTGTTTTAATTCGTTTTGTGACTTAACAGCATTTGATATTGCACTAGCTGTACTACCTACAGCAGCTGCTCCTTTTGCAGCAGATGAAATCAAATCTTTATTATTTTTAATCAAGTTAACGATACTTCCGATACCAGAAAAGATACCAGCTCCTTCTGTTTGAATAGTTTATACACTGTCATAATGGTGCACAGGTTTCATAGATGGTTCGCTCGCAATTTTTTGATTTGAAGTAAAATGTTTAAGATTGTGTTTATAAATTATAGGCATTTTTTAAGCTTTAATTTGACTTTTGGGGAAAATATTTACGTTTGTGATCGGTTAGAAACCTGAACAAAGTGGACTGCAAAAGCCTCTGAACAATGTCCGATTAAGATTTACGTGTGTGAATGGACAACAACTTCGTGATAACTTTATTAATTTTCTGTTGCATTTTATCTATTGCGTCAAACAGCGTGTGATGTACTTTAATTTCTTTTTCATTTACTCCTAATTTTTTCTCACTTTTCTTTACTTCTGTTTTAAGAGCATTCAATTGAACTTTAAGAGCATTCAATTGTTCCTTATTTCCTTTAGAATTTTTCTTTACTTCATGTTCTAAATTCGTTTTATGGGTCTTCAATTCGCTAACCTTTTGTTTAAGTGCTCTAACTTCATTTATCATTCTGTTTATGTGTTTGCTTGTTGTGTGATTCGGCTACTTAATTCATCAACACTTTTTTGGAATGTGGATTGCAGCTGTTGTAAGTGTTGTAATAATTTTCGATTCTTTTCGCTAACTTTTTCTAACTCTTCTTTCAGTTGTTTATTTTGATTTGCATTCTTTGCAATGGCAGACTTTAAAATAGTGATAACAGGATTACAAGTTTTGAATGTTCTGTTATTTTTTTATGAAGTTTTGATATATCTGCTTCTATATTTCCATGTTTGCTACTTAGGTCTGTTAGCTTTTCTTGCAGTCTTTCACCATTCTGCTTTAGAAGCTTGGTTTCTTTCATTAGTGGAGTCAGTAGTGACACAATTCTATCGAACTGTTTATCAAAATATTTTTTTATTTGCTAACTCAGTATTTTGTTGTGGAAGAATATAAAGATGTAACGGGCCTGTTAAAACGTCTCCAGTTTTCATGATATAGTTGTCTAGTTCTATTTCTGATTCTTGATTATTCGGAATGTAAGCACACCCGCCAACATTTGTTAACATCATTTTTTTCTACTAAAAAATATGTAAGGCAACAAAGTCGACGCTTCGCGTCTCGAAGAAGTTGGCGGAACCAAGCTTCTATGCGAAATCTGTAATTTATCTTTTCGTAATAAAGCATTATTAAATAAACATATCAAAATAGTTCATGCGGCAGTGCACCCAGCACAGCCAGTCCAGCAAGTACAACCAGTACACGAACAGCCAGTACATGAACAAGCAGTACAAGTACAACCAGTACAGCAAGTACACCCAGTACACCCCCTACATGAACAGCTAGTACAAGTACAGCAAGTACACCCAGTACAGCAAGCACACCCCCTACATGAACAGCCAGTGCAGGCAGTACAACAAGCCCAACAGATACAGCCAGTACAACAAAAGGTAACACAAGCAAAAAAGAAAATAACATGTAATGACTGTGGGAAAAGTATAACGTCGAAGAATTTTGCCCGTCACCTAAGGACATGTCAATTACCGCCAATCCCTAAAATAAAAGATAGACGATATACGTGTTGTAACAAATTTTTCACTAGTCAGGGGTTTTCCAATCATTATAAGTCATGCTCTGTTAACACACGAAACTGCACTAATTGTGAAACTTTAAAACCTAAATCAGAATTTTATGAAAGTAAGTACCAATGTACAGATTGTTTAAAGGTACAAGTAAGATGCCTCAACTGTCACAAAGTTTTATTGAAGAAAAGCTACCAACGACATGCAGTCATTTGTGGGGGGAAGTAACTTTGGGTGGAAGAAAGTAACTTTGGGTGAAGGAAAGTAACTTTGGGTGGAGGAAAATAACTTTGGGTGGGAGAAAGTAACTTTGCGTCTGTAGTAGTTTTGAGCCTTCCCCATACGCCCGGGTGAGTGGATATGGCTTCGTTTTGGGCCCCCGACCCCAGCGTCCGTACGGGTCTAGAGCTCCAAGAGAGGCATTAATCACTCAAAGGAGTGGAGGGGTGCACGGTGTCCGAAGTACTTTTCTCACTTTAAAAAATGGAAAATCCACCGGTAAATGCGTATACTGTTATATCTAATGCACAACCTCTAACCAATCAGTACCATCCATCTGAAGAAAGATCTTTATTTTCAGAAGAATCAGATCTTGGATGTGATTCTTTGGGTTTCTAAAATTTCATTGTGTCAAAATTATTATTATATGTTTTCTCATTTATCTTACTTATAGATTTGTAAATTGGTTAGGGTTTTTACAAACACCGGAACAAATGAAGGTTGCATTTTATAAAGAACAAAGTAAAATTTTTATAGGCTGGAAATCACCTGGACGTCAAATGAATAAACAGAAAGGACGTACTACACAAAAGAACTTACATTTTATAGTTTATGGAAAGACTGCAAGTGGAAAGACGACATTTCTTAGAACGTATATCAATGAACATTATCCTGATGAAACTAACGTACATGTGTTTTGTCTACAGGAAGATGAATGGCCAGAGCTTACGAATGTTTATAACGAACATGATTTATGTATGTTAGAAGATATGGAAAATTTTGCAGGGGCATATACACAAAAATCTTTACTAGTATTAGATGATGTAGCTAGTTTAGTGATACAAAAAGACATATCAGAAATATTTACAAAAGGACGTCACCATAATATACAAATAATTGTATTAGCTCATAAAGCTTGTGATGTAGATAATAAGATTAGAGAAAATGTGGAAAGCTTTTATACAACTACACAAAATAATACTGCGTTCTTTGAGGACATCAAGAAAAATTATAAACTCACGTTACCTTTAGCAAAATATGCACATGTTAAGTACGGTATAATACGTGTTGATACCATTCTGAATCAAATGCAAGTATATGATAAAGATCTAAATGTGCTATTGGATACAGAACATGACTTTATATAACAATGCGTCAGATTTTAACATTAGTCTTTATGCAGGTGCAAAGAATTTATCACCTCATAACATAGAGGAAATAACGATCTTCTTAAAAAATGAGTCACTTGAGCCACTAACGATCATACCTGAAACATTTTATTTTTATTTCGATCATTATCTGAATAATGTGTTAGGAATTCAAAAACCGAAACGATTAGAGAATAGGGATTCACTAGATGTTATTCGAACAGGTATTAATGATTTTCGTGATGTGCTAAAAAATGTACAACCGTTAGCGAAAAATACATTAAGTGCCATGCGTCCAATAATAGATGAAGTGCATAAAATGTGATTTTTTTGTTTTAAAAAATGATTAACGAGGTGAGTGAAACTCGGAAAACAAAGGCCTATAAAATAGAACACGTACCAGTTTTAAAAAATTATCGTCATCCTACAAAGCCTCTCACCCCGAAACATGAAGTTAAATTTTATTACCATCGTCAATATATGCAATTCGTGAAAGACTATAAAATCAAACACGGTATAAGAAGTTACGCGAAAACAAAAGACTTCCCACTTTGTCTACGAAGTTTCAGAGTATTTTTAGCATACAATAATTTATGGTGGTTGGTTAATAAAGAACATTTAACTGTTTATTATTTAGAAACATTAACACAACTAAATATTCCTGTATACGTGAAAAACATAAATTTTTTATTAAAAAAACGTACACTTTTTATTAAAAAAGTAAATAATAGAAGATGTTTAAGGACCAAAACATGGGATTGACGAATTGATCAAGAAACAAATTGATGAATTTGATGCACAAATTAAACGCAGTAGACGTAGTAAACGTATTAATAAACAGAACCGTGGAACAAAGGAAACATTAGAAACTGACATTTTCTCTGATGATAGACTTGGTGAGGACCTATTGAATCTGTTTTACCCGGACAATATCATGTATGAAAATGAACTTTTTACTAATGTAGTAAATGATATACGTGAGCTGTTACGAAATGGGAAAGTTTTAAATTTATTGGGTGTAATAAACAAAGAAGATGGAACCACAATACCAAACTTTTACGCTGCATTTTATACTATAATTTCATTTGAACCATGGTTTTCGTATCTAGATCGCACATCAGATACTAATGAATGGGTTTTTACAGGTAGTATCAAATACGAAGATTTTGGAATGAAGCTAGTACAAAGATCACATAGAGGTGCTGGTATTAACATGAAATATCGAATCAAAGAATACATCGGTCAATATTGCAACATTCCTTCGGAAGATTTCTGCTTTATAAAATGTTACAACGCCCTACGTGGGTTCAATCAAGAACAAGCTAAAATTATGTTCGAGATGTTTAATGACTTTTTATATAAAGAGAAAGCTACATCTAGAACAGGAGTAATTTCAAACTGCAAGTTTTCTCAATTCAATAAATACTTTGGAGAATGTGTTCAGTATTTCAGCCCTACTAATCGTCATTTAAATCCTAGAGGTATTACAACGTCGCATAATTACGCTTATTACAATTATTCTCACGAAGGTTCATCAATAGGACACTACTGTTTAATAAATAAGTTCTACAAAGCAGAAGCTATTAGAGAAATTGAAAATAATTTCAAACCAATATGTAAAACTGTTACTGATGAAAATCTAACAACACTTCCGTATAAAACCATAACAAAGAATCCGATTGACTATGGTTCAACATATATATGGGATCGCGAAACTTATCCTGATCCTCGTTGTTCAACAGCACATCATATTCCTTATGCTTTAGGTGCTTTCAATTTCAATAAATTCATGTGTTGCTTACCGAAGCGAAGATTGGAAGAAGTGGACAAACGTTTATTAAGTGACATGATGAAACTAAAAAAGAGTCACGATTCAGCGGAAATTAAAGAACTTAAGAAACAGATAAGTGAATATAATAACTTAACTGAACGAGAACTTAACAAACTTCAACGTTGTGTGCACATCTTTATTAGGAAACAAGATGAATGTCCGATACATCAATTTTTCCTGACCTAGGATCTTTTAATCATCCGAAAGTAACTTAAATAGAGCACAATTCATCAGGATTCGATGCATATTTTCCACTCAAATCTAATTTTAAATTAACTAAACCACCACTTAAAACATCAAGAGGAATACTCACGGCTTCTTTACAAATTCCTTATACAACTGAAAGTGTTCGGAGGTACATTCAATGTAAAACCAGGGCAACGAGAACTAGTGATACATCTAAACGTTCCAGATCCTTAAATAATTGCTTACAAACTATTGTAATGAAATGTAGCTATCAACACGTGAAAACGAGTCTGTCCAAATGGTGCGAGAATTTTAAAACCCCTACCAATATGTGTAAATTAAATTATGAAATTGGCTAAATTACACATGACAATTATCAAGAAAATGAACATGAGTGGAAACCGTATTTAATTAACGATGTTCTCTCATTAGCATTTTGTATCTACAAGTATAATCAAGTAATGCAAGAATTAATTGGTGAAGATATAACTACTAATTTAACATCCTCCGCTTTAACATTTAACGGTTGGATGAAGAACGTACAAGATGACAATACACTTGATGACAATACACTCACATACTGATTTATGAACTAGAAACTATGTTAGAAAATCTGTTAAAGGTGGAAGAGTTTCAGCCAATATAAGACATTATGTCTCACCCTTTTGTAACATCTTACTACCAATATTGCAGAGGTATTTATACGGTGAGACGCACTCCCCTGGTAATAATTTAATAGATTTAATGAAGCAGTATAATCAGTTGCAACAGAAGAATGCTCTTTGTAAAGAAATTGAACATAAACTACTCGAACAACGAAATGAATTCTTAACGACTTTTGATGCAACATCTTTATATCCATCAGCTATGTATGACGAACATTCAGAATACCCTAAAGCTGAATCAGCTAGAAATTTTACACAAGAAGAAGAACAAGTAGTATTATATCAATTTAACACTCAATCATTTCGTCCTAAAACTGGAATATTCACAGTTGTGTTTCATTATCCTGATGATATGTTTTTCCAACCAGTTCCTGCGAAAGATAAGGTAAAGAATGAAAACAATTGTAATCAAGAAATAATAAGGTTTAGGAATGGAATGTGTTATGATGTGTTAACTTCTGTAGACATACAGGAAATTGTTAGATGTGGTGGGAAAATATTATCTATTACAGATGGTATAATCTATGAAGAAAATTATCACGTTTCACTATTTCGCAAATAAATTGAAAAGCTCTTCAATTTAAAAAATATATATAAAATAGAAGGGAACACTGTAGGCGATGAGTTAATTAAATTATTAATGAATTCACTATATGGGAAAACCGTACAAAAAGACATAACCACTAAATATCATTTATGGAATGAGAATACATTGAGAAAAAATTTCACTCAAGAAGTAAAAGATTTTGAATAAGTAAATGATGAACAATTCTTAGTGAAAGTAGAAATGGAAGATGATGATTTTCTTAAAGCTAATATTACAGACACTGAAAAGACGGCCAAAGGCCTGAGCTGCTACGCTATGACATCATTCATGCCGTCACATTAAGGTTCTTTTATTCTTGCTCACTCTAGACGAATCGTGAACAACTTTATTTTAGAAATTAATGGTTGTAAAGAAAACACATACATTACACAGATACTGATTCCATATACATTTCCAATGAACTCTTCAATAATTTAGATGCTGCTGGATATGTTGGCGGGGAATTATGTCAAGGGAAAAATGATTATGGTAATGGTGGAATTATATATGGATTGTTTATTGCTCCCAAAGAAAAAATACTGTATCACTGTAGATGAACAAGGGAGACTTAGTGAAAAGAAAACATTTAAGGGTTATACAAAAACTAAAGTAAAAGTAGAAGATTTCATACAATTATACCATGGCGAAACATTGACAACAATTGTTAATAAACCATGGAAAAGATCTTTAGAAACTGGTATTAGTATTCCTGATAAAAATAATAACACTGAAGAAAAAAGATTCACTGGTAAAATATATATTCTTAAACGTCAAGCACCTGATGCAAATGGTATTATGCTACCTTATAACGGGGAAGATGTTCAAGACGAAATATTTCAACGAATAAAAAAAGAATGTAATATAATGGAATACAGTGATAGCGAATACACTGATAGTGAAGACTGGGAAGAGGAATTATAATGCACTAGATGTTCGTTTGAGTTTCAGTCGGGGCAAAGCCAAGAAAACCCCCCTTCCGATAGAGGGTCCCTCGAGCCGAAGGCTAGTCAGTGAACAAATCTTCTATAACTCTATCATGTACTTTTTTATCAATATTGATAATGATAAAACCATAGTCGTTTGACCAAGCATTACGGCAAGATTGTTTAAACTCCTCTTTACCGCTTATACATAAGTCTCTAAACAAATCACTTAGGTTTCTTGGATTGATTTCGAAAGGCATAGAAATATTAGCATTCTTTCTAATATCGCTGCCATCTAGTGAATACATACTTTGTGTCAAATAAAAGACACTACAGTTATTGTGTCGTCCTCTTGTAAAATAATTTCTCTGAACTGACTGATCTCTGTTATTAACACAATCATCAAACACAACACAATGTTTTTTCGTTTTATTTTGTTTACTAGGATCTTGCATATTGCCACTATCATCTATTAATTGTATCGATATGTGTTTATTTTTATTGGGTTCTACTAATTGTTTCTTTTTCGCTGCTTCTTCACACCACGAACTTATTTCCTCTTCATACTCCGATTTTTCATATTCTTCAAACAGTGAAGCTATAGCTGATTTTGTAAGATTATTTTCAAATCCATATTTTAAAAATTGATAAATAGGTTGTTCTGCTGTTGTTGTATAAATGATAAGATTGTCATAATCCAAAAAGTTGGGTGTCGTGAGAATTTTAAATAATAGATACGTTTTCCCACAACCTGATCTTCCACAGATAACTGATAACACTTTATTGGATTGGTTTGGATGATGATTGAATTTCACTTTTTTGTTTAGTGGATATTTTACAGAACTGCTTTCACTCATTTTTAAGTCAATATTTTTAATTACACCTCTCGTAATAATAGATCTATCATAATCTCTTCGCCTCCAAAATTTATTGCCTTTCCTTTCTCATCTGTTATTCTAATAGTAATTAAATTAATTGTTTTTCTTGTAACTGGAAAATATATTAATGATTTTGGGATTACATTTAAACTGTAACCAATCGGAACTGTAAATGCTGGATAACTGAAGATATTATTTCTTAGCTTTCCGTTAATATAACCACCTTCTATAATATCACATTGAACGTTGATTGAATTTATTTCAGTTATTTTAGGTATATTTTCACTGATATGAAAACCTTGTGCATAGAGTTTCTTTTTAAATCCTAATAGTCTTGATAAAGATTTGTCAATATCAAAATCAACTTGACGATTTTCATCTAAAGTAAGAGAAAATTTATTTACTGCTGATTCAACTGCGAAATGTAATTGTTTCTTGTCTTTAAATTGAATACCTAAATGTCTTTTTATTTTATTGGAAATCGATTCAACTTCGTAAGATCCCGAAATTAATAAATTCTTTCTTGGAAAACTTCTTGGAAATAACTTCTTGGAAAAAAGTTAATTCTTTCCAAGTTGTACCTTTGTCATTTGAATATTTAAATCGGTCATTTACATCTTTGATAATATTTTGTATAGTGGTAAATGTTGAAAAACTAGTTAATGCTACTTCATAATGTTTGTCTTGTTCTAAGTGAATAATAGGGTGTAAATTACAAGTATGCAAGGAAGTAGTTGCTATAAATTTTAATGTCGTACTAAATTTTGATGAGGACAAAATGTCGGTTAAATTTTCTAAATGTTCATTAATTTTTTCTAGTTCTGCCGAAGATAATTCTCTCGCAGACATTTTTTAACCAAATAATTTAGATATTCCCGTATAGAGATATGTCCTTCTTTCGCTGAGGTTAATAACATAATTAGATACGTTTTTGTAGGTATCTTCAGGGATAAGGTTCTTTTTTAATAGTTTGTCTAAGATTGCATGTATTTCGTTAAAACTGGAGTTATGCCCTTGTTCTGCTGCAGCCACTAAAATATGTAATCTCGTTAGTAATTCTTGTGGATCATCTGACAAAACTACAACGGGTGAAGCATAACCAGACGCTGGTGGATAAGTTCCCATTGGTGGAACACCAGTCGGCGGGGGAGCCGAGGCCATTACCAATAAGTCATTCAAATTTTTATAGCGCTTAAGAGTTTTTGCAGTTCCTACCTTATCTAACATAGTTTTATATTTCAGTAGATCATGATAGTTATCTAAATCCGCTCCTCTTAATAAATCCACGAAATTTCTGTCTAAACTGAAAGCTGTTTTGTCTGGTGTGAAAATTAAACTTTCTTTAGTATTTATAAATAATTCTTCTCCACCCATGAAAAATCTAAGCGATGGCTTTCCACCTATAAAAATTGTAGAATGTTCAAATAGCATAGATTTTGGAAAAAATTTCTTGTCTATGTTTGCTTCTAACAAACCATAATCATCCATGATGATTTTCTGCACTGGATCCGATATATCAATTCGTTTATCATGAACTGCAAGGTCTTTCTCAAGAGTTTTGAGTGGTGCAATAGTTTTTTCAAAATCAGTTTTCACTTGTTCAGTTAGGCGCATTTTTTCTAACATATCAGATTGAACGCCAGCTTGTAACATTCGATATTGTCCATGTTTTTTCTTCATAATATTTTTGTTTTATTAATTCTTCTAGTTGTTATATTTTTGCCTCATTTGTCTCCTTTGTATTCATTATTTTATAAGATAATATTTGAATTTTGTGATAGCATAGAGATACAGCAAAAACACTTTACTGAACAACTTATTTTGTTTAATAAAAAAACTTTACTAATTTTGTTCTAACGTTTTTAATAAAGCTCTTATTTCTTCTAAAAAAGCTTCATTGTCTACTTTGTCTTGAGATTTAACAGGAATTTTAGTTGCTTCTCTAGCTATTTCATCAAATTTTTCAATCTCATCTAACGTAATAACATTGTCATCACACACTCTCTGGAAGTAGTAATGTAGTTTATCATATACTTCTTTTACATGGACATGTTTCTTACTTAAGGATTTTCGTTTCTTAGTCATTACAGATTTATCTATCACTGTTGCAAGTGTCGTTGTGAAAACACCTGTACCTGTTAAAGCTGTAGCAACAACAGGAATTGTTAGAACGCCAGATGAAAAGACAATAGTGAGAGCGCCTAAAGAAATTGTTAAAAATGCTCCAACGCCTTGTGTTACATTCTTAACTATCGTCCATCTCTTTCTTAATTTATCATAATGTTCTTGTCTTAACAATAGTTGCGCTTCCTTATCTTTCATGCACCTGACTCTATCTTTATGTTTTGCTATATCCATTTCATATGATAATGAAGGATATAAAGGGGCTGAAGGTTCTTTAGATTTTACATCTTCCATTTTTAAATGAATATTTTTGTTCATATTCATTTTGTTTTTGTTAAATTTCAGAAGGCCCTTATTGCTTCATTTTGATTTGCTAATTTCAAGAGGCCCCTAATTTTTGCATTTTGATTTGCTAAATTTCAAGAGGTCCCTATTTTTGCATTTTTTTAATAAGTTATTAAGGGGGTCAAAATTTTAGCTGTTTTTCATAAGTTTAAGGAGGACCCTAATTTTAACAATTTTTTATAAATTTCAGGAGGTCCCTATTTTTTGTATTTTGTTTTGCGAAATTTCAAGAGGACCCAAATTTTTTCATTTTTCATTTTTGTATCTACCTGGGTGTGGGATCCGGTGCTGAGCGAAGCGATGCGCCGGATCACATACCTATAACTACTCTTCTGTTTCTCCGAGTGGCTTGTCTCTGTCTCAGAAGGACCTTTGTCTATCTGAGAGGAGCCCTTCTATTTCTCAGAGTGGATGGTCTCTGTCTCAGAGGGGTCCCCATCCATCTGTGAAGAGCCCACCTGTTTCTCAGAGCCGCTCATCTCTGTCTCAGAGGAGCCATTGTCTATCTTAGAGAAGCCCCTCTGTTTCTTCGAGTGACTGGTATCTGTCTCAGAAGAGGCTTTTTCTATCTGAGTGTAGCCCTTCTGTTTCTCAGAATGGCTGGTCTCTGTCTCAGAGGGGTCCTTGTCCATCTGTGATGAGCCCTTCTGTTTCTGAGAGCAGCTGGTCTCTTTCTCAGAAGCACCTGTGTCTATCTGAGAGGAGCCCTTCTGTTTCTTCGAGTGGCTGGTCTCTTTCTCAGAGAATCCCTTGTCTGTCTGAGTGTAGCTCATCTGTTTCTCACAACGGTTGAAACCTTCCGTTTCTCAGAGCAGCTCATCTCTGTCTCAGAGGATCCTTTGTCTATCTTAGAGGAGCCCTTCTATGTCTCAGAGCGGGTGGTCTCTGTCTCAGGGAAGTCGCTATCCAAATGTGATGAGCCCTTCTGTTTCTGAGAGCGGCTGGTCTCTTTCTCAGAAGGACCTGTGTCTATCTGACAGGAGCCCTTATGTTTCTCAGAATGACTGACCTCTGTCTCAGAGGGGTCCTTTTCTATCTGAGAGGAGCCTTTCTATTTCTCAGAGTGGATGGTCTCTGTCTCAGAGGGGTCCCCATCCATCTGAGAGGAGGCCGTCTGTTTCTCAGAGTGGCTGGTGTCTGTCTCAGAGGGGTCCTTTTCCATCTGAGAGGAGCCCATCTGTTTCCCTGAGTGGCTGGTATCTGTCTCAGAGGGGTTCTCATCCATCAGTGAGAAGACCTTCTGTTTCTCAGAGTGGATGGTCTCTGTCTCAGAGAAGTCCCTATCCATCTGTGAAGAGCACTTCTGTTTCTCAGAGCAGCTCATCTCTGTCTCAGAGGAGCCCTTGTCTATCTTAGAGGAGCCCTTCTGTTTCTCCGAGTAGCTGGTCTCTGTATTATAGGGGTCCCTATCCATCTGTGAAGAGCCCTTCTGTTTCTCAGAGCAGCTCATCTCTGTCTCAGAGGATCCCTTGTCTGTCTGAGTGTAGCCCATCTGTTTCTCAGAGCGGCTGGAATCTGTCTCAGAAGGGTCCTTTTCTATCTGAGTGTAGCCCTTCTGTCTCTCATAGCGGTTGGTCTCTGTCTCAGAGATCCTTTTCCATCTGAGAGGAGCCCTTCTGTGTCTTCGAGTATCTGTCTCAGAGGGGCCTTGTCTATCTCAGAGGAGCTCTGCTCTATCACATGTTGGCAATTCCATAATTATGTCAGATGAACCCATTTCTATCTCGATGTTGTCCTCCTCTATCCCTAAAGCGCCCTCCTCTCATTGTGAGAGAGGCCCTTCTACACATCTGACGGGCCTTTCGTGTCTTAAAAGTCTATTCCCGATCTCATAGAGCCCTTCTTTATCTCCGAGGGTTCTTCCTCTGTCTGACAGGGGCCTTCTCCACCCCTGAAGCTAACTATATATTAATAACAGTAATAGCAAAATCCCTTAAACCTCTTTCAAGGTTAGAATCCTGACATCCAAATGCTTCCTCATTTCATTGCTTGTCGTTTGAAGTGACATGTCCGGGAAGTCTTGCCAAGGTCGATGTAGTGGACAAAGCTAGGATGCAAGAGTTCAAGATTTGCTTGAAACAAAAAGGGTTTGAAGCATTTTGCAATTTGATGCAATAGCTAATAGACTAAGCAAATATGGCGTCTTTTATATCGACATCTGAAACATTATCAACTGATCTAATAAAAAATTGACTTCACTGCGCTTTCCCATTCATTAATAACTTTTCAAAAGATGCACCGAATTATCTGTTTATGATTCACTGTCTGGATTTTCACGTTCGCTGATGGACTTAGCAAAAGCCAGACTATTTATTGTCAGAATAATTTCCTTTGTCTTATTATCTGTCAATTACTGGTTCTACAACTTGACGGAAAGATTATTTTTTTGCGAACTAGTATAACTACAGACAAGTGAGAGGAATTCTACAGATTATGCTGTGTAAAGTTAATCGATTATATTCAATGACACATGTTGAAGACTCACTTGAATTTACACCAACTAATTGCTATTAGCTGATGCCATGATGAAACTGCTCCAGTTCACTCAATCCTTCAATTTCATACACTCGGCGTGAATTCAATTTCCAGTTCTAGGAATCACTGGATTAGAAGACAGCTAAGTCGGGCAGTTAGGAAATGATGAAGGGACAGCATCAGTTTTTAGAAATCGAGGAAGAAGTTTTTCTATATTCATTGACCTTCGTTAATCGGAGCTAATTGTCTGAATATCATTCGGTGAAAAATTAAGCGAGTACCTATATGAAGGAGTGCTTTGTCACCGTAACATAGTGCGGTATCCAATTAGTCCACTTCTGCAACAATCATGCGTTGTGAAGCAATGGAAATCGATGAAAGTATTTGTAGCTGATTCGTTGCTCTATCCACTGTGATCACCTTTGCATCCGGCATAACTTTTGTAAACCCATTTTCGAGATGAATGTTCGAAAAAAACACAGTATTACTCAAATTCTCTCCATCGACGCACGGCGATCCAAGATTAAGCAATGATTCGAAGTAAACGGCCTGCTGCTATTCTACTGACAAATGAGTAAGCCAAATCAATTCCTATAATATGAATGGCCATCAGATGGCACGCTCACAGTAGAATCGTAACAAGTGAAGTGTCATTCCACCAAGCACTAGTTGTGCATGGGCAAGCTAACATACTTGATGCTACCTAACGGATCGATCGATTGGATGACGTTTGCCTGAGCTATTCATAACGCAAACTCGGTATATCATCGACGAGGGATCAAATGAGGACAGTAACAGAACAATGGCAGCGCATCCACACAATGGTGTGTGATGTATGACCTCTCGTGAACGGTGGAGCAGTGAAGCGAGATATCGAAGCAATCACATCGACGTAGATAAAGCATCACTTTGAAGACAATTCGTTAAAAAATAGGAGTTGCATATCCCGGTACTCTGGATATCCCTGGGCTATTTGTAAATTTCTTTTGCGGGAATAACCTGGTCTCAGTGTCCCAGCTGTTTGTTTTAAAAACCAAACAGCAACGGAAACACAGCACCACCGCAAGTAAATGTACGTGCAGATAATTCCCCTAGATGTGATTACCTATTTCATGTAATTTATCATAGAAAAATGCTTGACTTGCCCTCCATTTATTTCTGCTCTGTAAACAGTGGGCGCATCAACGCCTCAGAAAAGCCGTTGAGGCTAATCACACTACTAATTGCTGAGATGCCCTCCAGTTTATTATTTGAAGAAGTTCTTCGAGCAGATAGGACCTATAGCACCATTGCAAGTTAAACATAAGAGGTGACAGAACTTTTGCACATGCCCTGTCACCTCAACATCTTTGTGCCACAAATAGGACTATGTGCATGGTCAGTTTTCTGTTTCCACCGCACAACCGGTGAAGAATAGGAATACACAGTAACATGGGCTGAAGACGAATTTATTTGCAATGAGGACATGTGAGCTTTAACAATCGCATCTACATTATATTTCAAGTCAAATAGCCACCATCATCAACCACTAAAGGACAGTGAATTTGATGGACGTGTCGCCTTGTGAGTGGATACGCATTAATTGCTGCATTATTCACCGAAATCATTGCTGGAGTAACACGTTGATCATCTCATGAAAAGGGCTTCCACCACCCTATGGACTGTCAAATTATTTTGTGAAAGATCGGTCAAATCAAAAAGAAATAACTGCGCATCATATGATTGTTGTCTAGTTTTCTGCTGTGACATAAGACACTGTTTACACGTAAAAGCAGAGATAAATACGCTTTATTCTATCTCTAAACGTAACAAAAATGTTCACTGCCATATGTGTGGGCAATTCCATAGTGAGGACTGCTTCAATGCAGTTCTCGATGCTCGATAATTCAGAAAATTGAAAGACTGATTATCGTTGCTTCTACTTCTATGCGCTTGTTAACATAACGTTTTGCCAAACTTTTATTCTTCATGGCATGCAATTTTATAGTGCTCGCACTAAAATAACGTCTGTTATAGTGTTGCTGATTAAAATGTAGCAGGTAGAGTTCTTTGTGTAGTTTCAATAGTCAATCTAGCATGCATGTCATCAATTCATGTCCATTTTTTGAAAACATTATTTACATGTTAAACTTAGTTACATTCGAAAAAACAATCACAAAATCGGAAATATTCAAATTAGCAAAATATACAAATTTAGCGAGAAATTTGTGACACATATCAACAAATGATTCATATATTCTGGCAACACACGGCATTGTCTATCAACACAATCCATATTATGGAAGTGCATTCGTATACTATAGAAATTTCAGAAATTTTGGAGTACATTTCCCAGTTTGATCAGCTGTCAAAATCAAACACATTATTCTGATTTAAGGAACGTGGCCATTGATGCATAGCAGAAGTTAAACGCGCTCACGAAGAGACCATTATAGCATATATCTCCTCTATCAAGAGAGCGTCATGGTGTGCGGTCGTTCTCTCTTGATGTCTCTCATTGTGCTTGAATGATTATTGGTGATATTTTTGGTATATATTGACCTATCTCGGATATTTTGGTATCTTTCGAACGGGCTCGTCGTGATCTTCGTCGCTGTGCGGTTTTCAACGTCGTATTCCCAGGAATCCATTCGATACAGTGGATTATAGTGTCTTCCTATTGATCTTCGTTCACTGCGAGACTTTGTGCATATTTGCTGACACTGTTAGTGATATCACGATCTGCACGTCATTCCATACCTTCATCGCACAGTGATTCTGTTTTCTTTGCTTATGAACAAGTCACTTCAAGCCACTGTCTGCGTTGTTGGTCTGGTCTAGTGGTGAACAGGGTGTGCATCGCGTGCGAGGTTCCTGGTTCTAATCTGGCCGACTATCGTTTTGTTGAATCTGTGAACCATGGCAAATGTCAGCTTTGATGCGATTTTGACAATGTCAGAAGAAGATCTAACTTCTCGCAAAGGGAGCATGACAAAGAATGAACTTTTTAAAGCCTTCATTGCCCTGAAAAAGCAAAATGTGGATCTAACGGAGAAGTCAAGCTTCAACATGGAGAAAGTTGCTTCTCTGATTGACTCAAAATTTGACATGCTGTTGCGGAAATTGTCATTGCTCACGGATGAAAGCGCTAAGTTACGTGATCGTTGTAATGCCCTCGAGAAAACGGTCAATGAATTACAACAGAGTACAATGGATGGAATTACTGATGTCTTGAAGGAGGATGAACAGAGAGCCCTACGTCGAAATAATTTGGTTATTTCGGGAGTTCTGGAACTCGGCAATGGAACATTGGAGGAGCGCAAGGAAAATGGCCGATCATCGATTCTTGAAATTTTCAGGCTTCTTCGACTGGACGACATCGGTTTCCACTCAATTCGTCGAATTGGCAGGAAAACTTCCAATAGACCTAGACTATTGCTGGTTTCATGTCAATCTTTCGAAGGTAGGAACGAAATCCTAAAACGAGCTAAAACCCTTCGTGGTCATGATGACTTCAAAAGTGTATACATCAATCCAGACCTCACATATCCACAACGCCTTGAGCAGGCTGCTCTGAGAGATCAGGTCAAGAGTCGAAGGCAACATGGCGAGGATGTTGTGATTTATCGCAATAGAGTAGTTCTTCGCAGTGATCGTCAGAATTTCCAATGATGTTTTTATCAAATAATTATGTGCCTAGACCAAGCCGACATGAAAATCGTTCAAATCTACCCTCGTTTCTGACATCTAATGTGCGATCTGTTGTTCAAAAACTCGATGAAGTAAATGTGACACTGCATTCTAAATCGGTAGACGTTTTTGTATGCTCGGAACCATGGCTGAATGAAAATCACAGTGATTTCTTTGTTCAAATTCACGGATATATGTGTTTCCGTCATGACAGAAAAGGCAAAATTGGAGGAGGAGTTGCCGTCTGGATTCGAAACTCTATTCATGCGAAACACATCACATGTAATCCCCCTTTTGATTTTGAATGTGTTGCCATATCCCTCGATTCACACAAAGTTCTTCTTCTCGGTCTGTATATTCCTCCTGATCCTGCGGTTCGTTTATTCAGAAATATTAATGATTTTTTGAGTAACTTTATTGATGATTTTCTGAAAGATTCTCCGGATTATGATATTGTAATATGTGGAGACCTGAATCGTTTTGACATTGGTGACATTTGCGCTTCTTTTGATTTGATAAATGTTTTCAACAAGCCAACATACGATGAATCTCAATTGGGTTATATTCTGATATCTGAGTCTCTGGCATCTCTCTATACTGTCACTGCTTGTGCCCCTTTTGACAGATCTAAAGTCTACCATGTATCTTTGTTAGCTTCTCCGAACTGTGGGTCTATCGATCGTGATACCTGTCACAAAATTTATACAAGAACGTATGACCTGAGAAAATCAAATTTGGATAACTGTTTCTCAATCATCGATAGTTTGAGCTGGGATTTCATACATGACGATGCTCTCAATCTCGACGAAAAGTGTTCCATATTTCATGAAACTTTGGCTGATGCTGTTGACAAATCTGTGCCATCCTCACTCGTATCTTTTTCTGACAGGGACAAGCCTTGGATTACCCCTGTTATTAAAGATCTGATAAACAAAAGGTGGAGCGCATTCAGAAATCGCAACTTTGCAATGTATGAACATCTTAAGCTGAAAGTGAAAGAGGAAATCGCCAAATCGAAAGACAAGTGGACAAGAAATATTGATAGACGCAACATGTGGAAAGCTGTAAATAAGCACATTGGCACAAAAAACAAGAAACCTTTGACCTCTCTGCTTTCTCAATTTGACTGTCTCAGTACCGCTACCGATGTGATAAATTCTACTTTGACCTCTGTCCATTTGAAATCGAATGTGTTAGATGTTCAGTCCTACCTAAATAGTGTTACTATTGACTGGGAACCATCTGTGTCTCCTGCTATTGTGAGAGATCTCATCCACAACGTGAAAAGCGGAAAGTCAACTTCTGATTTGCCGGTGGCAATCTACAAGCACATTGCTTTGCCTATCTCCAAGCCTCTATGTGAACTTTTTCGTTTATCCTTGAAAAACTGTGAAGTCCCAATCTTATGGAAAACCGCCGCAATCACACCGGTTCCTAAAACCTCGAAGCCGACGTTAGACGATCTCCGACCTATAAGTGTCCTCCCTTTGCCATCGAAGCTACTTGAAACCATTGTCCTTAACTCAATGAAGGAGAGAATTCTGGAGTACTATCATAAGCATCAGTTTGGGTTTCGACCATCATCGTCAACCACATGTGCACTGGTTTCACTGCATGATCACTTGACGCGCTATCTTGATGATCAAGGAACAGTTGGTGTCATGATTGTTTCTTATGACTTTTCTAAGGCCTTCGATAGTTTAAAATTTGAGCACATATTGAACAGGATGAAGCACTGCAATTTTCCAAATGCGTTTATCAGATGGATTCATGACTACCTAAAAGACCGCTCACAATTTGTCAGAATTGGCTCCTCCTGTAGTAGGCAAGCATCTGTGACTTCCGGGATTCCTCAATGATCAATATTAGGCCCATATCTCTATGCATTAGCAACGTCTTCTTTAGATATCAACGATTCGAAATGCCACCTAGTGATTTATGCCGATGACACAAATCTTTGCTTCCCGCTATACAAAGACTCAGAAAATCTACACGTCTCTAGCGAGCATGCAGGGCTTTTACGGTGGTCAAAGGAAATGGATCTCACTCTCAATCAGCGGAAGTGCAAGTCTCTGATAATCAAGAAATCAAATGAATGTGGCAATTACTCCCCACCTGATGTAGCTTCAGTAACTGAAATGTCAATTCTTGGTGTATGGTTCGATTCCTCTGGTACATGGTCCTCCCATTGCAATCATGTCTTTCTCAAAGCATCTCGAAGATTCTATATCCTGAGAAAGCTACGCCGCTCCCTAAGTTCATCAGCATTACGTTTGGCATACTTCTCGCTTGTACGCTCCTTGCTCGAATATTGTGCTCCTGTCTTTGTTGGCTTATCGAAGAGAGATTCAAATCGTTTTGACAGGGTACAAAATTGATTTCACAGATTGATATGTGGAGACATATGTGACTGTGGTCATAATTTGCCAACTCTTTCCATGCGTCGCGATAATTTGAGTTTGAAGTTCATGAAACAAGTAATGAAACCTGGTCATGTCATTCATCATCTTTTGCCAACATTATCAGACTCTGGTCGATTCTTGCTGCCAAGAAGGCGCACTATGAAGAGAAGTCGTTCATTCATTCCATACGTTTGCAAATTGTATAATCGTAATTTCACTAGACGATGAGTAATACAGGGTGCGGCAAAAAGATCTCCCCGATTTTATATGGTATTGAAAAGTAAACGAAGATAATGATATGAAAAATATTTGTATCCTAGAAAAGTACATGTTATGCCATTATGATATTTTACGTTTTGAAGCCCCGTTGTTGCTATTTTACTTTTTGATTTCACAGAATTTGTATGTTAAGAAAACGACGACAAAACTATGAAAATTTTCTATTTCAGAACAGTAAATGTATGAAATTATGTCAATTTAGGCTTTGAAAATTACATCGCTTAAGTGCCGGCCGTCATTGTCGATGCAGTAGCGAAGCCTCTCGAGAACGTAGTCTATTACACTACGAACCATGTCGATTGGAATGTTAGCAATTTCCTGTGTTATTGTTGTCTTTAAGTCTTGCAAGTTTCTTGGTCGGTGTTTGTAGACTTTTGATTTGATGTGTCCCCACAAGAAAAAATCGCAAGGGGACAAATCTGGCGAACGTGGAGGCCAGCCAATATCACCTCGTAAAGAAATCAAACGACTCGGGAACAAATTTTGGAGGATGGTGAGTGACCGGCGTGAGGTATGCGATGTAGCACCATCTTGTTGGAACCACAAGTCCTCCTGATCATTGAGTAAATCGGTGACTTTCGGACGGAGAAAATGCTCTAGCATTTTACAATAACGATCAGACGTTACCGTTACTGTAACACCATCCTCTTCAAAAAAATAAGGACTCCAAACTCCGAAATTTCCTACGGCACACCAAACAGTAACTTTCGGACTGTGGAGCGGTCGCTGATGAAGTTCCTGAGGATTGCTGTCAGACCAGTAGCGAAAGTTCTGTTTATTAACTATCCCCGATAAATGGAAATGCGCTTCATCGCTGCAGATCATAACGGCTGTAGGGGGAACCTCCCTGAGAATGTCTCCACACAAAGTTGTTCTGGTTTCATAGTCTGTCTCATTCAACTCCTGCACGACCATCATTTTGTAGGGATGCATGTTGAGTTCCTGATGTAAAATTCTGCGGACACTTCGATTTGACATGCCTAGGGCAGCCGCATGTTTCCGTGCTGAACGCCTGGGAGAGTGCTGTATCGAAGCTCTCACAAGTGTAACATTCTCTACCCCTGTTGCGGTCCTTGGTCGGCCGGGACTTTGTCTTTTTAAAGCTGAGCTAGTGAGTCTAAAATTTGAAACCCAAAGGCGAATCGTCTTTCCCTCTGGGACAGGAGCATGACGACCGAGATCAAAACGCCTACGGAACGCGCGCTGCGTCGTTATCACGGATTCACCGTTCTTGAGATATTCCTCGACAACAAAGGCACGATAGTTTCCACTCCACGCCATGACAATGCAATTCCAAGAATGCTGTTATACGTCACGTGAACGCCAATAAGAGAGCGGAGATGAGTCACTTCAGTAGTGTCTTTTATTAGCCTAGACTATCGGAATCGCAAGTAAGAGAAGACACGTTTTGCATAGAAAATAAGATAATGGCATTATATGAACTACTTTTGGAATATAAAAGAATTCTTGCATCTGCCTTCTTTTTCGTTTCATAGCTATGGCAAATCGGGGAGATCTTTATGCCGCACCCTGTACATACTAGTACACCTATCTGATTTTGTGTAACTTTGTCTTTCTTTGTACGATTTTCATTTATATCTGAAATATATACGCTTTATTTATTATCTACCTTGATCATTCGAAACTCTAAATAATCAAAAATTTATTATTCTTAGGTAGAGGAGCTCTGCCAATATTGCACAGGTCAATCATAGTTTACTGCTTACGATCGACGATTCACCGTGTTTTTTAACATGCTTCATAAAAAGAATATTTGCGACTTGTGGCGAAATTACACACACTGCACTGTTACATGATTCAGATGTCGATTAAAATGAAAGAGGTACTGAGTTTAAATCTGCGGAGGAATTATTTCAATACAAACAATTGATGTAGAATTATAAACTATACGCTCTCACTGCTCACGTAGCGCAACAGCAGTCCAAAAACAGATTGTAGACGCTTTTATTTAGTTCTGTTGATTATATCATAGACCACACTGAGTTCCTACAAGCCATTTCTCTAGTTATTTCATTTGGTACATTTTGGTACATTTTCGTATATATTTCCAACAAAATGTACGAAAGCAAATATTTAACTACGAAAGTGGATGCAATATCGCTTTGGTATATAGGTTTCGTAGCGTACGATTTACAGTGCATTAAAGCGCAGAGTTGTGCAAGAACTGAAGCCTGAAGATGCACCTAATCGACTTCATTTTTTTCTTTTGATGATTCATTGATTGACGTAATGCCAGTTTCAGTTATGAGGAAGAACTCCGTCTCAATGGGAATGTCCATCGATACAATACGAGAAGCCTATGTAGTCACCTTCGATGTATTTTTCTGAATCAATCTGTTGTTTTCCGATGGAGCATTTTTCCAAGTGAAGAAAGAAGCAGTCTATGCCAAATTCAACAAGGATATTTTGTTGAACAAAGAACTTCCACTTATAAAACCTTGACAAAATCGAACTCTGTTGCAACGTGGGGGCAGGGGACCGCTCTTGATATACGAGAACTCAATTCAAAATTGAATCGTTAGATTGGTCAGGGTAAACCTATTCCCTGGTTAGTCGGGGTATGCCTAGCACCACACGTTACATAGATGATATCTATTTGTTCAACTATAAACATTTCGATACTTTGTTAACCAGAATTTATTCCCCTGATTTGAAAGCAGAAAAAATGGGACCAATAACACGTCCGTTGAATACTTTGATGTTAAGTTGAATGATGTTAATCATCATGGATTGCACAACTCCGTTTTTCATAAAGTGGAACAATTTTCTTTTAATGTTATTATATTTACTTTTCCGGAAAGTCTTCTTCCTCTTCATATCGGTGCTAATGTATTTGCCAGTCAAGTTTTAAGGTATCTGAGAATTTGTTCGCATCAGCAGTATGCCACTGTAAAAGTTAAAAGTACTTTTGATATTTTCGTGAAGCGTGGTTATAAAGATTGTAAGCTGATCAAGTGTATGGAGAATTTGTTAAATATGCCTATCTTTGTTTTATTCAAGTTTGGTTTACAATCTGCCAAAGAGCTGTCTATCCTGTGTGACTTTGGTTAAAGCTGTTATCGATAGTGCTGCTGTGTATGGGATCCGCCAGCTAGGGTTTGAGCATACAAGATATTAAAGGACCCGAAACGCGACCCAGCTGGTCATCTCGCTGATGAGCCCCTTCTTTTCGATTTTTGTTAGCATTTCTGGACTGTTCACATCTTGTACATTTCGTTATATTGTTCTGTGCGCCTAATGTTTTATTCTTTATATGTAGGAGTGTACAGGTATCGAAAATTACCCGTTGACCGGCGTGAACGACTATCAGTCCTTTTTAGGACTAACATTATTAACTATTGTGTATACATATATATTCATTATTGTATATTATTATCTTTTAAGTACACTAACCTGACCTTTTCCTTGACTGGCCTCTGTGAAGCTGAAAATAGTCAATGTTGTAATTTTGGCGATGTAAACTACTGCAAAATTATTTCTACAAAAGACACCAGGTACAAGAGCGATCGGTGCTAATGTATTTGCCAGTCAAGTTTTAAGGTATCTGAGAATTTGTTCGCATCAGCAGTATGCCACTGTAAAAGTTAAAAGTACTTTTGATATTTTCGTGAAGCGTGGTTATAAAGATTGTAAGCTGATCAAGTGTATGGAGAATTTGTTAAATATGCCTATCTTTGTTTTATTCAAGTTTGGTTTACATTCTGCCAAAGAGCTGTCTATCCTGTGTGATAAAACAAAGATCAACCTTTCTAAATGGAAATCATAACCATATATCACATTACCCTTGCTTATCACTCCTTTACCAAGGGCTGTGATATTTGCATACGCTGCGATGGAGAACATATGGAATACCTTTTGTCAATTTTGAAATAAATGTAATCAATGGAATGCGACTCATGCTCCCTAGAACCTGGAAACTTTGTATTTTTGTCAAAATAACATGTGAAAATCCGCAAGAAGATCGCAAGCACCCTGTATATGTCCATGATGGTGTATATTAAGTGAAATTCATTCAATAATTGCCTGCATCATGTTCATTTGTGTGTGTTTCCGTGTGTGCATCGTGTAATAAGATCGCAAAATGGCCTTTATGAATAGCTCATCATAAAACAACCCTCACGAAAATTTTTCATGAGAACTCATGAAATTCAATGCGAATTCATGTGATTTTTATGAGATCTTTATGAGATTAAGATGAGTCACATGATATTCTCATAAGAAAGTATTTTACTCATGATGTTCTCATGATGCTTTGATGGAAATGTAATGAGTTTTGATAAGAACATTCATGAGGTTTATTGTGAAAATAAATTTATAGGTAGTAAGGTATGCAATCTAGCCGCGAAAGAAAAGAGTCATTAGAAAGCTTATTCGATCGATAAGAGTCTGTAAAGGAAAATTATCAGAAAAAAGAATATAGCATAGGGATCTCCAACAGCCGTTTTCGAAATGCTGTATATACAATTTGGCTGTACAATTAGCATTGCTATGGAAGATGTTGAAAATAGACATATATATATATATATATATATATATATATAATCACAGTTCAATATCTTACCATAATAAATATAAGTTTATTTTGCGTATACTAAAATAGTATTGTTGACATTGCTTGGGACTGCTTTGGGGGCAACGTGGCGAGGCTAATAAAGCTTTATTAGCTAGTGCCAGAAAAGTAATTTCAGAAGTGTAAAACATCAACTGTCAATTTATCAATGAGATTTTTGTGAAACGCATGAAATTTGATGCGATATTTCATGCAAAAACGTTCCAAAATCCGCATGAATTTCATGAGATATAGCCTACATAAGAAAAATCTCATAAAAAATCATGAGGAATTTTCGTGAGGGAATTAATGTTTCTTCATTTTTCCACCTTTCTTTATGACAGCAACCTATTTTGAATGACAAATTGATTCCAGAGTTGATAGTGGATTTGGATTTGTCATGTGATTTCACATAGGCATTGCTTTTCCTAAAATAAGTAGCGTGATGATAAGGATTAGGTGTGCAAAAAATTGTGCGGAATTGACGAGGAACTGGAAATGAAGCCTCCAATAACTGTTCGCATACTAAAATCCTGAGCCCGGAGCAACACAAATTTTCATGAGCTATCACAATCTTCTCTGAATGCATCAGTTAAGGTCATACAAGCTCATGCGAGGGAAGGATTCGTAAAGACTTGGAAATGTAAAATCTCAGAAACTCAGGTTCATGATCCGTCGTAAATTACATATTTTCTGGAGGCTTCACTGAACATGAAGAACATGATAAATATCAATTGAAGCTGCATACTTGATGGCTCTAGCATTTGTTCTGCAATGCAATCTACTTTTTGCCACTATCAATACATGTAGTTGCAATGAAATCCGATATATTATCACAATACAGGACACAGATGGATATACATTAACATAGATATAGCAGAATATAGAGAATGTTAGAGTGGGATTAATATTGTATGTAATACCCCGTTGAAAATCCAACTGGCACCATGCCAACATTTTGCACCGGCATCATGTCGACATTTGTGTCCGCCGATCATGATGGCATGATGCCGGCATCATCAAGCTGAATATAAGCCGCTGATATGCCACTTCCATGCCGATCATTATTAGGCCTATGCGCAAATATTAAAATGTAATAAATAATTTTAGAAAGTTTACGTCTATTTTCAAAAACATATAAAATACGCCAGGTCTCGATGATTCACTCGGCATACCGTAATCGTGTAATGGAATGAAAAACACATGAATTATAAGGTGTACCAAGTGGGTCAACGAAAGCTCGAACATTTTACTTTTTGATAACAGATCAAGATTTTCTAAAATGATTTATTACATTGTGATTACCCATCTGGAAGAATATTTTAGACTGTTAATGCAAAATATCATTTTCTATATATAATCATATAATGATATGATTAATCTTTGATAAAGATTACAGAAAATGCTTCCTTGTTTCATTGTTGACAGATACACAGTACAAAATCAATCACTATCATCCCTAATAATTCGTCGGGATTTTTGCGGGGGTTCTTTCGACGATCGTTGCTAACTTTAAGCAGGTTGCTTCATTGTTGACAGATACACAGTACAAAATCAATCACTATCATACCTAATAATTCGTCGGGATTTTTGCGGGGGTTCTTTCGACGATCGTTGCTAACTTTTAAGCAGGTACGGACATTTTGTCGAATAGAAACCAAAGGTTCACCAGAAAATAAGTTATTTGAGTGCACGGAATCTGAAATACAAAGAGAAACTGAGTTAGACTATGACATCAAACTATTTTACATTATATATTGTTTACTCATCGATTCCATGTTTTAAAAATCAACCTGATAATTAAAACACCGTATCAATCAGCATTCTTAAATAAGGTTTTCGGTTCCGAATACGATGCCGGTAACGGTATTAGTAAGCGTCTGGTTCCGTTGCCCGAATTTCTGTATATTATCGACAAGTTTCCGTTTGTTTTCGTTCAGAAACATTCAATCCAAAAGTGAAGTTGGTCGGTAATCATTACTTTCAGTCTGACTAAGACATTTTGAGAGTCACAAGTCAATTATACCAGTTCAGGCAGCTACTTAAGATTGAGCAATGACGTTTTAACACTAAAGATCGATATATAACATCAACGGTGATTTTACTTACATTTCACATTTTATTTCCTATGTTCAAAACCAGACAAACAAATAAACAGACTACCGGTACAGTAAGTAGTCCAGATCTTTCACATGAATCCAACTATTCATATCAACCAATAAATTTCAAAAGGAAAAATTAGAATAGGATATAGGAGAATAGGAGATAAACTTTATGAATTGCAAACACCGGCAAATTCCATTACCTTTTGTGGTTGAGAAGAATTTCTCACACCTTCAAATTCTTTCCAGTTAAGAATTAATAGTTCACATAAATAGATGATATCATGACAAGTATCTGAAACATCAGTATTCCGAAGTTGAAGTCAATCGGATTTCTAGTGTTTGTTCAAAAGCAAGATGTGTACACGGAATGCAAATGTGTAATACCACCATTGCTGTATACATCACTCTCTTGTCAATAACATTATCGCTTAATTCAAAAGTATTAATTGCAGCTTGATAAACTGACATGTGAGACTCTTCGATTGTTCTAGTCAGAAGGATATAATTTCCAGCTAACTTGACTTTTATCTTGCATATACTCATCTTAATGCATAAAACGCGATTATGTATCCTCCACTTACTACCTCTAATTCACAGGGATGAAAACTCCAAAGCCCCAAAAAAGCCTTTTTTGCAGATTTTTTTTCATTTTCAGATTTACTATTTCCTGCAATAACCCTTTAAAATGCATATCGTGATCGAGGATGTTTACGATTTTCACCCGAAAAGTGGAAATAGTGAAGTATTGATACCTAATAATTCAACACTACTCATCATACTAGGTCTACGTGATGTCATAAACTAGTAGTAACGGATAATGATGCAAAATAAAATACCGTATTCGCTCTGATAGAAGTCCAATCTCAAATAAAAGCACAACTGAAAAGCATCAAAAAGAATAAAAGTTTATCTCTGAGGCCCAGTCTCTAATGAGAGCCCAAATGAAAGGCGTCAAAAAAGAATATAGGTTTATCTCCCTAATAGAGGCATAGTCTCTAAAGAAAGCCCAACTGAAAGGCATCAAAAAGACCGTTGAATGGCCAGAGAGTTCTCATATATAGAGTCATATGACCCTGGACTTCTATTAGAGAGAATACGAATCTGGCTTCGGTTACTGTGAAATCGTTCTACGGATGTTTCTCGTTAGGTTGATAGATATTTATGCTGAACTTCCGCAGTTTAACCTAAAAAAACAATGAGTTAATAACAAAAACGTTCATTAATCAATTAATTAATTATATTATGACCGCTGTTGGAAACACAAGATGTGGCAAACGGATACACTTCGCACGCGTGTAGCCTACATGTACTGTACAAACAGATTCTGATCATTGAAATAAAAAACAATGGACAATGGATCAAGAGTATCATAGCAAATCATTGTATGAAGTATTCCTGGACAAAGCATAAATTCGTTATATACATTAAAGTGATAGTATATAACTATATGTGTAGTTTACAAGTATAACCAGCGTTTTTTATCTTTTTTGGACATCTGCAATATGGCAGGTAAACTCAATTTGCCACCTGCAAAATGCTCATGACAAATCGTACAACCTGCAATTTTGCAGATGCTTCAAATTTTTCACCTGCAAAGGCTCAATTTTACCTGCATTTTGCAGGTATTTTGCACGTTAAAAAAGACACTGAGTAATGAGTATAACTGACAATATCGGCATTGATTTTCAAAAGCATCAGGCCAATCGTCAATGTTAATCCGATGAACCACATTATAGACTGTCCGAGTTACAGTCATGTATGACTTCCATATTTATCTAAATTGCAGGATGTTTTCTTAAATTGTTGGTATGCATTCATGAACACGAATGAATGTATTCTGTAAGTTTCGACACAGTATAGCTGATACATAGTCTTGTCTGCTCTCATACAATGGACGATACGCTGATACTATAATTTAGTTATTTCCTGTATTTTATTTAGACGTTCTACGCGCACGAAACGTGGCGTAGTAAATTCTAGACTAGATCACCCTTAGATTTCAAACTAGGTTTTGATCAAACTTAGATAGTCATATTAGTTGAAGTTTTAATTGTTTTATCCCTGTTGGGTAGGACTATCTAGCCTCAATTACAGTGATTATCAAATAATGACTTAATTAGTTGCGATTAGTGGATTACAGCAATCAATACTTTTGTGTATTATTTTATTGTTATCTTGGTAATCAATTACTTGTAAATTCTAGTCTGCTATGGAACGACCATAGCAATTGTATTTGTTTCTTTATCGATTGTGAAACGTGTCCACAGGCAAATTCTTCAAAAACAGTGGTTATTTCTTCTAAACTATTTATCTTAGCGCATCAAGTCGAGACAAACTGTATAGTCAAATCGAGAGTAAATATGATGGCGACCTCAAAGAAGTCAGATCTGTTTACTTGAGAGTCTGAGACTATAAGCAGCTATCGACTTACCATATATAAACCCGAGCAACTCATCCATTAACTTCCTCTTAGTGCAGGTACCCGTTAAGTTGAATTTGGATTGCACATCCCTCCTCATCAGTCGATTCATGATGTTTTGAGTCATAGTATATAATTTCGATCCACCTTCTATGGCGAGAAAACGTATCTGAAATAAATGACAATCAATTATTACTCTATGTATTGAATCAATATATACATATCGTATTAAGGACGAAATATAAAATTTAAAAAGTTTTACTTTTAACTAATAAATCGGAGAAAGAATTGATTGAGCATAGAGATGAAAAATCGAATGAAAAGGCAAAGAATCGCATATATATAATCAACGTCGAAGTCCGTTCCAAGCATCACTCAATTAATATTTGACTGTTTCCGCTGTTATACTACTTGGTTTTAAAAGCTTCTTTTATTATCCTGGTGTTATGATGTTCTTCGTTGTCAATTATAGTTGTCCACCAATTTATTCTATGATCTGATATAAAGGAATGGTTAGTAATTTTATATATATATCTGTTATCCTTTTTATGATTATTGGTTGTGATCATGCTGGCCGGTAGTCAGTGAAATACATTGACTTAACGATACATAAAATTGATATTATATTCCATATTTTTTGCTTGCCCTTTTCTCCAATATTTAAACATTTTACTATGGGCTTTTCCCATAACACATATACTGTGTGTGACTTACTATTTCATCTTTTGAGGAATCATCCTTTATTTTCTCCAGTAGCTCATCGATATCTTTGTCCAAATCTACTATGAGAGGACTCGAAAATTTCATCCTCAATGAAGCTGTGTTCAAGGACGTAGCTTATGACAGGTGTCCTCGTAATTCCTTCATTTCGTATTCCATTCCATTATTCGCATGATCAAATGAGTAACCAAAAAGTAAGTACCACGCTCAGTTCCCGGTAATAGGCCGTTGTTTCTTACCAATTCATCTACTTTCTTTGAGCATCCGATGTTTGTTGTGGACTGTGCAACAGACGGTTTCTCGACTACGGGCGTACTCATTCTCTCCTCTATGATAGGTAAATTAGGTAAAGGTATATAATCCACTAGTGGCTGACCACTCGAGACATTCAATCTCTCATTTTCAAGTGACAGAAGATTTATCAACTTTACTGTGGCGTTTCTGCTTCCTGACAAAATCTTCATTAATATAGAAGTTTGACGTTTCGACGGTTCGCCCTTCTTCAAGATCAGTAGTGTCAACATTGCCGTAACGTTTATAGTGAGATGATTTTTGTTGCATCATAGCCAAAGATTCTGAAATGTAAACGCATTATCGGTAATAAGTAGTAAAATTGTCAAATATGGTTCAACAATTACTCTGAATGAGGACTGCAATAAGAATTATGATGCTCATCGCCTTCAATCATCGGCAAACACCGTACGACTATCATACTCATCTAAACAACAGCAATGGATCTATCGATCATCAGAGTCTTCTCAAAAGAAATCTTGCGCACATGCTTCGTTTTTCCCTTCTTCAGTACGTCGTTGCTCCTCCTTGTCCAACCTATTCAGTTCTTGCAATTTTCTCACTGCTACTTTTTTCTCCGTCCTACTGAGATTTCGGTCGATGCCGGCAATTGAAGCCGACCTGCTTCCCATCATGTTTAGCAGGAACTCTCGGTCTTCTGGATTTTTGATTCGCTGAAGGGCATCTCTCGGCCAAACACAAAATGTCTTTTGAAGATTTTCCTTGAATGTCGATATTCGCTCCTTTGGCTTTCCACTGTCACGTCGAGATTTCGGTATCCTCATAATATCTTGCATTTCCTGATAGAATGCAACCACTTTCTCCACCATCTTGGTCGTCGCCAAAGTTGGAATTATAGACTTTGAATAAAACGGGGTCAACTCGTTAACCACTTTGTTTGCTGCAAGTCGTACTATTCGCTTTGAACTCAAATCATTGGAAGACTCAAGACTGTCTTTATGGGCAATGAAAGAGAAAAGTACTTGCTTTTGGGTGGGCAACTTTGCTCCCTTGATTTGCTTGTCTTCCTGAACGGGCACTGTGTCCAAAAGGAAAAGATGGGGGTCATTGAAGCGTTTAGATGCCATTTCTGCCGACGGAATTCGATTACAGAGGATAACTTGCAAAAAATCAATCGCACAAAGATAATTAGAAATGACACGAATCGTATAGGCGTAGCAAGAAGTGTTCACTTCACAGGCGCAGAGATGGCGACTATTTGTCCATCTCGTCGAAGGCGAGCGAGTATATTAGACAATTAACCTTTCACGTGATAACTATCCCGAGCACCGACGTTCATCTCCTACGACTTGGCATGGAATTCTAGATATTAACACCTGGAATGATCACTTCCCAAATTTCTTCCTCTCGCTTTACGATTAGAGGCCCATGACTTATCGAAGCAGCGGAGAGATTTCCTCACCGCTGCTTACAATGTCTGCCGGGTAGCCGCATTCTGGTCTGTATACAAGCAAGGAGTGGAAGCTGTATTGGTGATTCATCAAATGTTTCCCTCAAATTACATCATCTGTGAGTGATATCTGCTGTAGCAGATTCACTGTTTCACACTTTATCCAACGTTGTGAAGCCTTACAACTGTTCTGCTGTGGGCTGTAAAACGCGCTACAAATCTCAGGTGGAAAATCCGAATGTAACATCAATTTTTACTTGAAAACCGGGAGATACTCAAATTGTGGCTGCGACGTTCATCTCGTGTAACTTTGTGCCGACCAAGTAATCACGATTCGGTTCGCGGCATTTTAAAGAATCGGACTTTTTGACGGACATTACGGACTCAAGCACGACACGGAGAAAACAGTTCCGCGAACGACGTAAGAAACTTCTTCGACGATTGAAGTCCGGTGCGGCATTTCCAGAATTTCCGTCTTATTTTCTTACGACGATATCCGAACGGAGTACGGAGAGAGCAGCCTCCTCTACGCGTCGGGATTTCTTAAATCAGAGCTTCGAACAGATGGAAGCTGACCTTAATGAAACTGACCAAGTGTACTCGCTGGAAGCTATTGATGAGAAGTTGTCGTCTGAAAACTCCCTCTGGATTTATGATTCACCGCCATGAAGGTATTCTTTACTTTCTGTACTTACACTGCTGATCAAAAGTCTTGACCCACCTTAATTTTTTTGCTTTTCTAATTTAATCGCATATTTTATATACAATGTCATTAAATTTTAGTTATTACAGCATTTAGTTTTCATGATCCTATCACTAATGATACATTAGTAGATAATAGGAGTAATATAAACGGTTATTGTGGTTCACACAGTACTTTGAATATGAGTGTAGGTAATTTAGTAGTGGACAAAAGTCTTGACCCACCATCATAAAATGATACTAAGCTGTATTTTTGCGTCAAATAACCCGTAACCTACTGCTTCTAATCGTACTGGCCCATCATAAAGAGGATACTGGCACCTTGTAATACCAATAGCTATCACTTTTCATGAGTTGACCAATCTTTCAGCGTTGACTTCAATTGGCCTAGACAGACAATGCCTCACCAATCATTTCATCATCACTTTTCATGTCAAAAATATGTTATCCAAATGACTGTCAACCAATTGATGGACTGCCCTAATTTCCAAGAGATATCTTACAGCAGTAAATTACAGAAAAAGGCAAAAATGAACATTAGTTGCTTAATAGACTTATATTCAATTAGGCTTATAAAAATCCAGACTTTTAGTCCCATTAAACAAACAGTGCGAAAAAATATAAAAGAGCTATCATAAATCGTTTTCAAACTCAGTACTTGGTACACTCGCCTTTTGCTTTTATCACTGCAGCACAGCGACGCGGCATCGATTCCACCAGACTCTTTCTTCATGCTGGCCGGATTGAGATCGTGGTGCCAAACCTTGAGTAGGCTTGCAATCAGCTCCTTCTTGGTTCTGGGATTGGTAGCCATCGCCTTGTCACCGAGAATTTTCCATAGTTCCTCGATCGGATTGAGATCAGGGGAATTTCCTGGCCAGTCCAAAGTATCAATCCGCTGGCTCGCAATGTAGTTCTTCACAACTTTTGCTCGATGACATGGAGCTGAGTCGTCTTGAAAGATCAATGCTTCTGGGGGAACTCCATGGTTGTCTTGAATTTCTTTCATGGTTGGCAGAAGTCGGGTCTCGAGGATGTGAAGATACTGAGCACTATTCACAATGCCGTTGCAGATATGCAAACACCCAGTGCCGTAACAAGAGAAGGAACCCCACATCACTGGGTGCATGCTTGACGGTTCGGTTTAAGCAGTCAAGATGATAGGCTTCATGAGACTGTCTACGAACTAGGCGCTTACCATCAGAGGCGAACAGGTTGAATTTTGATTCATCGGACCAGACAACGTTCTTCCACTCATCGACGGTACAATGTTCATGTTTTATTTGCCCAGTCAAGACGTACAGATTTCATTCGCTTGGTGAGAAAGGGTTTCTTCTTCGGGACATATGCCCGATAACCCAGTTGAACAAGTTTGCGGCGGATAGTCGGTTTGCTGACTTTGACACCAGCTTTCTTGCATCAGTTCTTGCAATTCAGTGGAGCCCCGTCGTCTGTTCTCAAGAAGCTAAAGTTATTATTGAGGGAGGAATTCGTCAATGTGTTTTCTCGAAGACGTTGATCAGCAAGTAGTCTGATTATGTAGGTGTAGATTGACACAGAAATGCAGCTTGATATCATTTTATGAAGGTGGGCCAAGACTTTTGTCCACTACTAAATTACCTACACTCATATGCAAAGTAGTGAATGAGCCACAATAACCGTTCATATTACTCATATAACATACTAATGCATCATTAGTGATAGGATCATGAAAACCAAATACTGTACTAACTAAAATTTAATGACTTTGTATATACAATATGCGATTAAATTAGGAAAGCGAATAAAAATTAAGGTGGGTCAAGACTTTTGATCAGCAGTGTAGACCTGTCGTCCTCTCCACCTCAAGTCAAAGGATCTATAATAATTCATCCCAATTTGAAATTTGAAGACTGCGATTCCACAAGAAGTTATCCCCATACCGATTTAAACATATCACGTCCACCGATACAATATGCTGCATGAGTATTCTACTTAATCTTATGGCCTTCGTGAAGACCAACTCCAATGAAGCCAAAGAAGAAAATTTGAAAAAGGAAGCAATCGCCCTTTTGCGAGTAAGTCATGCACTGATAATAATCATGAAAGATTGCAGAGTGCCAGTTCGCCTGGGCGCAGAAAAGAAAGATGTCCTCAGACTTGAACAATTTAAGCATTCCATTCCGAGTCGTACTGACGAGCACTTGTAGGGCGAAACGCAGCGTCTACGGCTGCCAAGGAATTACAAGCCTAAATTGTTCAAGTCTGAGGACATCTTTCAAAATCATGCACATTCAGTATACATGTCATATATTTAATTTATGTCATAAATGCAATTTTTATGTATTCTATTTACTTTTGTGAGTTTTATTCATTCTTACATGGATACTGCTTGCATTTTAGATATATATTTTAGACCTTTTATCATAATGAATTGATTCAAGAGTTAATAATAGACATTCATCAGGCTATGATATTCAATCAAACTACAACTTATCATAAATTGAATATACTTTACTCGTCAATTGATCTATTGAGCCACTACGAGTGCATGTTATTTTTGACATTGACATTTGAATAGTTCAGCTAACAGAATCCTTCGGCTCAGCCCTAGGGGCCACTGTGCTCAAATTCTAAAGGAATTTCATGACTCTTTTTGTACAAATGGGAAGATTCCCAGGTAAGACACTTGTTAAATGAACTATTAATCAATATGTTTGAAGCCATACCCGTATATAGTATTCAAGAAATTTCCAATAGAGAGAAAGCGCTGCATGAGATAATTTGCCATCAGAGGAAGACATGGTTGTCCTTTCATATGTTTGTGGTCCCTGAGCCCGATCCATTTATAGATCGCGAAATGTGATTCGTGCGAAGCTTCACTGATTGATCCGGACAAGAATTTATCTGTGGACGAGAGCACATCCGCAGATGAATTTCTTGATTCAATCAATAGAGGAGGCTTATATTTTCCGCTAAGCCATGTACTGCAGATCAGCGTGTGTCGCTGGAAATTTTTTAAAGAGGTCGACGCATCGCAAGCATTATCCGGAAAGCTGTTTTCCACTCAAAATAGCCATCGCATATTTTGCAACGTGGTTGAAATCTCTTTTTAGACAACAACATTTAGGCATTCGGTCGAACCATGTGTACAAATGGGCACGATCTTATTTTTGAAATTTCCAATTGTTGGTATAATTGTTTAAAAACTCAGAAAGAGATTTGAAGGCCAAATCAAACGCAAAATGTTACAAGTTTTCGGGTCACTAAAAGTATTATTTTGAAAGGCATTTGTTTTTAGTTCTTCGTGATTGTGTTAAAGCTGTAAGAGCCTACATCAAACCAACAAATACAATGTGCCAATGTTCCTATCAACAATAAGATATACATGTAGCAATAGTTTTATGCATAAGATAAGATAAGGCACTGGACGATTAACTAATCAGACAGAAACAATTATTTCACGCGCGTTCACCTAATGGCCTCTCATCGTAACGCGTCAAAATGAGTGATCATTCCAGGTGCAATTATCTAGAATTCCATGGACTTGGCAACGCGCGACGTAATCAGGCGCGCTCCACTCTGACCTCTGCTGCGCGACTGCTGACACAGTGATGGAGTGCAACGAAGTTCTTACAGCTAACGTGATTGCGTCATCGCGAAGGAGGCAACTAGGTAAAAATCACCGTTTAATCTCAATCTATCGCCGTGTATTTGTATTTTTGTGTGCTCAATAATAACTTAGCGCGGCACTTGAAAGCTGGCGGTCCGGCGGTTATAGGCCTATTTAGATTTATTTTTGCGCTATTTACATACAATTTTCTTAGTTTGTGCTCTCAAGCACTGCCTACATCACCGTGGAAATGATAATTAATTAAGTCACCAATGCTTTCGCTTATACAGTGACGACGTCAGATCTATTCTATGGGTTGAAGGCGAACCTAACTGCTTTTTAAAAGTCACATATTAGCTGTGCAATGTACATACCCATCACCATAAATCAACAGCCATGAGGAACCCCAGGACGTGAGCATACAGACCTCAAATTTTGCATGCATTATCTTGATACCTAGCCTCACTCACAAAAAAGTTAGGCTGTACCCTAGAGACTAGGGGGAACAGCCACACCCTAATATATATATATATATATATATTTTGTGAAAATCAAAAAATCTGAGTTCTGTACGCGTTTCAGAGCAAGTTTATTCTCCTTCGTCAGCGGAAAGCTAAAAGAACACTGTTACAAGCCTTAAATACAAAATCATTAAAATTCACAAAATTGACGGTTTTAACACAAATCACTATTTGACTGCTGGAAACTCGAGTGTGAAGGCAAAGTTCAGACATGAAGCTCGCGAAAGGTCATGGCATAGAGATTTCTGCAATGTCACCATAAAAGCACAATAATACACTCTGTAAACAGAATAAAGAAATTAGACAAAATCAAATTAAAGTTCACAAATCTAACAATAATGGAAATGAACTATCTCTTTCATTCATGCAATTCTGAGCATCTTTCAGACAAATGGTTTCTAAAATTTTATGCCATTGTGACACAGCGATAACAGAAAAATTGTTTTCATCGATTTCATGTGAATGCATCGTGATTTCGGTTGGTACAGGATAGCCCTTTATGTGTTCATTCATTCTAGCAGCCAGATGCCGTGACGTCTCCCCGATATAGACCTGTTTGCAGTCTTTGCATTCGTATTTATATACACATTGTGATTTCAATGTCGGGGGGATTCTGTCCTTGTTGTGGAAAAACATACTGGTTTTATTCACTCGGAAAGCCGTTCGTATAACAACATTTTCCGGTAGATTTCTGTTAATTTGATGAATTTTATCTTTGATTAGCTTTTCTTTACCTTGAATGTAAGGAAGCAGCCAATAGATAGCTTTTTTACTTTGTTCGTTGTTATCTCCGTCTATATTTTCTCCTTTATTTTTCTCAACTTGAGTTTCCAATCTCTTCTTTACTTGCAAGATAACATTTTTACTGTAGCCATTATCAAGGAAAATGTCTATAATTTTTTGACATGATTTCTCGTATAATTCACTATTAGTTGAAATGCGTTTGGCCCTGTAAAATAAAGAACGAATGGCGGCCATCTTATAGTTCCATATATATATATATATATATATATATATATATATATATATATATATATATATATATATATATATATCACATATGTATAAATAACAATTTGCTGCCCAAATATACAAATATATACTTATATAGGTGTAGTATTCGTACTCACCATCAAAGAATAGGACCTTCTCTGAAAATGAAACCCACTTAGACTTCGGTATGACTTAGTTTCTCAACATATTCCGTAAATTCCGATACTCTGATTTGGGAGGAAAAGCCACATCTCGAATTTCGTCAATTGCGAGAGCTTGATCAATGTCCCCATCAATCCATGATTTCAAGACTATTTCATGACTGTCGTCATCATTGAAAAGAACCAACACATACATCGCGAGCGTAGACCTGCAGACAGAGGAAAATCAATTGCTTAATTTTACTCAGTTTCGCATCTGATGTTCAGAGAATTACATGAATTTACCTGTTCTAAAATGTTGAAATAGACCGAAGTAGCCATCAGTAAACTGCTACAATTTCAGTTAATTCGTAAGAACTGTTTCATAGGTAAAAATTTCTTAATTGAAACAAATAGCAGATGCGTATGGTACTATAATAAAACGATACTCGTTTCCAATGCAAATACACTTGTTAATTGGCTTAGCACGATACACATTTCTTTCATTCAGCGCATACTGTCCTATCAGATGGGTCATTGAATCGTAAGGTATGTGATATAGACTTTCTTTCTTTTCCAAAATAAGTCCCGAAACAGTACCATTTGAATGAATTTCATTAATCAGTATTATCCGTCCAGATTCTAAAACACAACAATTGTTCGGAACTTTATCAGTGTACCTAAGGGACCTTTCGTTACATTCCCAGTACATGTCTCGAAGTTGGGTCAAACTACTCACACTTTGAGAAAATATCTGGTTACCAGACTTAATTCGCCGCTTCAAAAGTCTTAAATAATTCTCCGATGGAAATGCGCTAAATTCATCTAGACTGCCGTAGAGACTAACAAAATCAGGTAAATGAAGCAGAACATGCATGTTGTAGACCTGTGATCCTCTACCATATAGCAGTTTGAGATTCATGAAGAAGTTATGGTAGCAGGCTCTAGCAGATTCTGCGAACGATTTGGCATTCTTCGTCATGAGTGAATAAGTTGCAAATGTAGATATAAGAAATGGTCAAAGCAAGGCTTCGGAATATATTTTTTCATGTAAATGGGGAAAAAATATAGAAGGAAAGTCCTAAATTCAGTTGCCTTATAGTGTTTAAATTCTGAAACATTTCGTAACTTCCGCTGGAATTCACATGGCAATGACGAAGAAAAAATCCTGATGTCTTCGGAAAGAGCAGTCTTATCTTTTTCTGGAATTTTACAGGATAATCTTACATACTTTTGAGTATAGAGGTAACAGTCAAGAAGCTTTTTCACAATTCCGAGACATATGCAGTGCATATAATCAATAGGAAACCCACTGCGGAGACCTGTGACTTCAGTTAACGGGCTTAATATTTGTTGATTATTTTCTTTCTGGATCATGTACATTTCGTCTAAACGATTGCTGATGTTTGTTTCTTCGTATATGACGTGGTTTTGGTAATACAACCCTGTTACCCTACAATAACCACATCCATTGTAACCACCATGGTTAACGATTCCCTGTCAGTAGGCTCTAGCAGGGGCATCTGCTATAAACACGGGTTTCGACACGTAAAAACTCTTTTGTGTAATTGAATCTTCATGCAAAGTACGCAAATCAATTAATTCTGCTATTAAAGACTTCATATAGGCGTCTAGAGAAGGCTTGCTCACCCCGAGAAATACACCGACTGGCAATGGAAAAGTTCTATTCAAAATGTATGAATCATCTGGCATTACTCTCATCAATATTGGCCAAAATTGAAGCCTTGATGATTTGAAAACGGGAAATCCATCAATAAATATTTGAAGTTTCAGCTCCGTGGAATGCTGTTTTAGAGTTAAGCACTTTCTCTGAAAAAGGTAACGTAAATTATCGAGAATAGACAAGTACGCAAAATGCCCATCAGAAAATTCTTCTCTGGAAACGTTGGATTTTTTATCTTTGGTTGATTTAAGTAGCTTGTAAACTGACCTTGGAACATCGACATTCTGCCGCCGTAACATATCAAGTACGTATTGCAACATACTTTTACTACAGTTGAATTTATTGTTGAACAATAACAACTCTTCCTCCCACTGGGTACCTGTGTTTGCTTGGACATTGGATTTACTGTTATCAAAGTCATTATTCGAAGATATATCACTCTCATCCTCAAAGGCGCATGTTGTTACATTTCCTTCAATCGTGACTCCACTTGAGTAATAATCAATACCATAGCAGGGGCAGTGATCAATAGATCTGCCATCATCTAAATTCTCTGATGCATGTACTTGGTGGTAATTTCTCACTGTGCCTGCATCTCGCTCTCTCTGGTTGCTGCTTCTTAATGATTCAAGAACTTTATTGATATATCTCCTCCTTTTTCTAGATTGAGATGAGGCACTCATTCAATATTGATTTGGGACACAATATGTTTATAACATCGTATAACAATTCAATAATGGAAAGTGATTACGTTGTTATGCTACATATTGCACATACGTCTTTTAAGATAATCAATGTGAGACGGTTGGTGATCTCTCGTAAGGTAAACTCGTAAAATATGAATTTTGTGATACTACTTATAACTAAAAAATTAATTAGAATGCATTGAGAATTAATTATAAGTCGCTTTTTATTGTTTTTAGAAAACGGTTACAAGATGAACGTCATTCAGGACAGCAATCATGACAATTCAAAACCAATGAAGCACAACAATACAAATGCTTCATGTATATGATGTATATAACCAGCTTCGAGCATGACTAATAAATATGATTTCATTTGGTCTACCTTTAAGGGTGGAATAGAATTCACGTGAATTAATGTAGAAAATCACTACAATAGAAGTGAACCTATTTAAGTAATTAAGATTACAATGAAGACATTTCAATTAAATTACCTAAGATCTTGTGAGAAATCAATCATCTTTAGTGAACATTTCATAAATAAAGTAACTGCTGAATAAATTCTTGTTTCGTGGTAATGGAGTTCTTTTCAAAAAATAATAAATTTAAACAAACCTAAGAGATGCACAGAGGCAAAGAGATGAAACAAAAGATTTAGGATAGTCAATTCTTATGTAATATAACGTTTGTGGTACCTCAAGTCCTCAAGACCAGGCAGAGTATTACTTACGTTTCACGTTTGAATTACCGGCAGCATTATCAGAGTCAAAGGCGTATGCTAAATCCACATCAGCAAATGAAGTACCATCGACATCAGATCATTATTATTATCCCTACGGGATAATAATAATCTGATGTCTATGTGAAGTACTATATAAAATGGTGGAAAGATCTGATTGGTGTTAATGGCGCTTGAAATGTCATGCTTCACATAAAATGTATCTCCAAAATCTGGTTTGTACAAGATTGATTTAACATGGTTTGAGATAGCTCTATAAAGAGCACCTCTTACACTTAAGCTGCCTTCGAGATCTTCGATAAAAAAGCTGACGATCATGACGTGGATGCTACGAATGCGAATGATTCGCTCTGGCAATCTAAACCGCTTGCTCGTGATTTTATTTGTACTCGTATATTTTCACTAATTGCATGTAAATTCTCATCGAAATAACATCATATTTTTAATACGAATAACGCATATTTGAATATGCAAAAAAACCTATATCTTTAAAAAATGGCGACATGAAATCACAGAAATTCTACCTGTCAAAGTTTGCATAATAGCGAAAAATCCTTTTGCCAAAGATCAATGCCTTTCCGTTTGATTCACACTTTAAATACGCTGCAAATAAGTATATCGCCGAAAACATATAGTAAATCTTATTTATGTTTGTCTGGAAATATAAAAGGATTTCAAAGGTATGCCAAGTATTTGTGTTCCATTGCAATTTCTCTATGGCATAGAAATGAATATGCTCCAATATGATGTCGATTGAAGCACGAAAACTATTCTTTGAACACTCAGCTTATGATTGAATAACCATTTCATTAGATTTATAACTTTTTGTTTAAGCGCAAAAATAATTTGAAGACAAATATAATCACCTGATTCATCAGAATTCAATGAAAATTGTGACACGCACGTAATGGGGAGCTGTGACTAGAAAAGAAGCAGACAAACGGATAATATAACATCTTAATAGAGCTCGTAGAGAAGAGAAACAGTTTTATCAGTTTCGAATTGATTGAATGTAGAATCGCGATGGTTGCAGAATCCTCTAAAGTGCCCTCCAAGATCAACAAGAATACCAGATACTGCGGTAACAGGACATCTACAAGTGTATAGCTGTGACTCTTTATCTACTGCCAGCTCTTTTAAAGTGCTTTTCTGTTCTATTAATGTTTGACTTCTGCGTACTCTCGAGGCAATGTGCATCCTCCGATTTAAACCTGAACTGTGTATGCAAAAAGACATTGTTGACAGTCTTTCTTTACCTTGGTAACCTTCTGTTTTTCCCGTCCATTTTTCTTATTCATTACTTTTTTCTTAATCTTTACTAATTCTCTCTTTTCTTAGTATTATCTTCATGGTTATATTTTAACAAGTCTGGTATTATGGTATTGTTTATTGTGGCGTCATTTCTATGTCTTTCCAGTGTGAAATTTGTTCAGTAATTGCAAGTCCAACCTATCTGTAACAATTCAATTTTCATGTATGTCACTGAAGAGAATGAACGAAAGATCGCGACAAGTAATTATTATTAAATTATTATGCAATGATTGGATGTAGATATAAAATTGCTTTCAGTTAAGCTTCTTACATTTCAACTCGCACAGTTTCAACGAAATAAGCGAAAAAGCGAAATAATAAGAAAATAGTCTCAACGCGTAATGTAAAATACCTTTCCATTTGGTCATATATCGTTAAAAAATCCATGTGTTGTATTTTTTGCTATTACTACTATTTGTCTTCTGCTAGAGACACAACCTCACCATTGCTTCTATGCATAATTTTATATTTTTAAGTCAGCTTACTGACCACGCACATTCAAAATCAAATACATATCTAGAACAAGATATTACATAGAAATTATGACATGTAATAAGAATCTATGATATCGTAGAACATAGAGTCGCTTATACTCGTATATATCAATCAGGCCGATGCCACATCCACCCCATCAAGCTTAGGATCCACGTCAGGATAAAATCGCGTGGGGTTCCTTGTTCTAGAACAAGGAACCCCACTGATTTTATACTAGACCTTCGTAACCCTGAAGGCACAATTTCATCACTTTCAGGTTCTTCTATCGCTCGCGTAGCTTGAGCATTTGGAAACAATTGGGAATCTTGTGCGAGTACCGACCTCCCATTCTCATTCATTACTAATGAAGTATTTTTCCCTTGCCGGTAGATAAATGTCACTGCTCTCGGTGTACTACTCACATTCGGCTTGTACATAAGTCGCTGCTGAGGTACGTAATGCGACAGTATTGGGCAGCGCAGCTTCCGTCCAAACAAAATCTCAGCAGGAGATCCATCCTTCCTTCTCACGGTATTCCGGTGAACAAAAAGTAACCTTGACAAAAAAGCATGAATTGAGGTCTTTTGTGGATTGAATGCCTTCAAACCATCTTTGAGATACCTAACCATACGTTCTGCCAAGCCGTTTGAACAAGGATTATATTCCGGGGTATGATACAATAAACAACCTATATTATGTAACCAATTCTTGAAGTCCATATTTGTAAATTCAGGAGCATTGTCCGTTACTAATACATTTGGAACACCGAACCTTGCAAATAATTCTCTCAGTCGTCCGATAACAGTTGCAGTTCTTCTGTCTTTACATAAAAAGCATTCTAGCCAGCCTGATGTAGAATCTGCGAGAACTAAAACATTTCCAATTCTCTGACTGTAAGCCCAGTCAAGATGTAACCTTGTCCATGGAAGATCCTCTTTATTCCACGTATCAGTCGATTTGATTGTTCTTGGTCTGCTTGAATTACAGGTGTCACATCCCCGAACCATATTTTCGACATACAGATTAATCTGAGGCCAGAAAAATTCCTTTCCTATAAGTTTGACAGTTGCGTTAATGCCACAATGAGATTGATGAGCTACGAGTATATCAAATATTTTTCTGTATAGTGATTGCGGCGGTACTTTTTTAGAGCCACATCGTATAATTTCGTCCTCAACTGTCAAAAGTGGAATAACTCGTTGAAAACCTTTTTCCAAAGTGGTTAGTTGCTTCCAATTTCCATTTATTATTCGTTCTTTCAAGCGGTGCAAAAATGAATCATGATTATACTCCGATTGGATTAATTTTATAACAATGCATGGTTTCAAAAAGTGAACAGATGGTATCTTGACTTCATGATCTTGTTTGAAATCAATACGTGACATAGAATCAGCAGCTGCATTTAATTTGCCTTCCACATGGTATATATCGTAATCATATTTCATCATTTTTAAGCTAAATTTCAGTAATCTTGGGGATATGTTATCACGAATCGAACATGTAGGATTAAAAATAGTTGTTAAGGGTTTATGATCTGTCTCGATGGTAAATTTTTTACCAAGCAGAAAATGTTCCAATCTTCTACATGCCCATAGAACTGCCAAGCTTTCTCTTTCGATGTTGCTGTATTTTGTTTCTGCATCAGATAACTTCCTTGATATATAAATAATCGGATGTCCCTCCTGAGATAAAATTCCACTTATAGATTTGTTAGAGGCATCTACACTGTAAATCGCTCAATACCAATCACATACGAAGGATGCATACCAAAATATTTTTTTGACATATTTCTGTATTCTCTTGGTATATATTTGTATGCTTTTCGTATGTTATTTCAAATGTGGTATGCTTTACATACTAAAGCCATACTAGCACAATGTTAAAAGAAATCATCAATCATCTCCAAAGTATCTTGATTTCTGGACTTTTGTCAATAAATATCACACTAATGTTACTACTGTTCTGCAAGTAGTGAGATAATGACATTCAAGAGTCATACTTTCAATACTGAATTCGATTTTAATACACGTAAGTCTAAGGCATTTCATGAATAATCAATAAGATTTCAACCATCAACAATTGTGCATCATGTAATTTTGAAATAAAGGCATATTATCAATCTGAAATAAAAACACATTATAATTCATTAAACGCAAAAATAGTTATGTTTGAGATATATAAGTCAACATGATTGCACGAAAGATATCGTTTGAATGAATTGACGTTAATCAACTTCGCTCATAAAGTAGAGCTAACTAAACGTCCTGTTAATGTTGCTAGACAAGTAGCAACAACGACAATCTCGCGGGCATATAATTCACTATAAATCTAATCTAGTTAAATATCACTCTATCAAACAAAAAATATTCGCGACTGGTATTACTGAAAAAAGTTATTTGATAGTAGTATGTAATACATACATTTTTTTGCTATGTAACTTAAAGCTGCACATACCAAATGGATACCAGATGCATACGAATAAGGATGAATTTGCATCGGGTCTCGTATATAAAACATACCAACAATTCGTATTTAATTGTAAAACATCCAATCACAGATAGAATAGTTCGTATCGCTACATACCAATCACATACCAATTACATACGAAGGTAAATGAGATTTGGTATGAAAAATATACCAGATCTCTGTAAACATACGAGAATCTCGTATCAGATGTTAGTTTCAAATTGTATGTAATTTTGGTATATGTTTGTATGTAATTTTCGTATCCAGCGATTTACAGTGTACCGTAAGCATGGACCTTTTATGCATCGAAAAAGTTTTCAGGACCGGTTCAGATATGAGAGATTTCTTCAATTCCATGAATGATTTATTACATCCTTCTGTCCATTCGAAACTTTTAGTAGCTTCATGTAATGGCGCACAGAGTTCGGCAAAGTTCCTCACAAATCTGCCATAAAAATTCACTAAACCAAGAAAACTTTTTAATTCATGAGCATTGTTGGGAGCAGGGATTTGCTCAATTCTAGAAATCAGAGACTTATCAGGTTTTATTCCATTAGCACTGAAAACATATCCTAAGAAAGTAGTAAGAAAACGGCGAACACCAGATAGCGCAAGATGGCCGCCATCGCTGAGTCCCCCCCCCTCTGGTCCGCCAGTGTCGTGATGTGCCGGCGAGGTTCCGCTGCCGTCCCCCCCCTCTGGACCGTCAGTGTGTGAGTCTTGGGTGTCTGTGTCCGACCGCCTGGTGGACTTGGGCGACCGTCTAGGTTGACGTGGGCGACCGTCTAGGTTGTCTTGGTTAAACTGTGGTATGTTTTGGTGTGTAGTGTCCAAACGCGGCCTCGGATGTGAAAACGGAGGCCACATTCGGATTCAGCGTGAAATTCTGCATCTGTATGGTGAATTTGAAAGCAATCGGAGATAAAAATTTTTCGCTGACGTCCCCCCCCCTCTGGACAGCTTGCTTCGATCTTGGCTTCTAGTGGACGGATTTTGTCGAGTGAGGTGTCATTTGAAAGCTAAGAGTGAGACAAATTCACTGAAACAAACGGCTTGTTCCTATCTGTCTTCGTTTACATGTGAGACGCCATTTAAGATTTTAGGTCGGAGCTCACCTGAAAAAATCCTAAGTGTCAGAGTGACTTTGTATGGGAAAAATTAAAAATTTTCCAAAGTGTGGAATTTCGACCTGGGACCTTTACCAAAGTTTGTTTCATCAAATTTCGCTGACCCCCCCCCCCTCTGGACAGCTTGCTTCGATCTTGGCTTCTAGTGGACGGATTTTGTCGAGTGAGGTGTCATTTGAAAGCTAAGAGTGAGACAAATTCACTGAAACAAACGGCTTGTTCCTATCTGTCTTCGTTTACATGTGAGACGCCATTTAAGATTTTAGGTCGGAGCTCACCTGAAAAAATCCTAAGTGTCAGAGTGACTTTGTATGGGAAAAATTAAAAATTTTCCAAAGTGTGGAATTTCGACCTGGGACCTTTACCAAAGTTTGTTTCATCAAATTTCGCTGACCCCCCCCCCCCTTTGTTCTAACTTTGGTTCTAGTGGACGGATTTTGTTCGTTCGACTTGCATTGGAAAGAGGATGAAACACTGCTCGACCGCATTTTTCGTTGCGAGTCAATCGGAGCAGCCGTTCAAAAGTTAGAGCGGTTACAAGATTTTAGGTCGGAGCTCACCTGAAAAAATCCTAAGTGTCAGAGTGACTTTGTATGGGAAAAATTAAAAATTTTCCAAAGTGTGGAATTTCGACCTGGGACCTTTACCAAAGTTTGTTTCATCAAATTTCGCTGACCCCCCCCCCTTTGTTCTAACTTTGGTTCTAGTGGACGGATTTTGTTCGTTCGACTTGCATTGGAAAGAGGATGAAACACTGCTCGACCGCATTTTTCGTTGCGAGTCAATCGGAGCAGCCGTTCAAAAGTTACAGCGGTTACAAGATTTTAGGTCGGAGCTCACCTGAAAAAATCCTAAGTGTCAGAGTGACTTTGTATGGGAAAAATTAAAAATTTTCCAAAGTGTGGAATTTCGACCTGGGACCTTTACCAAAGTTTGTTTCATCAAATTTCGCTGACCCCCCCCCTTTGTTCTAACTTTGGTTCTGGTGGACGGATTTTGTTCGTTCGACTTGCATTGGAAAGAGGATGAAACACTGCTCGACCGCATTTTTCGTTGCGAGTCAATCGGAGCAGCCGTTCAAAAGTTAGAGCGGTTACAAGATTTTAGGTCGGAGCTCACCTGAAAAAATCCTAAGTGTCAGAGTGACTTTGTATGGGAAAAATTAAAAATTTTCCAAAGTGTGGAATTTCGACCTGGGACCTTTACCAAAGTTTGTTTCATCAGCTTGATGTTATTGTCCAATGAGGATCATCATCCAATGAGAATCAAGCATTTCTTTATAAATAGCGAGCCTTCCACAGTGAGAATCATTCCATCGTTGAATCACACGAGTGACGGACGCACATTTTCTCTCTCTATTCTATTATCCAACTAAAATGGTAAGTCGCTACTTCCCTCCCTCTCCTCCCTTGAACGTAAACTTAATACAATCTTTTTTCATTTTCAGGCATCTACTCCATCTGCTGCACTAGTAGGACAAAATGACGGTCAAACGTTACAAGGTTCGCTCCGATCAGATCATCTACAACTGAGGCCAGTGGAAGAAACAACCAAGGTACATAATCCTACACCGCTACAGCGTAAATTTAAACAAGTCTTGCGTTATGACGATCATAGCGTAGTACTCCAAACGGGAATGCTCCCTTCCACGGATGTCAAGATAATGCGCAATCAGTATGGGGACTACATACTGATCCCCGTGAGTGCGTACATTCGCCGCCAACTCGATATTATTGAGGAGTACGTGACATTAAATATGAACATTCCTACTCCTCTTGCTCAAGAGTGGAAAGCGAGAGATGACAAGGATACTCCCTATAGAAAGATTTGGGATGGTAATCAAATTTGCCTACCGGTATCACATTGGTGTACTTACTATAAGAAGGAGGGAGATCATTCAACAATCATCACATGCGACGAGCTCGGAGAAGGTACTTGGGATATCCTTTTCAAAGTGAATGGACTATATTATGGTCAGCACAAAGATAATAAAATAGCCTCTCTCTCCATGCATATGGAATCCATCCTATATATTCCAAAACCAGCCAGCGTAGATGACATAATTGATCAAATCCTCAACAGCAGTGGTACGAAGCGCAAGTCGGAGAAGAATGCTACATCAAAACGCAAATCAAAGAAGGAGAATTACTAGTCCTTTCCTAACTCTACCCTATGACAATTCGCTTATGTGCTTTGAGTGTCATAGACGTGGTCTTATTAGATACATTTTACTTCTTCGTTGCCATCATATCATTTGTGTATTTTGTCGTGAAAAGCATCGATGTAATTCTTCATTTTGTAATATGTTATAGAACGCTTCCTTAGATGTGTAAATTTCCGTTTTAGGCTTCTATCATCATTTTTATGGATTGTGAGGGTGAACCTGTACAGGAGCTCAGTGCTATTGCTATGAACAATTGGACATATCAGATTGTTAGTGTCTATCATCAACATGCCAACTGCGATCCCAATGTTGATCAATGGGCGAGAAAACACATTCATGGACTTAATCTGAAATATTTGCAAGACTATGGCTTTTCTTGTGAGAGTGCTCTTCTTATTGACTTTAAACGATGGTTAGCTGCTTTCAATGTTATACGCATCTTTTGTAATAATCCTGGTAAGGAGAGGAAAGTATTTCCCAATCTAATCATTGATGATATTTTGCTCCCGCCTTGGGATAGTAGAGTGAATCAACATTATCATGAAGTCACGAAACGTTTTAAGGATTTGTGTGTTCCTATTTTGTCTGTTCGTTGTAGTAGCTACGTTCATAACCAATGCTTCTTTCCTCCTTACCTCAACACTGCCAAAGTCCTGTATGGTTATCATTGCTCGCTGTATGATAGTTATCAGCTGTATCTATTTTATCTCTTTCAAACCATTGATTTATAATGCATGCTTGTTACCGTTATTCAATAAATGTTACTATGAGAAGAGTTGTTGTTTTCATGCAATGGATGGGTTAGATAAAGGGCGATCATGTCTTTCTCAAACGACTGCGGAACATTACGTTTTCATAGGCAAAGTTTAAAAGGAGCTGTTCAAGATTATGTGATAAATTTTCATAAAGATGAGACTGACATCGAAGCAGTGCTCGATGATGCTAGCACTCTATTTCTAGAGTTAATGAATACATTCTCTGATAGCATTGTCATGGCGCGATTAGTTGCAAAAATTAAGTTTAGTCATTTTGGAAAGGAAGAGGTGGAAACTCGCTCTTTCCATTTTACTTCTTATTCAATGGAAGTGGTAGATCACCCCGAAGAATTTTTTAAAAGACATATGATAAAAATTGCTGAACGTCTTAACGCATTTAACCATCATGGTAGCAGTCTAGTGATTGAAGCGATTTCAGATATTCACATTCAACTTTCCATAAAGAAAAATTGAAAATGCAGTGGTACTTGATTGTAGCACAACTGGTTTTCGAGCTATGTCTGCTCACTCTCGAAGTATATTCCTTCTGTACATGCGTCTATTATTTAGAAAAGGCTAGCAAATTCATATCTTCAAAAAGACTTGCTATAGACATCAGTAACGGTGAAACTATGTGTTGCGATGTATGTAAACGAAAGGATGGAAATGAAAAGCGCATCTTCAAGAGATGTAAGCATGCTTTTTGTCAACGCTGTTTCATACGTAATTGCATTCAACTTTGCCAATGTAACCACTGTGATATTGCTCATTTCGAGTGTCACTTATGCCGCAATAGTTAGTACCTATGCAAATGTGGTAAAGATAGGTTTTAGCAAAGACTAACACGGAAAATGGCGAAACGTAAAATGACGAAACGTAAAAGTCAAAAGTTTTCTTCAGCCATTCAAGCTCTCCGACGAATGAAAGCAAATCAGCGATACAATGCTATACGACATGCTAACGATAAATTCATTTGTGAAATTATTTCTCATGTGAGAAAGTTGAGGACGAAGAAATTAGCACCAAAACAACGAAAGTTACTTAAGCGATATGCTACAAAATTGCGTTTCATCTCCAATCCTAAAGTCGCCCTTCAAAGAAAGAGGAAAACTCTAACACAAAAGGGCGGTTTCCTTTCAGCAATACTTCCAATGATAGCTCCTGCCGTGGGCAACCTATTGGGAAATATCTTTGGCTCTAAGCGTTAATTATGCAAATGTTGAGTCTCAAAGTAATAAAATGGATTTCAGACTTCAATGCGATAAAGTTCTGACTGTATCAGGTCCATCTCATGCAGGTAAAACTGTTTTCACGCTGAATTTATTGGATAAAAGAAGGGAGTTGTTTAGGGAACCTATCAATCGAGTGATTTGGTGTTATGGTATTTATCAACCGTCGCTGTTTCAGGAATTGCAAAGTCGCAACTTTATTAGACATGAAGGAATTATTGCAGTGGATAAACTTCAGTCTAATGATGTTGTTGTATTGGATGATTTATTAAAAGAAAGTAAGAATTCAAAAGATGTTACAGATATGTTCACTCGCGCAGCACATCATAAAAGGTGCTTTATCATCTATATCACACAAAATTTGTTTCCTGATGGAAAAGAAGCTCGTACACGAAACCTGAATACACACTATTATGCTATTTTCAAGAATCCGCGAGATAAAAGTCAATTTGAAATTTTAGCGCGACAAGTTGCACCAAGAGGATCAAAAGCCTTAATTGAAATTTTTCAAGCAGCTACTGAAAAACCATACGGTTACTTATTCATTGACTTTACGCAAGAGTGTCCGGAAGAATTTAGATTTCGAAGTGATATTTTGAAAACTCCCATGATTATCTACAAACTATGAGTTCTTATTCTCGCATGATTGTTATTCCTCAGGATGAATATGTACAATTGACTGCCATGCAGCAAGTAAAGCAACCTCTTGCAAATCAAATGTATAGGAAAGAAATAGATTATCAGCAAAATGTTCACATCAAACATCCACATCGTGCTGTATTATTACAATCGGAAACTGTTGAGCAATTGAAAAACTTGAAGAATAAGATGCGTGACTCTGTATCGACTGCTACACCTTTAGCATCTCGCGCACATGCCATATCTCTTTTCAACAGTATTGAACCCCATCTCAATGTAAATGATAGAGGAGAAATCATTACAGATGAAAATAAAGTGATTGATGCTTCACGTTATGAAGACTTGATTCAGTATGCGACACGTAGAAAGCGCCGTCAGGGCTATGTTCCACCTGGTTGGTCATACTTTCTTAAACTATTGAAAAAGCATAATGTGCCAAAATTTGCTTTAAATAATGAGACATTGAAAGAACTTGATTCAACAGTGGCTACTACTCCAATGCTTCAGGCGATGAAAATGCCAACAAATTGGTTTAAGACGTCACCTGCTACATCCCCTCCCACACTCACTAAGCAAACAAGAGGAAGAACTCGACGTAGATCTACATCGCCACTAAAACTGGTAAAAGGAAAACGTAAAACAGCTCCTCCTAGGAAATACATGTTCTCAGACTATTAATATGAAGCAGATGTGTTGCTTGCCATGTAATGAGCCGCCAGAGGTGAATGTCGTTGTCACTTGCACTTGCTGCGCCAGCTCTCATAATGAAACCCCTAAGCAATGTGAACACGATCGCAAAACCGCTAAAGCTAAATGCTGCAGTTGTTGTAAATGTAGAAAGGCAAGAAAGAAAAAAGATGAGAAGGAGGAAAAAGAGTCAGCCGTCATCGACTGAACGTTTGAAGTCAATCTATTATGATGTAAAACATCCGGCAGGATTTGCATCTATCAAGAAATTATCAAAAGCGAGTGGTCTTCCACAATCACAAGTGAAACGATGGTTAAAGGGTCAGGCTACCTATACACTCCACAAACAAGCGAAAAAGAAGTACCGCACCCGCCATTATATTGTTCATGACATCGATGAACAGTGGCAAGCAGATTTGTGCGATGTTGCCTCCATTTCAAAACATAACTCGGGCAATAATTTTATTTTAACCGTCATTGATATTTTCTCGCGTTATGCGTGGGCTCAACCTTTAAAAACTAAAGAAGGGAAAGGAGTAGCAAAAGCATTCCAAACAATTTTTCGAGAAGGTCGCATTCCAAAAAGAATTCAGAGTGATCAAGGAAAAGAGTTTGAAAATCAGCATGTGACAAGATTATTTGAGAGCCATGACATTGAGTTGTTTAGTGTAAAGAGCGCTTATAAAGCTGCACTCGTTGAACGTTTTAATCGCACATTAAAAAATCGCTTGTGGCGACATTTTACTGCCAACTTGACACAAAATTGGACAAAGGTTCTACAAGATACACTCCATGCCTACAATCACTCTATCCATCGTTCTATTGGACTCAGACCAGTAGATGTAAATGCTGACAATGTAGATAAAGTGCGCGAATCATTCCAACGTAAACGCACTCATGTGAAAAGTGATGTGAAAATTGGCGATAAAGTTCGTATCTCAAAAGTGAAAAGTGTTTTTGCTAAAGGGTACCTTCCGAATTGGACAGAGGAGGTATTTACAGTATCAAGGATTAATCAAAAAGACTCTCCGACCACCTACAAGTTGAAAGATTACGATAATGAAGAAATTGAGGGTAGCTTTTACCGCGATGAGATTGAGGTAGTCACTGAAAGTGAAACATATTTGGTAGAGAAAATCATTCGATGTAAAAAACGGCAAGGTGAAGAATGGTGTCTTGTTAAATGGACTGGTTATCCTTCAAGTATGAACTCTTGGATGCGTCGTGCCGACATCTTTCATCTAAGTGATCGACAGTGATTCATGCAAAGTTGTAACTAACAATGTTTAGGGTTTGAGCTATGAATCCAACTGCCTCATTTTATTCACGACCCTCCTATGTAAGTGGCGGAGGACAAATTTACATCGGTGCTCGCCGCCAACGTGGAGGTAGCATACTTGGTGCACTGAAATCTGTTGTAGCACCTCTCATATCCAATGTCGGTAGATCTTTAAAACGAAATGTTTTAAGTAATGCCGTTGGCTTTGCTGGTGATGTTGCTAGTGATCTTTCCAGAGGTAGAAGTTTTAAGAGCAGTTTGTTGAATCGTGGGAAGGAACGCGGTTTAAAAACATTGAAGCAGACCATTGCTGGTGTTACTCAAGGAAAGAAATCACCTAAACGAATGAATAAAGGAAGGAGGAAACATCGCGGAGCTGGTAAGGTGCGATCTTCAGTCAAAAGGCATTCACGCAAACGTCGCAGAGGCTCTAATCATTCATCAGGCGCTAAACGACGACGCTGCTATAACTTCTAATCATGGAGTGTAAAACTTCCGGTTTTTGTTTGTTCGATCAACAAGCCATACAGACAGATATTCTTAGTTCAAGTATTGTAGATTATCATCCTCGAACAGCTGAGAATGCTGGCCCCATTGAATTTGTTATTCCTGGTGGTAGTGATGACTACATAGATTTGAGTTATGCGATGCTTGATTTGAGGTTTAGAATTCAGCAAGCAGATGGAACTGCTATTGACGATGCACATAAAGTTGGACTGAACAATTTACCATTGACTACATTACTTCGTGATGTTTCTCTAACGATTGGAGAGCAGCAAGTGGAAGGTGGTCAAAGCGATTATCCCTATAAATCATATTTCAATCATGTATCACAGTTTCATCCAGCAGCACAAAAAAGTCATATGGAAGCCATGGGATGGTACAGAGATGAAGCAGGAAAATTTGATGTTGAAACAAACAGTGGCTTTGTAAAGCGATCTGCTATGATTAAAGATAGTAGAGTATGTCAGCTATATGGTCCGCTGAATTTACACTTCTTTAGACAGTCAAAGTTTTTACTGTGTAATACCAGCATGCGACTCAAGCTGACATTGAATAAGCCTGAATTTGCGCTGAATGCATTTGCTAAAGTTGACAATTTTAGAATTCATGTGGAAGATATTGCACTTTACATTCGTCGAGTAGTACCGAATCCAAGTGTCATTAGAGGGCATGCTGAAGGCCTTAACCGCCAAAATGCCATTTACCCCATTCAGCATACAAAGCTTCTCACCTTTACAATTCCGAAAGATCAAAAGAGTTTCATGAAAGATGGCCTCTTTCCATCGGAAGCACCGAAGCTCCTCATGGTGGCAATGGTTGAAAATGATGCATTTAATGGTAATATAAAGAAGAATCCTTTCAATTTTAAACACAATCAGTTAAGTGAAATTGCTTTACGTGTAAATGGTGTGAGTCATCCTGGTCCACCCTACAAACCAGATTTTGCTTCAGATCAATTTATGCGCAGTTATGTTGATTTTATGGATGTTTTTGGCTTTTACAATACGGATGACACCAACGGACTGACTATGAAAGAGTTTAAGAGTGGATATACTATTTATGCATTTGATTTGACTGCTGACAGCGATATTAGTGCACCCTATCGTCAAGCGAACGTGCCTCATAATATTCGTTTGGATTTAACGTTCAAAAGAACACTACCTGAGACGATCAATGTATTAATTTATGCAGTCTTCGATTCAAATATTGAAATTACAAAGTATCGTGACGTGATTCTTCAGTATAATCGTTAATGAGTTGGTTGACTGCTGACGATATTAAGACTAAAGTGCAGCGTAATGCAGACGAAGCGACGTTGAAAGCTTTCGATAATGTCTATTCACTCGATACCTTACCACCTGCAGTAAATCACTATCCCATCTTTATTGTGCTAAACACTCATTCACAGAATTTAGGCGGTGAGCATTGGAAAGCGATCTTTATTGGAGAAGACCGACGTGGTGAACTATTTGACTCTCTTGCTCAACCTCCAAATATACCAACACAGCAGTGGTTGAGAAAACATACGCGTCAATATCAGCGAAATGAACGCATACTACAACATCCACTTTCATCAACGTGTGGTGCTTTTGTACTGTACTTCATCTTAAGACGTTTACATGTATCTCGATTTGTATCTGTTATTCAAAACTTTTCATGTAATCCATCCTCTAATGAAAAAATGATTTGTAAGTTCTATCATGATTTGAAATAAAAACATCATGTTGGAAAAATTGTTTTTTATTTTACAATCCGCTGGGTACGTACATACTCAATGAGATAGTCTAGGATCATATTTGCTTGTACATGAGATTTTAGTCCAGTAATGATCACTTTACTATTATGAAAGATTGCCACATGCACAGGTAACCAACAACTAATGAGAGCTGCAGGAAAAAGTTCGGGTTCATAACACAAACTGTAACTGCTGGTACGAATCTTCAAAAATGATAGACTGTCACTCAATTGAGTAGAGATCACCATATTGTCCACAGTCAGATTCGACATCACACACCTCTCCCTCTTCCATATCCGACGTAGTAGTCTTTGTAGCTCTAAGCGCATTGACTGCGCCGATGAATGAGAAAGGGCGCCGAGAATCTGTACAGTCCCATTTGGGAAGAGTTGAAGATTCCGTGAATTGTTCATCTTCACCACTAACATTTGAGGACGACCCGGGTAATACTTGCTGTTTGGAAGCTGTTGGTGTAATGTTGTGAGATCGATTTTGGTGTAGAGTCTGAAGCGACGGAGAATGTTGACGATGGTGTAGCGATGGCGCTTCATGATGAAAGAATGAGTAAATTGAGCGATGTACCTTCCTTTTATACTTTTCCCAACTACCTTGATGAAATGTGAAGTTAGTATGAAGTTGGGAATGATAGAGTTGAATTCGCCGATTGTTGACGCGCAACCAGATGCGATTTCCAATACGTGAATGTCTTTTCATATAGAAGTATTTTAAATCCTTCATGATATGATGTAGAGATTGAAAATGGCGATAAGATAAAGCAAACTCTCTTCTCACATTTCCAGTTGAATCTTTGAAATAGACGTTTCGATCATGATCCGTTTCAATACGTTGTAGGGAATCTAATTTCCAACTCATGGTGCGTGATAGTCATGTCTGATTAAGATTTGCATAGTAGGGCGATGAACTCACGACGAATAAATGTCATGATGGAGCGATGTATGTATCTTCTATACTTCTCCCAATTGTATTTGCGAAATGAGAAACAGTTTGCGGAATGAGAATGGTAGATTTGAATTTCATTTCTGTAATGTTGAAGCCAAACTTGATCACCCAGGGAGATGAATCTTAATGTTTCAAAATATTCCAAATCCCTCATGATATCATTGAGGTTGACAAATTGTCGCCATGTTAATGTAATTCCTCTTGATGTATGACCATGAGAATTTTTGAAATGTACGTTTCCATCACGATCAACTCTGATATATTGTAGAGAGTCCAAAATCCAAGTCTTCATGATGTTATGCAAAGTTGCAGATTAGCAATATAAAAATGTCGTTTTATCATATTTTGCTTAGCAATGCGGCTACAAAGAGATTTACTAGTAATCGAGCCGCAGTCTTTTCTACTCCCATTGATCATGCACAACAGCTAAATGGGAATTGGGAAGTGGGTGTCACTCAACTTGTTTATAGCAACTGTGTCTATACTTTTGATCATGAGGTGATGACTATTAATATGAGACGTACAGCTGCTTACCAATGTGAAAAGGGCTGCCGAGTATACATTCCACAGTGGCCAAAGAAAGATCTCTTATCATGTAAAAAGTTTATATATGATTTCTTGAATAAAGCGTGTAAACATATTGCCCAATTTACTCCACACAATGATGATTATACTTATATACATCATGTAGTTGAGAAAGATTGGATTGTTGGTTTAAGTCCAAGTTTAAGAAATGATTTAGGTTACCTCGCTAGCGCCTTGACAAGCTATGATAATTTTAACGTTAATTACCACATAAGTGCTCATAAACAGTTAATATATCGAGAGGAAGCTTATTATGTAGATCTTATTCCAAAAAATGAGAAGACGTTGGTGAAGAAGATTGTGATTAAGCCAAGAAAGACAAACATGACTCCTGAAACATTATTGAAGAAATTTAATTATCTCCTTCGAGTTGATGGTAAACAAGTGGCAACATTGACTTATATTAAATCATCTAATCATATTGCAATAAGTAAATTAAATGATGATGATCTAGTATTAATTTGTTCAAAAGATTTTCATCAGTTCTTGCGACATCATTCTGCAGCTGTTCATGGAAAATTTAATATGCAACATTTACCATGTGAAAGGTCAAATCAATTTGATACAGAATGGAGCGTATCTTTATACAGAAAGTGTGTAGAGCCTTTCGGTGGTATCTTACATGAAACAAGAGTGCTGATGCCTCGCATCATTACTTCAGTTAAATTGGTTGTAGATTATTTAAATGAAGTGATTAATGACCAACATATTTCATTTTCTGAAAAAGAAGGTACTTTGTCTCTCACTATAAGTGGAAAAGGTATTGAACTAATTATGGATAAAACTCTAATGGACATTTTGGGTTTTGACCAAAATATCTTTAAAAGTGGTACTGTAACCAAAGCTAGCGCAGACATGTCGCTATCGCGTCGTATTAACTATTTTCAGATATATTCCAATATTGGTGAAGATGTACGTGTGGGAGATGTTGAAGCTCCATTGTTAGCAATGATACCATACCAGCCAAAGAGCTGCAGTATTTTATCTGAGCATACTTTCAAGAAAGTGCATTATACAAAGCTGAAATCAAACTACATCCCACAAATTGATATTGCCATTTATGACGATGCTGGTGCGTTGATTCCTTTTCATAAAGATGCTGTGACAAGTATCACACTCCATTTCCGAATGAAGAGTTAATGCAAACGTATGCTAATATATTTTTCCAATGTGAATAATATGGAAAGTGAAAATAAGGACTCGTTTCTAATCTACTTGCCCAGTAATGCTTCTATGAATAAATTTCCCAAAAATAAACCATCAGACTATCGAGTAGAATTAAATCGCCCACTGCATTTAGAAGGTGAATGGGAGGTTGGTGTTTCTAGTATTTGCTATGATAGCAATATTCAGAATGTGAATGATTTGGAAGAAATGATATTGACTCATGGAATAACGATGAATAATGCATTTCAGTTCCCATACAATTTAACATCAGATGGAAAGTGGAACTATGAATGGATTCAGATAAAATCAGATTCTTATGAGCCATTTGGGAATGAGAAAATTATTAAGGCATTCAACAGTGGTAATACTTCCATCATGAAGAATAAAAATCAGAAAGCTTATGAGTTTACTATCTATCATTGGAGTGGGAGACAGTTCCTCCGCTTTCATTCTTTTACTAAAGGTCTTACGCTGAGGTTGGATAGTGAATTCTATCCGCATCTCGGTTTTGGTCATGGACTACATCTAACGTCAATTGCTACTGCAAATGTTAGAAAAGTTTATTCAAATCGAATCAACAAATTTCATTATAGATTTAAAATATTTGATGAAGATGTTGTAGAATGCGAAGAACGCATCATTTTGAAAAAGCGTGGTGTTCAACCTTTATCACTTATTGAGTTAGTAAAACGATGGAATGAGACTGTGGGTAAGAAGTATGGAGAGAAAATTATGGCGGACAAAAATAAGTTGGTTATTCAGAAATATAATGACAAACTTACAGTTTATTTCTCTCCAACCTTGCGTCATTTTGTAAGACATTATACACCTATTATTGGAAGCGGTGTGGTATATGCTTCTCATGAATATCACACTAAAGCTGATTCAGTTAATGATGAATGGTGGGTGGACATCTATGGCGATCGCATCAAGAAAATTTACCAGTCTTATGAAGAATCTAAAGTTGCTATCAATATAATGCCGCGTCTATATCATACAGTTGAAAGCTTCATTCATGTAGTAAATCCTTATATACAACAGAAGTTGAAGCATGTGATGAAAAGTAAATATGATGTAAAGACACACCACATTTCGTTTTCAATTGAAAATCAACGCGTTGTTCTGAGACTGGGTGATGACATTCAATGTCAATTGAGTAAAAATTTGAAAAAACTCTTTGGTTTTTCAATGCTACAAACTGTGTTTGCTGCTGCGCATACGATTGGTATAGAAACACCAATGACACTTGATAAACATGAACAGCACCTTTACATTCAAAGTGATTTGATTCTACCTATTTCTGTTGGTGAGAAAAAAGAATACATTTTACGTGATTTCATTCATGATAAAGACGCTTCATATGGAATAGTCGAGAAGATGTTTGAATCTATTTTCTATCATCCCGTCGTCAAACAAACTATACCCTCTATTGCTATCAAAATTACCAATGGTTTACAAGAGTGCATCCATGTGAAAGATACTAAATCCCTCATAACGTTAGTGTTTCGGAAAACAAAGTGAAGTCTTTATACAACATTTATTGAAATATGTACATGAATGTGAAGGAATAGACTTTATACAACATCCACTGAAAATATATACATGAGCGCACTTCAATAAACATTGTTATATACAAAAAGTCTTTTTACTTCGTGAAGGGTGGAAATATACAGGGATAGGAAAAATGTCTTTCAGTGGAAAAGTCATCACATGGGGAATGTACAGATGTGGACACATATTCACAAGGAAAAAACAATCTCATGCGATACATAAAACAACAATGTTTATCTACAGAAATCAACATCAAAATACTAAGTTAAGGATGATTATGCTAAGACGTCTCCTGAATGTGGTAGTGTGAGTTTAATTCTTTTGGGTGGTGGTATGTTTGTGTCAGGATGTCCATGTGGAAGAGATATGTTGTGTTCTAGCCAGCACCTCTTATCCTCCCATGCTGAAAGCGCCCGTTTCCTAAAAGTATGAGTTTTGATCTCATGCGACTTAGATTTTAAGATTGTCATATTGACAAACGTTATATTTTTATTTCTATAGGCTTTCCTGAAATTCTTATGTTTCATGTTAGAGACCAATGATCTTGATATGCCTTTAGCGCGCTTAATGCTATCATCACTATCCTTTAATTTCATAGAATACATTTTAGGGCGGAGGAGAATCATTTCAGCTATCTCCTTCCCTGCTGTCTCATCCTTAAAGCAGCCAAGTTTTGCCTTATTTTTGATGGAGTATAGTGGATGATTAGCAGGATAATTTGATGTATCAAAATATCTTTCTAAAGATTTTCCTACTTCATTAAAATTTAAATCTTTTTGAGTGGTAATACCTAAAAAGAAACTATCTGTGTCACCACCCAACAAACGAACCTCTTTTACGAGAGGACACGGTTTTAGTATTTTATAGAAGAGTTGATACATTTCAAGCTTGGAGTAATCTAGAACAGCTTGACCAATATAGATGGGTTTGCACAACTCAACTTCAGATTTTATCATTTTAATACCTACAAGATCCTCATCGATTATGTCTCTATCGATGAATAGAGGTGATGAGATCAATTTGTGATACTTTTGATCATCATTAACTAGTTTGTAGTTTACGCGCTTTCTAACATCCTCCATCGTCTTACCAAATAGACTGTTGTTCTTATATTTATAAAAATCTTTTTCAAAATTATTTTGGGCTAGTGCACGTTTCTGACTGTTACTATCTATGTAGGGTTTGAGGAAGGCTTTCTGTCTAAATTTAATAATGCGGTGAACTCTTTTTAAAATCATGCCCATTTCTAAATAAAATTTTAAGATGCTAAAGTGGACTAGATAGTTTTCCTTATCATATTGAGTGAGTAAAAGTTTGCGGCAAGGCTTATACTTGGGTTGTCCACATGATTCTAAATCTTTATGAAATTGTTTCATAAAGTCGGAAAACATATCTTTACTCACTTCACCTGATTCGGGTGCGAGTGGATAATCTACGGTTTTATGTTTAATATTATTTGGATAGATTAGATCTATCTCAAAATAATATCCCCAATCACCTTCATCTGGAATTGCTAGTATGTTGGAAGGGTTGGAGAAATGTTGAATTTCACTATCATCTAACCAGCTAAACTCAGAGTGAGGTAGCGGTTTGGATAATGAACTACCATACAAATTATTTTGGTCATAATACTTCAGATGAGTCTGGTCATTACCTACTATTTTTGATTTTAACCTATGTTTATTTACAAATGTGAGACCACCGCGAATTCCTCGCTCAAATAAATTATACATCTCTGGATCTTGTAAGAGATGAATGGTCTCACCAGTCATTTTAAAAGCAGACTTAAATGACATGGCTGGCAGACTGACAAAGTGGACGGGATCTAACTTATCTTCTTCTAATGCCACTCGTCGAAACTCCTGAAATACATCAGCCAGCAAAAATACATCTAACTTAAGGTAGGCAATCATATATTCACCAAATGTATGGCAGTCAAATTTTATCCATGCATCTTGTGCATGATCATAATCTTCGGTCTTACATTCTGCGCCGCTCAAATCATTTTTAAATTTATCTATGGGCGGAAGAGAAGTCTCGCCGAGTTTACTAATTGCATCAAAATATGCATATGGAAAGACTCCTTTCCGTGTGATGACTTCATCGGTTAGATTTGGATATTGTTTCTTAAGATTTTGTGTTAGTGGAAGAGACTTTAGATTTTGCACGAGAGAGGCCAGTGATGCAGTCATAAATTGGTAGGAATCTAAAAATTTTATATCAAAATAGACCGTCTTATTTTCTTTAGTTTTATCGACAGGCACTTTTGCTGTCATGGCCATAAACTTCTCTCTCGTTTGTGCTATTACATCAAGCTTCCACTCTTTCATTTGACCTAAACCTCCTTTTATTATCATATGGCTGTCGTAGCCCTTGAAATTATGGAAAATGACGGGTAATGTACGCCGCTTCATCCTCAGCGAAAAATTACATTTTGAACAGAGTGCGTTTCTAAATTTACCAGTGATGTGGTCATGGTCGCGCACTTTCTTAATCTTATCATCGTCAAATGTTTTCCTACATTTGGGGCAAACGTTGCAACTATCAAATTTTGCTTGATCATCTGCTGTCATATGCAATGATCTGCGATAGAGTTCACCATCATACTTTTGTTGAAATTTTACAGCCTGTTCGAGGAATTGTAGGAATTGGTAAATACAATCCTCACCTTGCCAGACGTGCATTTTATTTTTTCTATTTTGGAAATGGTCATGCCATACTTCATAGCAGGAAATGGCTGCTGGTCGATGGATGTTATCATCGATATAACATTCGATGTCAGCATAGATGACACGAAGAGGACTTAGTTCATCGCCATTCTCTCTATATGAAAACTCCTTATCTTTGGGCATGCGTTCCATTTGCAGTTTACCTCGCTTACACCACTCATAATGAGTTTCAAATTTGTTTTTACTCCTAAAGTTCCGAATGCATCTGTCACAGTAATAAATCTCTGATGAGGTAGAATTTCTTAAGTGGTGGTATAAGCGAGAGATTTTGGGAATGCCGCAGTAGTGCCATTCCTCACTATCATCCTGTCTTACTAATAAAAGGTTGACAACATGATCATAACAACTCGAACGCGAGTTGTAGCGCACACCCTTCAATCCCTTTTCCCAAACATGGAGAACTATTTTAATGTTGTTCAATTTTTCAAATTTTTCTATATCTTTAATTTTCATATCGTCACTATTACAGTCATCGAAGTTTAATTCATTCTCCCACTGCCTATAGCTATATGTACGATTTCGATTCGCATTGATGTCATTATAGTGGAGAATGGAGAGGACAGCATATTTAAAACATTGCGATTCGCAATCGACATTGATGACTGCTGTTTTGTTTTTTAAATTTTTTGGAAGTTTAAAGGAGCCTCGACCACTATGATTTCCTAATAAACTGATTTTAAATAAGGCGGACTCAATGCCGTCAAAAATGAGACCGCTATCGCGCTCGTTAAATTTATCAATATTTAATTTTAATCCTTGGATGTGAAAATTTATCCAAGACTCATAGTCTACAACCTCGGTTGCAGGAGAGGAGGGTATGTGAAACTCCAACCTCTCTATTATTTGTCCAGTATGGTGGTCGATTTTTACATATTTTATTTTAAGATAGATGAGCGCCTTCATCCTAAAATTGTCTAAATTGTTGAAGAGCGCTTCTATCAATGATGAATTTTGATGAAACCATTCCTCAAAGTTAGCAATGGTTTCTGAGGAGTCCATCTGGTAGTTCCTCACTAAATTATTTATGGACACTTCAGTGAGTTGGATAGAGGAGGTACCGTTGGTGTAGCTATCGTTCGTGTGTGTATGTTGAAGTCTGTGCGAAGATAGTTCAAAACGTGTCTCGAAAGACTGAGCGCACAAGTCGCAAGAAAAGGAGACGACGTTAACAGAATCATCCCCACCTCCGGAGATTGATGCCGGCTTAGGTCGACAAACACCTCGCTTGATGTGTCGGGTGAGATCCCATTTCCTCGTGAAGATGTGCCCACAGTCAGCACATTCCCACTCGTTACCATGTCGCGACAGTTCTGAGCTGGAACTCACATCACCTGAAAGAGAAATCATTCTATCATCTCTGTTCAAGCCTCAGTGTATTGTTGCAACCTACCTTGACTCAATAACTCTAAACTTTCCTCGAGAAGGGAGGGCGTTGGTGATGAAGTTGATGCCTGAAATTGAGGAAGATGCTATGAACCACACGTTTGAGGGAGATGAGAGAGGAAATCTTCAACTTACCATTTCAATGAAATCAAGTTTAAGGTTGATGCTTCAATAAGATAGAGACTTCACTCAATTAATATGTCTCAAATTTGGAATTCACTTGTACACCTCAAATAATAGCAGAATTCGCTAGAGAATACTTCACTTATACGTCTCAAAGACAGAGTGAAATGACACGGATGTCACTTTGCTTATATCCTTTCATGCTCATCATTCATTGGCTGTTCATTCTGATTGGTTGCTTGTTGATACTTAAGAATTAGAAAAATGTTAAAGTTATCATTATTCAAAGTCAGCATTTCAAAGACAACATGACAAGTCCTCCAACAACACCAAATGCCGCATTGGAGTTCTCCTCTCCATGCACATCAGCAAAGGTGCTCGTTACACCAAATGCACCAAGAAAGGCGAAGGTGGAGAAGACATACAATCTCGACAATATACGAAAGTTATCGGAGGACGATGAAGAGGAGTTGCCCGACCTAACAGGCATACGGTGGAAATATTTACAATATGATGTCGAAGGGGTGATGGAGATGACCAGCAAGTCGCAGTTGCATCAAATATGGGAGTGGTACACCCCTAACTCCCAACCGCGAACCGTGGCGGAGTGGGCGTACATTGACAACGTGAGGGACGCTGCAGAAGAACGTTTAAAGCAGCTCAACTGTTTTTGTGATCTATGTGAAGTCAGACTCTGGGACGATATTGACGATGAAGACCTTTTAAAATACATGCCATAATAAATGTTTATTTCGTATTATCTTTGCTTTCATACTGACTTACTTGAATGGGGCTTGAGTGAATAATTTAACCATGTATACTTTTTCATTTGGAAATAGTAGCACGCTTAGTTTAACTTGCAAATCTTATAACATTTCATATGGGTGATAATGGTAGATGAAATAGTGTTAAATAAAATTAAGATAGCTTACATGATTCTGGGATAGCAATCGACTGCGATCCATGTGTAAAGAGCTTGTTAGACTATGGAAGAGAGAAGTGTGTTATGTTGCGTGTGGCGCGTGAGTGTCCTCCCTTTCATTCCATTCATCAATTCGTCTCATTGATAGAGACAGGTAGAACTCATGGCTCTCATAACGTATGCAATGGAAAGTTTTAGGCAACCTTCGACAGTTGGCTAAATGTCGCCCTGACGCGAATGCATACTACGTTGAGACAGAGGCAATCACTTGCAAACATGACGCAGAGAGGTTTAACAAGATTGACCATTGCCGAATGTCCCTTGCGGTATACATAGCTACGGGTTTCACCGCCGCCCTTTACAGGAACGCCCGTCGAAAGGAAGTATTACACCGAACTTCATTTGCAACGTTCAAGTTGACTGATAGCAGATTCAACTTAATGATAGTATTCGCCAGTCCGAAGACTGCCCAGGGCAAACCGCGAGGAGGTTCTATCATGTCTTGCCCCATGGTGGCCCTTAAGAGAGCCGATGGTTCATTCTCGGGATTAGGTTGACTATTGGCTTGAATAGTCAAGGGGTATGACGGTTAGATTGTCATAAACCCTATACCGCCGAGGTCGTACTGGTGCATCCGGCACCTTTCGGATGCGGGTGGTATTGGGAGTCCACACCTCATCCGTCCAAATGATCCTCTTGATCTTCCCCTTCTTCTCATCCTCATCCCACTCGTCGAGGATGACGAACTCGGGAATGGCGTTATCTTCATCAATGAAGACGGGAATGTTGTCGGCAGATGTGGCTTCCATCGTGACTTCAAATTGAATGAGAAGCGCTACAATCTTCTGGCTTATATAGGGTTTTCAACAATGAATTGCTCAACAGCGAATCAGAATGCTTCAGGGATAGCAATCGACTGCGATCCATGTGTAAAGAGCTTGTTAGACTACGGAAGAGAGAAGTGTGTTATGTTGCGTGTGGCGCGTGAGTGTCCTCCCTTTCATTCCATTCATCAATTCGTCTCATTGATAGAGACAGGTAGAACTCATGGCTCTCATAACGTATGCAATGGAAAGTTTTAGGCAACCTTCGACAGTTGGCTAAATGTCGCCCTGGCGCGAATGCATACTACGTTGAGACAGAGGCAATCACTTGCAAACATGACGCAGAGAGGTTTAACAAGATTGACCATTGCCGAATGTCCCTTGCGGTATACATAGCTACGGGTTTCACCGCCGCCCTTTACAGGAACGCCCGTCGAAAGGAAGTATTACACCGAACTTCATTTGCAACGTTCAAGTTGACTGATAGCAGATTCAACTTAATGATAGTATTCGCCAGTCCGAAGACTGCCCAGGGCAAACCGCGTGGAGGTTCTATCATGTCTTGCCCCTAGGTGGCCCTTAAGAGAGCCGATGGTTCATTCTCGGGATAATTCAAGGACTCAAGCTTGCCGCTTCGCCTCCGGCTCGTTCACGGAAGCAGGTGGTCGCTTCTCTTTGATATCTGTAAAGAAAGAAGTTGTTAGTTATTATCTTGAACTCTAAGTTACTTGTTTTAAACTTACAGATCTTCTCAGGACGTGGCTCGAACAGGAATCCTGTGATCGCCTCCTTGTGGTCGAATGTAAAGTGAAGGCATTCGATACCTTTTTTAGCCCTGCTATAACACATCTCGTCTCTGCCACGTTCACAGAGGAGCGGTCTTGCGGGCACACGTCCTTTCTTGTCAAGGGGAATGTGGAGGCGACTTGATCGTCGAGTACTGCTACTCATTACTTGCTGGTGCAGCTCCTGATTAGTCGCCACCACCTTCCCCAACTGCTTTCGCAGCCCTTCCACCTCCTCCCTCATCTTTCTTAACTCCTTCTCCTGACTCTCTCTCTCGATGAGGAGCTGCTCTTCTTTAGCCTTACTAGCGAGGTGCGAGAACCTCTCGCGATCGAGCTCTCCTTCTTTCTCAAAAAGACTAGCTTGAGTCTTCTTGAGCTCCTGAGTGACTCGCGAGAGGTTCTCGGAACTCGCTTTATAGAAGAAACAGTCCCTCTTCCACACCTCCAACTCATTCTTCAGCTTGTCATAGTTATCAACCAGTGGTGGGCGCATAATGAGTATAATGGGCGCATCATATTGAGTGAGTAAAAGTTTGCGGCAAGGCTTATACTTGGGTTGTCCACATGATTCTAAATCTTTATGAAATTGTTTCATAAAGTCGGAAAACATATCTTTACTCACTTCACCTGATTCGGGTGCGAGTGGAAAATCTACGGTTTTATGTTTAATATTATTTGGATAGATTAGATCTATCTCAAAATAATATCCCCAATCACCTTCATCTGGAATTGCTAGTATGTTGGAAGGGTTGGAGAAATGTTGAATTTCACTATCATCTAACCAGCTAAACTCAGAGTGAGGTAGCGGTTTGGATAATGAACTACCATACAAATTATTTTGGTCATAATACTTCAGATGAGTCTGGTCATTACCTACTATTTTTGATTTTAACCTATGTTTATTTACAAATGTGAGACCACCGCGAATTCCTCGCTCAAATAAATTATACATCTCTGGATCTTGTAAGAGATGAATGGTCTCACCAGTCATTTTAAAAGCAGACTTAAATGACATGGCTGGCAGACTGACAAAGTGGACGGGATCTAACTTATCTTCTTCTAATGCCACTCGTCGAAACTCCTGAAATACATCAGCCAGCAAAAATACATCTAACTTAAGGTAGGCAATCATATATTCACCAAATGTATGGCAGTCAAATTTTATCCATGCACCTTGTGCATGATCATAATCTTCGGTCTTACATTCTGCGCCGCTCAAATCATTTTTAAATTTATCTATGGGCGGAAGAGAAGTCTCGCCGAGTTTACTAATTGCATCAAAATATGCATATGGAAAGACTCCTTTCCGTGTGATGACTTCATCGGTTAGATTTGGATATTGTTTCTTAAGATTTTGTGTTAGTGGAAGAGACTTTAGATTTTGCACGAGAGAGGCCAGTGATGCAGTCATAAATTGGTAGGAATCTAAAAATTTTATATCAAAATAGACCGTCTTATTTTCTTTAGTTTTATCGACAGGCACTTTTGCTGTCATGGCCATAAACTTCTCTCTCGTTTGTGCTATTACATCAAGCTTCCACTCTTTCATTTGACCTAAACCTCCTTTTATTATCATATGGCTGTCGTAGCCCTTGAAATTATGGAAAATGACGGGTAATGTACGCCGCTTCATCCTCAGCGAAAAATTACATTTTGAACAGAGTGCGTTTCTAAATTTACCAGTGATGTGGTCATGGTCGCGCACTTTCTTAATCTTATCATCGTCAAATGTTTTCCTACATTTGGGGCAAACGTTGCAACTATCAAATTTTGCTTGATCATCTGCTGTCATATGCAATGATCTGCGATAGAGTTCACCATCATACTTTTGTTGAAATTTTACAGCCTGTTCGAGGAATTGTAGGAATTGGTAAATACAATCCTCACCTTGCCAGACGTGCATTTTATTTTTTCTATTTTGGAAATGGTCATGCCATACTTCATAGCAGGAAATGGCTGCTGGTCGATGGATGTTATCATCGATATAACATTCGATGTCAGCATAGATGACACGAAGAGGACTTAGTTCATCGCCATTCTCTCTATATGAAAATTCCTTATCTTTGGGCATGCGTTCCATTTGCAGTTTACCTCGCTTACACCACTCATAATGAGTTTCAAATTTGTTTTTACTCCTAAAGTTCCGAATGCATCTGTCACAGTAATAAATCTCTGATGAGGTAGAATTTCTTAAGTGGTGGTATAAGCGAGAGATTTTGGGAATGCCGCAGTAGTGCCATTCCTCACTATCATCCTGTCTTACTAATAAAAGGTTGACAACATGATCATAACAACTCGAACGCGAGTTGTAGCGCACACCCTTCAATCCCTTTTCCCAAACATGGAGAACTATTTTAATGTTGTTCAATTTTTCAAATTTTTCTATATCTTTAATTTTCATATCGTCACTATTACAGTCATCGAAGTTTAATTCATTCTCCCACTGCCTATAGCTATATGTACGATTTCGATTCGCATTGATGTCATTATAGTGGAGAATGGAGAGGACAGCATATTTAAAACATTGCGATTCGCAATCGACATTGATGACTGCTGTTTTGTTTTTTAAATTTTTTGGAAGTTTAAAGGAGCCTCGACCACTATGATTTCCTAATAAACTGATTTTAAATAAGGCGGACTCAATGCCGTCAAAAATGAGACCGCTATCGCGCTCGTTAAATTTATCAATATTTAATTTTAATCCTTGGATGTGAAAATTTATCCAAGACTCATAGTCTACAACCTCGGTTGCAGGAGAGGAGGGTATGTGAAACTCCAACCTCTCTATTATTTGTCCAGTATGGTGGTCGATTTTTACATATTTTATTTTAAGATAGATGAGCGCCTTCATCCTAAAATTGTCTAAATTGTTGAAGAGCGCTTCTATCAATGATGAATTTTGATGAAACCATTCCTCAAAGTTAGCAATGGTTTCTGAGGAGTCCATCTGGTAGTTCCTCACTAAATTATTTATGGACACTTCAGTGAGTTGGATAGAGGAGGTACCGTTGGTGTAGCTATCGTTCGTGTGTGTATGTTGAAGTCTGTGCGAAGATAGTTCAAAACGTGTCTCGAAAGACTGAGCGCACAAGTCGCAAGAAAAGGAGACGACGTTAACAGAATCATCCCCACCTCCGGAGATTGATGCCGGCTTAGGTCGACAAACACCTCGCTTGATGTGTCGGGTGAGATCCCATTTCCTCGTGAAGATGTGCCCACAGTCAGCACATTCCCACTCGTTACCATGTCGCGACAGTTCTGAGCTGGAACTCACATCACCTGAAAGAGAAATCATTCTATCATCTCTGTTCAAGCCTCAGTGTATTGTTGCAACCTACCTTGACTCAATAACTCTAAACTTTCCTCGAGAAGGGAGGGCGTTGGTGATGAAGTTGATGCCTGAAATTGAGGAAGATGCTATGAACCACACGTTTGAGGGAGATGAGAGAGGAAATCTTCAACTTACCATTTCAATGAAATCAAGTTTAAGGTTGATGCTTCAATAAGATAGAGACTTCACTCAATTAATATGTCTCAAATTTGGAATTCACTTGTACACCTCAAATAATGGCAGAATTCGCTAGAGAATACTTCACTTATACGTCTCAAAGACAGAGTGAAATGACACGGATGTCACTTTGCTTATATCCTTTCATGCTCATCATTCATTGGCTGTTCATTCTGATTGGTTGCTTGTTGATACTTAAGAATTAGAAAAATGTTAAAGTTATCATTATTCAAAGTCAGCATTTCAAAGACAACATGACAAGTCCTCCAACAACACCAAATGCCGCATTGGAGTTCTCCTCTCCATGCACATCAGCAAAGGTGCTCGTTACACCAAATGCACCAAGAAAGGCGAAGGTGGAGAAGACATACAATCTCGACAATATACGAAAGTTATCGGAGGACGATGAAGAGGAGTTGCCCGACCTAACAGGCATACGGTGGAAATATTTACAATATGATGTCGAAGGGGTGATGGAGATGACCAGCAAGTCGCAGTTGCATCAAATATGGGAGTGGTACACCCCTAACTCCCAACCGCGAAACCGTGGCGGAGTGGGCGTACATTGACAACGTGAGGGACGCTGCAGAAGAACGTTTAAAGCAGCTCAACTGTTTTTGTGATCTATGTGAAGTCAGACTCTGGGACGATATTGACGATGAAGACCTTTTAAAATACATGCCATAATAAATGTTTATTTCGTATTATCTTTGCTTTCATACTGACTTACTTGAATGGGGCTTGAGTGAATAATTTAACCATGTATACTTTTTCATTTGGAAATAGTAGCACGCTTAGTTTAACTTGCAAATCTTATAACATTTCATATGGGTGATAATGGTAGATGAAATAGTGTTAAATAAAATTAAGATAGCTTACATGATTCTGGGATAGCAATCGACTGCGATCCATGTGTAAAGAGCTTGTTAGACTATGGAAGAGAGAAGTGTGTTATGTTGCGTGTGGCGCGTGAGTGTCCTCCCTTTCATTCCATTCATCAATTCGTCTCATTGATAGAGACAGGTAGAACTCATGGCTCTCATAACGTATGCAATGGAAAGTTTTAGGCAACCTTCGACAGTTGGCTAAATGTCGCCCTGACGCGAATGCATACTACGTTGAGACAGAGGCAATCACTTGCAAACATGACGCAGAGAGGTTTAACAAGATTGACCATTGCCGAATGTCCCTTGCGGTATACATAGCTACGGGTTTCACCGCCGCCCTTTACAGGAACGCCCGTCGAAAGGAAGTATTACACCGAACTTCATTTGCAACGTTCAAGTTGACTGATAGCAGATTCAACTTAATGATAGTATTCGCCAGTCCGAAGACTGCCCAGGGCAAACCGCGAGGAGGTTCTATCATGTCTTGCCCCATGGTGGCCCTTAAGAGAGCCGATGGTTCATTCTCGGGATTAGGTTGACTATTGGCTTGAATAGTCAAGGGGTATGACGGTTAGATTGTCATAAACCCTATACCGCCGAGGTCGTACTGGTGCATCCGGCACCTTTCGGATGCGGGTGGTATTGGGAGTCCACACCTCATCCGTCCAAATGATCCTCTTGATCTTCCCCTTCTTCTCATCCTCATCCCACTCGTCGAGAATGACGAACTCGGGAATGGCGTTATCTTCATCAATGAAGACGGGAATGTTGTCGGCAGATGTGGCTTCCATCGTGACTTCAAATTGAATGAGAAGCGCTACAATCTTCTGGCTTATATAGGGTTTTCAACAATGAATTGCTCAACAGCGAATCAGAATGCTTCAGGGATAGCAATCGACTGCGATCCATGTGTAAAGAGCTTGTTAGACTACGGAAGAGAGAAGTGTGTTATGTTGCGTGTGGCGCGTGAGTGTCCTCCCTTTCATTCCATTCATCAATTCGTCTCATTGATAGAGACAGGTAGAACTCATGGCTCTCATAACGTATGCAATGGAAAGTTTTAGGCAACCTTCGACAGTTGGCTAAATGTCGCCCTGGCGCGAATGCATACTACGTTGAGACAGAGGCAATCACTTGCAAACATGACGCAGAGAGGTTTAACAAGATTGACCATTGCCGAATGTCCCTTGCGGTATACATAGCTACGGGTTTCACCGCCGCCCTTTACAGGAACGCCCGTCGAAAGGAAGTATTACACCGAACTTCATTTGCAACGTTCAAGTTGACTGATAGCAGATTCAACTTAATGATAGTATTCGCCAGTCCGAAGACTGCCCAGGGCAAACCGCGTGGAGGTTCTATCATGTCTTGCCCCTAGGTGGCCCTTAAGAGAGCCGATGGTTCATTCTCGGGATAATTCAAGGACTCAAGCTTGCCGCTTCGCCTCCGGCTCGTTCACGGAAGCAGGTGGTCGCTTCTCTTTGATATCTGTAAAGAAAGAAGTTGTTAGTTATTATCTTGAACTCTAAGTTACTTGTTTTAAACTTACAGATCTTCTCAGGACGTGGCTCGAACAGGAATCCTGTGATCGCCTCCTTGTGGTCGAATGTAAAGTGAAGGCATTCGATACCTTTTTTAGCCCTGCTATAACACATCTCGTCTCTGCCACGTTCACAGAGGAGCGGTCTTGCGGGCACACGTCCTTTCTTGTCAAGGGGAATGTGGAGGCGACTTGATCGTCGAGTACTGCTACTCATTACTTGCTGGTGCAGCTCCTGATTAGTCGCCACCACCTTCCCCAACTGCTTTCGCAGCCCTTCCACCTCCTCCCTCATCTTTCTTAACTCCTTCTCCTGACTCTCTCTCTCGATGAGGAGCTGCTCTTCTTTAGCCTTACTAGCGAGGTGCGAGAACCTCTCGCGATCGAGCTCTCCTTCTTTCTCAAAAAGACTAGCTTGAGTCTTCTTGAGCTCCTGAGTGACTCGCGAGAGGTTCTCGGAACTCGCTTTATAGAAGAAACAGTCCCTCTTCCACACCTCCAACTCATTCTTCAGCTTGTCATAGTTATCAACCAGTGGTGGGCGCATAATGAAGTTGCGACATTGAGCCGCAATCCCACCACTGGTTGATAACTTAGCCGGCTGCACCTCGCTATCGAGGTCAACGTCCCTCACCGCCTCTACCTCGCTATCGAGGTAGACACTCTCGACTAGGTCAACCTTCGTCGAGCCTTTATCCTCCTCCTCTTCCTCACTGTCGCTGCTACTTGTAGCCGACTCATCGCTAGAGGAGGAGGAGGAGGATTTACTCGACTTCGGAGAAGACTCAATCGGAGTGGGTGAGAGAGCCTTTTTGCTGGCATGCTAGAAGATGGAGCCTCTGCTGTCGTGATAGACTCGACAGCAGACTGAGCCTCTAGAATCGGGGTGGGCGAGAGAGCCTTTGCTGGTACACAAGATGAGGGAGGCTTTGCTGACGTGATAGCCTCGATAGCACACTGAGTCTCCAGAGCTTTCAACTCTGAGCTGAAGAGACTTTGCTTCGCCTCCTCAGTCAGCTCTGGTTGACTGCAGCTGCTATGCTTGGCATGCCACTCCGGTAGCGTCTCGACAAGGCGAGATGCATTATGGCTGCTACAAAAGTATCGAATGCCCCCTACCATTGGCTTATGTGCACAAGAATGCTTCTTAAAGGCATCGCTACGAAAAATCTTTGAACAGACGCAAAGCTTAAAAGCCGTCTTTGCATTGTTGTAGTTAACCATTTTCTGAAGTGAAAAGGGGAAAACAATGATTATAATTCCGTAAACGTTTGATAGCAAACGATTGATTCCTAGTTTATAAAAACGGAAAAGAATGATTTTACACTTAGTGAGGAATGATAGATTTGAGTGTAGTGAGTGGCACTAGATCCCGTCGACAGCCCGAAGGCCTTGTACTGATCACTAGGGAAGTGAGAGATCTTCCCCGATACCCGCTCTTTACAGCTGAAGACATCATTGTCACTGCCCCGAAGTGGTAACAGGAACGCCGAGTCAAAGGTAGTGATCAGTAGCTGGGATCCAACCCCTCAAAGCTGCCTTAGACTTAGTTACATTTCAAATCTGATAGCAGATTTGAACTCAGCATACTTGAAAACCTTAGTCTACATGTTAAAACTTTGAAAAACTGAAAATTAAGAATTTTTAAAAAATTCCGCATTTTACTACTCATACTACTTTTAAAAAATTTTATCAGTAGTAAAGACACTATCAAACTCTATCACACAAACTTTGAAGTAAGAAGATAGCTTGCCTATTTCAAAAGATAGAGTCCTTTGCAACCCGATATCGGGAGCTCAGAGCGACGACCGTCGCTTACCTCGTCTTTCGATGAAGTGATCAGACTTGCGTTGTCGGGGGTTTATATATGCTCGGAAGAAAACTTAAAATGGCTCTATCTCCGAAAGTATTCATCGTAGCGACATGCGGTTTGTTGCAAACGATTTGTCTCATCATTCTTTACAATATGACACCTGAACCATTCTCATATGACCACGGGAAGTTGGTGTGTCAGCACATGACCATGTAACATGCCACAAGTGAAAAAATTCCTAAGTGTGGGAGCTCCAGTGTGGTGAAAATTTTGAAAAATTTAAAACTTCCGAATTTTGACCTGGGACCTTTACCAAAACATTTTCCATCAAATTTCGCTGACGTCCCCCCCCCCTCTGGACAGCTTGCTTCGATCTTGGCTTCTAGTGGACGGATTTTGTCGAGTGAGGTGTCATTTGAAAGCTAAGAGTGAGACAAATTCACTGAAACAAACGGCTTGTTCCTATCTGTCTTCGTTTACATGTGAGACGCCATTTAAGATTTTAGGTCGGAGCTCACCTGAAAAAATCCTAAGTGTCAGAGTGACTTTGTATGGGAAAAATTAAAAATTTTCCAAAGTGTGGAATTTCGACCTGGGACCTTTACCAAAGTTTGTTTCATCAAATTTCGCTGACCCCCCCCCTTTGTTCTAACTTTGGTTCTAGTGGACGGATTTTGTTCGTTCGACTTGCATTGGAAAGAGGATGAAACACTGCTCGACCGCATTTTTCGTTGCGAGTCAATCGGAGCAGCCGTTCAAAAGTTAGAGCGGTTACAAGATTTTAGGTCGGAGCTCACTCTGACACTTAGGATTTTTTCAGGTGAGCTCCGACCTAAAATCTTGTAACCGCTCTAACTTTTGAACGGCTGCTCCGATTGACTCGCAACGAAAAATGCGGTCGAGCAGTGTTTCATCCTCTTTCCAATGCAAGTCGAACGAACAAAATCCGTCCACCAGAACCAAAGTTAGAACAAAGGGGGGGGGGTCAGCGAAATTTGATGAAACAAACTTTGGTAAAGGTCCCAGGTCGAAATTCCACACTTTGGAAAATTTTTAATTTTTCCCATACAAAGTCACTCTGACACTTAGGATTTTTTCAGGTGAGCTCCGACCTAAAATCTTAAATGGCGTCTCACATGTAAACGAAGACAGATAGGAACAAGCCGTTTGTTTCAGTGAATTTGTCTCACTCTTAGCTTTCAAATGACACCTCACTCGACAAAATCCGTCCACTAGAAGCCAAGATCGAAGCAAGCTGTCCAGAGGGGGGGGAGACGTCAGCGAAAAATTTTTATCTCCGATTGCTTTCAAATTCACCATACAGATGCAGAATTTCACGCTGAATCCGAATCTGGCCTCCGTTTTCACATCCGAGGCCGCGTTTGGACACTACACACCAAAACATACCACAGTTTAACCAAGACAACCTAGACGGTCGCCCACGTCAACCTAGACGGTCGCCCAAGTCCACCAGGCGGTCGGACACAGACACCCAAGACTCACACACTGACGGTCCAGAGGGGGGGGGGGCGGCAGCGGAACCTCGCCGGCACATCACGACACTGGCGGACCAGAGGGGGGGGGACTCAGCGATGGCGGCCATCTTGCGCTATCTGGTGTTCGCCGTTTTCTTACTACTTAAGAATGTCAAGGAATCACATGAAAATTTGCATTTGCTTCGATTAACTGTCACGGAGTTTTCTTCTAATCTTTTTAATACTTGAGTGACACGCTTATGTAGCTGTGAGTCCGATGCAGCATGTATCATAACGTCATCTTGATATACGATGACCCTTGGCAAATTCTTCAGGATTTGTTCGATACACTTCTGAAAAATTGATGAAGCATTTTTGCATGCCCATCTGTAGTCTATTAAGTTGAAATAGGCCTTTACTGGTGTTTATGATAGACAGCTTTTTCGCATCATCATCTAATTCAATTTGATGGTAAGCACTGGTTAGATCCAGCTTTGCGAACTTCGTGGAGCAACCGATTGCAGCAAATATCTACTCGATAGTAGGCATTGGGAAAGCATCGGATTGTATATTCCTGTTGATTGTCGCTTTGAAATCAACACACATGCGATATTTACCATTAGCTTTCTTGACCCAAACTACAGGAGAAGCATGGACAGCGTGATCGACAGGCGTAATAATACCACGAGCTTGAAGTAAATCCAGCTCTTCATTTATTGACTTTTTTAAATGTATCGGAACACTACGCGCTTTCCAAAATCTCATTTTTTCAGTTGGATCTATCAAGGATATATGAGCTTTAAAGTTTTTGATGACAGGTAGATGGCTTTGTTCTGTCGATAGGATAGGTAGATGGGTTTGATCTTTGTTTATCAAATCTCTGCCCAATAAGCCATATCTCTTTTCAGATCCGACAACGGTAAGGTCAATGTCCTTGCTTTCATCTTCTGTTCGCATTACAGCTTTAAAACTGCCTTTAACGTCTGAAAATGATCCATCATAGTTGCATGGCTTCACATTAGTAGGATTCAAATTTGGTAAACCTAAACTTTGCCATTGCCAAGTTGATATTAAAGACAGAGATGCACCAGTATCTACTTGAAAAGCTAAATTGTGACCATTAATGCTTACAGTTTTTTTATAATCATCAGAGAGAGCATCGAAAGTATTATGTAAGTAAATTGTGAATATATCAACATTATGTGTACTGGTTTTCTTTGGATAGTTGTGCTTGTAGGAATTATTTGAATTGCTCTTCGAATTACAGCATTTCGAAAAGTGATTTGGCTTACCGCATTTATTACAAAACTTACCATAAGCAGGACAACTCTTTGGTTTGTGTTTTGCATCACATCTGGAACATTTATTAAATGATTTTGTATAATTGTTTCTAAATTTGGACACAAAGAGAGTGCTTTTGACATCTTCATTTGTGTTTGATGTCATAGACTTATTCGCGAAGTTGTGCAATTGGTGTGACATTTGGCAAAAATCTACATGTATAATGTCTTCAATAGTACTTTTCGGGTTCATTTGTAATTTATCCAATATGCGCATCTTCAGATTGTCGTTATGCAAGCCTGCAATGAATCGCAGCTTGACCATTTCTTCTGCAGGGTTTCCCGTCTTCAGTTCTTCCCATTTGCAATGTGAGGAGCACTCATTCAATCTTGATAGATAGTCTGACTCAGTTTCGTCAACATTTTGAGAAATCTGTAAAAAATTTGTTCTATCTGCAATTGTAAGTCTTACTTTGGGAGAGATGTAATTCATAATTTTTAGTCTTATCTCTTCATATGTTTTCTTTTCTATGTTTTCGTTTGGAAAGAAGGTTATCAGCTTTTTGATGCATTTTGTTACACATTTTTCAAACAGTTTATTTGCTTTTGGGGAAGTTCCATCGTCTCCCAAAGTATCTGCAATGACATGACTTCTGCAATGTGCCTCAAATGCAATCAGCCAGCATTGTGCATCCTCCGCATTGTCCAATGATAACGCGTTCATTGTTGCCTGAAGCGACGCCATTGTTGTATTTTTTGCTAATACTACTATTTGTCTTCTGCTAGAGACACAACCTCACCATTGCTTCTATGTATAATTTTATATTTTTAAGTCAGCTTACTGACCACGCACATTCAAAATCAAATACATATCTAGAACAAGATATTACATAGAAATTATGACATGTAATAAGAATCTACATGTATGATATCGTAGAACATAGAGTCGCTTATACTCGTATATATCAATCAGGCCGATGCCACACCATGCTGGCATCATGCGACCATCATACCAGAGTAGAATGTCACGTTTATATGCCATGATCATGCCAATGATATGCCTGTTCCATTTATCGATGTAAATATTTCACATCTAGAGACGTGCGCCTGAAATTGAATATTTTCAACAATTTAGTATCCTTGAATGCCATTTGACTTCATGCCTTTTTAATGCCAATGTGCTGGCATGGTGCTAGCCGTATGCGGCATCATTTTCAACCGGGTAGTGTATGTAACAAGTGCTGTCAACGCGATGACAGGGTTTGTGATCACAAATCAGAATAGAGTAGAAAAGAATAAGCGTTTATTGAAAAACAAAAGAACACCAAATGAGAATCGCAGGAGGTCCTCGAAAATTAACAGAAATAATGACTGCAAACACCGTGCATCATATGCATGATTCATTATACAGATCAAATCGCGGCAATGTCAAGCCATTTTGTTTACGCATTGTTCGTACATGAGGCAACAATATTCGTCCACAGTGTGAAGACAGATTAAGAACACTATCATGTTAGATATGATTTTCACAAAAGAGCTTCTTGAGCTAGATCAGAAAAGTATGGAGCCTTGATCAATTAACCTTCGCCCCACTAGAGAGCGGTTCTCCCCCTGGCAAATTTTTTGAATATCTTTTAAACAAAACAAGCTATGGCCATCAGATTTCTAACAGCCTACTTTCTCTACATATTATATAACTTTTGACACAAGGAAAATAAATTTGACATTATCCTTTTAGCGTGAGATCTATTTTTAAATTTGAATGTGCAGAATATTTACTTTTTCTGATTTCGGTGTATTCACTTCTGATGCATATTGCAGTATCAATTCTTAATGAAATAAGTTGAGACTTATACATTAAAGTATTCTTTCTATTAATATATAGATGTTCACAAATGCAAAGGTTTTGAATGTAAAATTATCTGCTTATCATGTATGCATGTTCAAAATTTCAAATAAATGATTTTTTACTATTTTTTGTTACTTTTTAGTTCTGAATCTGACCAGCAATTATTGAAATTTTTCAGAATCATGTTGAATCAAGCCTCAGTGTCTCCATAAAAGTTCACCGAATTGGGTTGTTTCTTCCCTTACAGAAACGTCTGTATGAGACAACTAAGCGCATTTCAGAAAATGAAAGTATGTATAATCAAAGTTTTAATAACTTGACTTTGACCTCATCTAATGACATCTCATGGCGATTAACAATAATAATACTTTGACCAGGTCTTTCGATTAGTGTGTGGTTCACTAGTTTTTGTTGTCCTTTTATATTTCAAACAGCGATCTACATGGAAATTTATCAAAAACTGTCGGTTTTTGACATTTGACCTTCACCTCAGCCTAGGGATGACCTTGAAAATAAAAATAATGCTAACAATGACATGATAATAATCGACCAACAATGACCTTTCGATTGATGTGTGGTTTGGCAAAATTGGTATAATAGTTTTGGGAGATCAGCAGAGGGTGTGAAAATTCTCCCCAACCCCCCTCCCCCCCAAGCGAGGCCCGTTTGGAAAACACCGCAATGGGCGAGGGTTAAGTAAAGAAATCCTGTAACTGCGGATCAAACATTAACACCAGGATGGCTGAAAAGTCGAAATCCACTTTTCTTCTACACATTTGATAAAAATTTCAGTGTTTCCAAGTACTCGCTGTTATGTCGTCTCATATGTAAACTAATTGTTTTCATCATGCCACAATAAGCTGTTGCTACTTTCCTTGCAGTCATTGTTGTTACGTTATGTTATGACTACGGTATATACCTAAATTGGCGAAAAAGTCGATAGAAAGTGCTGAAGGGAAATAGCCGATATTTGACAACGGAATGAATACGCCATCCATCATTTATTGGTTATCCCAATCTCAGCATGTGATAGAATGCGTTGCGCCTCACCCTCGAACACTTTTCACGTCACTCAGTCAAGCCAAAAGAGAAAAGGACGACCGTTAGGCACAATGCGAAAGTATAGAAAAAAAGTTGAGGTCGCATGATCACCGTCAAGAAAAATTCGAAGAAGCTCTTTGCACTATACTGGCATTTTTGTGAATTACATACCAAATGCCAAAAGGGCAAAAACGTCTGTCCAATGTCTGCGATGCATTCATCTCCTTCAATTGATACCGCAACAAATAAAAAAGTAACCCGAGATCTTACTTGCATATAAAAAAGGGCAAAGTCGGTGCCGACTGCTTCGATGTGATGTCTAAACATCCTTCCACATGTTTCTGGTGACCAGTTGTTGAATGGAATGAGATTTTTGAACACGCGGATGATTTTCAAAACGATTGACAGCGAAGCAATCAATGTCTCTCCATCAGTTCGATTCGCATCCATGCAAGAGCAGTTGTTGGAAGACTTTCATAAGAGAAGGAAGCATCAAAGGCCTACTTTGGTTATTCCTCCAAATAATGCCACAGACAATGTCAAGCTACCAAACATTGCAGAAATGTTGCGGTCACGATATTCAAAGTTTAGTTTGAGGCCTAGGTATGGCTCATGGAAGAAGATTTATTCAAATCAAATTTCCATCTGCAGGTACCGAAACTGTTAGTTTTCTTTGGTATACCTGAAGTTAGCGTAAGTAGCTGTTGATCGATGGATTTATGGAAATTTTGTCAATTGTAGAGATGTTCATGACCTACATACGTTTTTATTGCTTGGAATCAGATCAGAAGCTAGTACAAAATGACAAACAGTTGAAGGGATCAACGTTATATGAAGACAAACATAGAAAAAGTCAAAGAAGGCCTATTGAAAGATGAAATAATTCCTCCAATATCAGTCAAATTACATAGGCAGTAAACGTAGGAAATACTGGAGCACAGGCAGTAATGGAAACATGATGCATTTGCAGGTACGCAAAATCAAATAATGAAAAAGTCGTCTTTGACTTCTTAGCCATCCCAGGTATGCAAATCTTCAGCCAGCCTAAACCCTCAGGGACTTGAGCTTTTCTACATGCTCTGAGACGTGAGGGGAAGTGGTTCCAATGGTCCCTTTTTACAAATTCTAATTTTACCTACTTAAATAAAGCATTGGGAAAGTTCATTTCAGTAAAACAATGATGCTTGTGTGTAGCTGATCGATATAATTAATCCTTTGAATGTCGTTCAGACATCTTATTAAACATATGTGAAAGCACATGGTGCATTTGTAAGTCAACAAGATTTGGAGGCGATGTTTCGCTTCGTTTACTGCTACAATAAAAACCTCAGACGCTTAATTTTATTAAAAGTTGATTTACTACAATTACAATTTCATTATTTTAATTTTTCTATCCCTATCGGAAGTAGGTCTATCAGACCCATAACTTTTACGCTTTTAGACTCTCAAAACAAGAAATCTCAAGCTCATCAATCACTGCTTTGAAAAAATTGTCAGCAATGCATTTTTGGTGTTGAAATATGGTAAGCTGATTAATGATAACTTTCATCTTGAACATTGATTTTATGCCTAGTTGTTTATATAGACCAACCAACTAATCACGCGCGATCATATTCGAAAGTACAATGTTCGCATTTTGAGATCTTATACTCGTGTATGAGCAATATCATGTGCGAGGACTTTCGACGACGCAGCAAGTGATCGTCAGGCGAATGAATGAACATCCACACAACAGGGTGGTTATGAACAGTTGTAAAACACAATTGACTTGACATTGCATGCAGCATCAGAGACTATGTATACTGCATAGAAATTGTAAAAAAATGTACTGCATAAGAAATTGTAAGACATCCAAACAATAGTGAATAGAGGCCGCTGCATGCAATAATATGAAACCACACTACACTGCAAATTGTATAGTACGAAAGTGGCTCATTTTGACTACGAAAGCGATGTACAAAACGAGAATAACAAAATGTATGAAATCACTATTGTTCGTGCTCATTGATTATCTTTATCATCCAATAGGAAAGCCAATCGCTTTCGCAACGCATGAGCACGAACAATAGTGCTTTCGTACATTTTGTTATTCTCGTTTTGTACATCGCTTTCGTAAGTAGCTTTGGTATTGCACAGTTTACAGTGTACTAAGGAAGTAGAAGCAAATAACGATAATTAAAAGCAAGAAAGGAAAATAAAGTCAAAGTAATTGAAACCGAAGATCACCAATATTTTTAATTATCTTTAATTATCGTAATACCGTTTTCGGAAAGCGCGGCAGTGCCGAGACACAGGAGGTACCGATCAGTGGTGTACGTGTCCATGATCCTCGACACCCAGCAATGAGGATGGTAGCAGGCAAGACAATGAAACTATTTGTTTGTACTCAAGAATTATACAACAAAATTTACTTATCTGTAATAATTGTGTCATAATTTCATATTTCATCATATTCTTAATACTGATTACACCGGCATACGAGTATACCATTCCATCTAAGGATTCAATGCCTTTGGCTTTCACGAGGTCGAAATGATATTTCGATGCGCCTTGCTCTTGGCACCACCATGAAAAATGGCTTGCCGGCTGGGAATCGAACCCAGTCTTCGAACTGCCAATGCGGCATAAAAAGATCACCAAGACCAGCGAAGCACACCCTCCATGATCGTGTCAAGAGCAAGTAAAACTTTCAGCACGCATTGAATCCCGGAGCGGCATGAAAGCCGGAGACATTGAATCCTTAGATCGAATGTCCGAGGTCGCCTGGATGCGGTTGTTATTGTTATACCATTCCAATTGCGAAAAGTACCTGAACTCAATTTTGCTCTATGATGAATCGTGAAATGTAAATATTTGCACCGTTCGACTCCTAATGAGCTAAGTTTATTGACTACGTTATGTGGTGTTCTGGTTCGTAGGAATTTAGATTGAATTTGAATTTCCTGTCCTCTCCTTGACCATTACTATTGAGAGAATCATTTTTAGATGACAATATACAGACAAGGTAATTAACTTCCGTAATTTTGAAGACCAACTTCAATTACTACGGTCGATAGGACTACGAAAAAAATACATTTGTATTACCGCTTTGTGCAGTCACATATCATAAGTCATCTGAGACGTACAAACAATCTGAATTCACCTTTCCGATCAATCGTGACAGATAAACTTTAGAATTATGAGTCACAAAATTGAGTAGAGATACTCGACATTGTTGTGCAATTTGTGATTTCAAGGTCGAACGCGAATTTGTAAAACATGCATTGTGTGTATCGATATAAAAATTACCGGAAAAATATAAATTACATTTTTCTGGTAATTTTTCCGGAAAAATTACCGGGAAAATTGGAAAATATGGAAAAATAAAAAAAATTTCCTGTCAACGAAAAATATTCCATCTAAGTAAATTTGCAATATAGTGTTGATTAGGTAAATGATACGGTATCTCATTTTGAATGAAACAAGTATTATGGTACAGCAACATATGTGCAATTTTTATTTGAGAAATTGGTAAATTAGGCTTAATTTAAATTAATCAAATGCGGGAAGACACAACTAGGAGTATTAAACAAACACAGATATATCGTGAAATTTACTCGACAAGAAATAGAGATGAATATATTGGGCCTATATGAGGGAGAAGGATGTCAAGGCATTCTATGATTTTGACCTTGATTTGGACATGAATAAGCCTAAATAATCTACTGATACTTGAAAACATCACCTAATTACAAAAATCTCTATTTCTTGATTAAAACAAAAAAATCAGTAGTCTAACAATTGGAGGCTAACAAAGTTGGATAACAAAATTATATACTCCTACCAATCTTCAATAAAGAAAAACAATACCATATGAATGGGGGGGGGGGGGGGGGGGGGGGGGGGGGGGGGGGGGGGGGGGGGGGGGGGGGGGGGGGGGGGGGGGGGGGGGGGGGGGGGGGGGGGGGGGGGGGGGGGGGGGGGGGGGGGGGGGGGGGGGGGGGGGGGGGGGGGGGGGGGGGGGGGGGGGGGGGGGGGGGGGGGGGGGGGGGGGGGGGGGGGGGGGGGGGGGGGGGGGGGGGGGGGGGGGGGGGGGGGGGGGGGGGGGGGGGGGGGGGGGGGGGGGGGGGGGGGGGGGGGGGGGGGGGGGGGGGGGG
>CAJQUW010011005.1:240000-242916 GCA_907163375.1 Prostheceraeus crozeri
AAACTTCAATTGTTTCTTCCACCATTTCCACATTGTCATTGTCATCCTCTTCAGTGCAGCTTCCGACATCTTGGTCAAATTCAACAACTTGCTCTTCATCTTCCTTATTTGTTGTATCGTCAGCATCCACAATTGCTGGTTCAGTGCCGACTTCAATAAGATCGGGAACTGTCAGGGCCTGGTGTTGCTTCTGATCAGCTTTATGTTTATTAGCAAAATGCCTCACCTTGATATTGTAACTCACTTTTGCAAGTTTTGCAGAGCGATTCATTTGTGAGGCAATTTCTTTCTTTTTTTCGTCTTTTGCATGCCATATTCTTTGTTGGATCTCTCTACACAAGCCACAGATGCTGGAAGACTGAGAAGTTGTTTAGCGACTGGCGCTAACACTCTGTGGCTACAAAAAGTATCCACCATTGTGGTGGATCCGTTTCATCTTCAATCATATACCAGTAAAGTTCATCACTATAAACTGGCCCATCTCGAGATTTGAAAGCAATAAAATTCTTCATGACTAAATCGTTAGTTACACCGAGCATCTCAGCAATGTTTAACGATTTCCCTTGATAGCCTGCGCATGTTCAACTTCGTCCAGTCATCCCCGGCAGAATCTTGGGTCCAGAAGATTGGCTGCCATCTGAGTTTGATCCGCACTGAGAATTCTCTTCTTTATCGAATAGCCGCTCTGAGTAGATCTTGCCTCGTCTTTGGTCAATGTGGCAGTTTGCCTCCCGCAAGCTATTTTCTACACAGTGTTTCGATGTAGCGCCAAAGTCGGGGGAGAGAGAACTGAAACTCGTACTAAGTTTCCATATCAACATCCTTTATCGCATTCCGTATTGGCTCAAGAGAGTTTTGCAGAAAATTCGACGAGATGGCCAGAGATAATCGGTATCGAAGCACATGTCCTTTAGATGCTGGCGGCTCCGTACTTCACAGCAACATCGTGGATCAGAAATGGCAATGCGCAATTGATTTTGCAACCTAAGATTGCGCTTTCATCATCTCGTATTGAGAATTTTAGTTAAATGAATAGACGAAATGATCCTAATTCTCTGATTCATCCGTTTTTTCATAGACGAAGTCAATCGCTTCAATAGTTCGAAAGAGTTATTATTTTAGTTATTCAATTTTTCGAAAGAGCTGTTAGAGCTATATGTTTCAAATACATGAAACAGCTATCATTGCAAAAAAATATAAATAGTAGTAAGCAATTATTATTAAACATGTATTTAGGCCTATTTCATTCGACCCTGATAATGCAGCACGCTGCTCATTTCACTATTTAGGTTTAGGCCTTGTTCTGAGAGTTTTATTTTCAGGTAGATGACATTCTCGAGAAGTAGAACATTGAGGATTCATAGTAGGCTACAACATTAATGAAATAGTAGGCTACACGACGTGACGGCTCACGCTTTTATACGGTTATAAATCTTATAAATAATAAGAATGATTCATGATAATGAAAGTTGAAATATTTAATTTATCATTACAACATTTTACAAAATTTAGGGCTACTATTAAAGAAATTAAAGCAAAAACGTTTAGTTAAACTTCGCAGATAAACACATTATTATGCTCTCTATTGTGATAGCAAATATTTCTCTTCCTTTGAAGCTATGGCTGTCATATGCAGTCGTATGATGCAAACCGCAATGTTGTTATTCTATCTTTTTCAAATTACTAATGAAGTGATTCATCAAAATACAGAAATTGAACGGAAAAATTACAAGTGGAAAAATATTATATTTTCCCGGCAATTTTTCCGGAAAAACTGCTATCTGCGTCCCATTGGATTTAAATGTGTTTTTCTTTGATCTTGTCTGACTAGAAGAGGAACTCACTAGAACTCGGCAGACGTGCTGATTCGAAGTAGGCATAGAGTATACATCACTCTGTGAAAGTCTCACTTTCGGCCTCGTTCCCTGCAGAAACTCGCTCTGGCTGCCGTAAAATTGAGCGCTGGTTAGTCAGTCTCACTGCCAAGACTGTTCAAGACTCCAGCATACCAAATCTCTGCACTGAAATTTTAATTGATTTCTATGGAATTGGTCACTCAACCCCTAGGGGTTCAGCGCTCGTGCACGTCAAATCGCGTGTGAAGTGCTAACGTGGTCTGAATGCATGTTTCTATTCTGATTGGACATCATCACCATATATAGAGACTGAACTTTGTGTTCTAATCGATTTCTTTTCTGTTTTATTTAGAAAGACTTCGAAGATGATTCGTGGGCCAAACCAGCTGGCTCGCAAGAGGATAGCTCCCGCCATATAAGATTAGCGTCTGATGAATTCGACGAAGTGGTCAATGAATTCCATTCATGGAGATGGGAGTATCAGCCTAGAGAGCTGCGATGCGACAAAAGTAGAAGGCGAATGGAGAATTTTCTCGAATTTCTATAGTCAGGCGGCTTTTCGTTGTATTTCCGTCCCAGGTTCTTCAGAGGATCATGCACAGAATGTGAGAATTTTACATCCCTCCCAATTAGTTGCATGATTTCCTTATGTAGCATTCCTCCTCTCTATTTCCTCTCATAAAATGATCTGCGCTGAAGTATCCTGTGGAGTAGGTCCTTCACCACACCATCGCTGAGCTTCTTTCGTGTAGGTGCCATCTTTCAGACTTGCGAATTCTTAGTTTGCAATAAGTACAATCTTATAGATATCATCCCAACATGCTAAAGCTTAATTCAATGATCCGCGTTTATCACTGAATGGATGAGATCATAATACACTTGATCAGCACTCACTTCATCCAGCTGTAACCTAAACATGACTTTTAAGAGCGACAACCGCACCAAATGTTTGTCAGTACATGCTGCAATGTGTTTGCACATTTATCAAATCAGATGGATGTGCAATTTGCCTCAATGATTGATTTCAGTTGAACCTACAGTAATGACAGTGATCTACAAC
>CAJQUW010011006.1:0-30654 GCA_907163375.1 Prostheceraeus crozeri
GGGTGTGGGTGGGGTGGTGGGTGGGGGGTTGGGGGGTGTGGGGGTGGGGGGGGGGGGTGTTGTGGTTGGGGTGGGGGGGGGGGTGTGGGGTGGGGTGGGGGGTGGTTGGTGGGGGGGTGGGGGGTGTGGGGGTGGGTGGGGGGGGGTGTGGGTGGGTGGGGGTGTGGTGGGGGGTGTGGGTGTGGGGGTGGGTGTGGGGTGGGGTGGTTGGGTGGGGGGGGGGGTTGGTGGGTGGGGGGGGTGGTGGGGGTGGGGTTGGGTGGGGGGTGGGTGGGTGGGGGTGGGGGTGGGGGGTGGGGTTGTGTGGGGGGGGGTGGGTGGGGGGGGGGGTGTGGTGGGGTTGGGGTGGGGGGTGGGGGGGGTGGTGGGGTGGGGGGTGTGGGGGTGGGTGGTTGGGGGGGGGGTGGTGGGTGTGGGGGGTTGTGGGGTGGGGGGTGGGGGGTGGGTGTGGGGGTGGGTGGGGGGTGGGGTGGGGGGGTGGGGGGGTGGGGGTGGGTTGGGTGGGGGGGGTGGGGGGGGGGGGGTTGTGGGGTGGGTGTGGGGTGGGGGGTGGTGTTGGGGTGGGGGTGGGGTGGTGGTGGGTTGGGTGGGGGGGGGTGTGGGGGGTGTGGTGGTGGGGGTGGGTGTGTGGGGGGGGGGGGTGTGGGGGTGTGGTGGGGGGGTGGGGGGGTGGGGGGGGGTGGTGGGGTGGGTGGGTGGGGGGTGGTGGGTGGGGGTTGGTGGGGGGGGGGGGGTTGGGTGGGGGTGGGGGGGGGGTGGGGGGGGTGGGGTGGGGGTGGGTGGGGGGGTGGGGTGGGGGGTGTGGTGGTGGGTGGGTGGGGTGTGGGGGGGGGGGGGGTGGGGGGGGTGGGGGGGTGGGGGGGGGGTGGTGGGGTGGGGGGGGTGGTGGGGGGTGGGGTGGGGGGGGGGGGTGTGGGGGGGGTTGGGGGTGGGGGGGGGTGGGGGTTGGGGTGGGGGTGGGGTGGGGGGTGGGGGTGGTTGGTGGGGGGGGTGGTTGGGGGGTGGGGGGGGGGTGTGGTGGGGTGGGGTGGGTGGGGGTGGGGTGTGGGGGTGTGGGGGTGGTGGGTGGGGGGGTGTGGGTGGTGGGGGGGTGGGTGTGGGGGGTGGTTGTGGTGGGGTGTGGGGGTGGGGGGGGGGGTGGGGGGGGGGGGGGGGTGGGGTGGTGGGGGGGGTGGGGTGGGTGGTGGGGGGGTGGGGGGGGGGTGGGTGGGGGTGGGGGGGTGGGGGGGTGGGGGTGGGGGGGTGGGGGGGGGGGGGGGTGGGGGGTGTGGGGGTGGGGGTGGGGGGTGGGGTGGGGTTGGGGGGGGGGGGGGTGGGTGTGGGGGTGTGTGGTGGTTGGTGGGGGGGGTGGGGTGTGGGGGGGGTGGGGGGTGTGTGGGGGGGGGGGTGGGTGTGGGGTGGGGGGGGGTGGGTGGGGGGTGGGGGGGGGGGGGGGTTGGGGGGGTGGGGGTGGGTGGGGGGGGGGGTGGGGGGGTGGGGGGTGGGGGGGTTGGGTGGGGGTGGGGGGGGTGGGGGGGGGTGGGGTGGGTGGGGGTGGGTTGGTGGGGGTGGGGGTGGGGGGGGGTGGGGGGGTGGGGGGGGGGGGGGGGTGGGGTGGTGGTGGGGGGGGGGGGGTGGGGGGGGGGGGGGGGGTGGGGTGGGGGTGGTGGGGGGGGTGGGTGGTGGGTGTGGGGGGGTGGGGGTGGGGGTGGTGGTGGGGGGGGGTGGTGGTGGGGGGTGGGGGGGGGGGGGGTGGTGTTGGTGGGGGGTGGGGTTGTGTGGGGGGGGGGTGGTGGGTGGGTGGGTGGGGGGGGGTGGGTGTGGTTGGGTGGGGGGGGTGGGGGTGGTTGTGGGTGGTGGGGTGGGGGGGGTGGGGTTGGTTGGTTGGGTTGGGGGGGGTGTGGGGGGGGGTGGTGGTTGGGGGGTTGGGTGGGGGGGGTGGGTTGTGTTGGGGTGGTGGTGGGGTGGGGGGTGGTGGGGGTGGGTGGGGGGGGTGGGGGGGGGGGGTGGGTGGTGGGGTTGGGGGGGGGGGGGGGGGGGGGGGGTGGTGGGGGGGTGGGGGTGGGGGGGTGGGGGGTTGGGGGGGTTGGTGGGGGTGGGGGGTGGTTGGGGTGGGGTGGGGTGTGGGGTGGGTGGGGGGGTGGGGGGTGTGGGTTGGGGGTTGGTGGGGGGGTGGTGGGGTGGTGGGGGGGGGGGGTGGTGGGGGTGGGTGGTGGTGGGTGGGGGTGGGTTGGGGTGGGTGGGTGTGGGGGTGGGGGTGGGGGGTTGGGGGGGTGGTGGTTGGGGGGGGGGGGGTGGGGTGGGGGGTGGTGGGGTGGGGGGGTTGGTGGGGTGGGGGGGGTTGGTGGGGGGTTGGGTTGGGGTGTGGGGTGGGGGGTGTGGGGGGGTGGGGGGGGGGGTTGGTGGGTGGGGGGGGTGGGGGTGGGTGGTGTGGGGGGGGGGGGGGGGGGTGGGGGGGGGTGGGGGGGGGTGGGTGTGGGGGGGGGTTGGGGGGGGGGGGTGGGGGGGGGGGGGGGTGGGGGGGGGGGGGGGTGTGGGGTGGGGGGGTGGGGGGGGGGTGGGTGGGGGGGGGGGGGGGTGGGGGGTGGTGGGGGGGGTGGTGGGGTGGGGTGGGGGGTGGGGGGGGGGGGGGTGGTGGGGGGGGGTGGGGGTGGTGGGGTGGGGGGTGGGGGGTGGGGTGGGGGTGGGGGGGGTGGGGTGGTGGGGGTGGGGGTGGGGGGGGTGGGGGGGGTGGGGGGTGTGGGGGTGGGGGTGGGTGGGGTGGGGTGTGGGGTGGTGGGGGGGGTGTGGGTGGGGGGTGTGTGGGGTGGGTGGGGTGGTGGGGGGGTTGGGGGGTGTGGTGGGGGGGTGGTGGGGTGGGTGGGGGGTGGGGGTGGTGGGGGTGGGGGTGGGGGGGGTGTGGGGGGGTGGGGGGGTGGGGGGTGGGTGTGGGGGGGGTGGGGTGGGTGGGGGGGGTGGTGGGGGTGGGGGTGGGGGGTGGGGGTGGTGGGGTGGGTGGGGGGTGGTGGGGGTGGGGGTGGTGGGGTGGGGTGGTGTGGGGGGTGGGGTGGGTGGGGTGGGGGGGTGGTGGGGGGTGGGGTGGGGGGGTGGGTGTGGGGGGTGGGTGGTGGGGGTGGTGGGGGGTGGGGGGTGGGGGGGGGTGTGGGGGTGGTTGGGGGGTGTGGGGTGTGGTGGGTGGGGTGGGGGGTGGGTGTGGGTGGTGGGTGGGGGGGTGGTGGGGTGTGGTGGGGGGTGGTGTGGGGGGGGGGGGTGTGGGGTGGGTGGGGTGGGGGTGGGGTGGGGGTGGGGGGTGGTGGGGTGGGGGGGTGGTGGGGTGGGTGGGGTGTGGGGTGTGGGGGGTGGGTGGGTGGGGGGGGGTGGGGGTGTGGGTGGGGGGTGGTGGGGGGTGGGTGGGGGGGGGGGGGTGGGGGGGGGTGGGTGGGGTTGGGGGGGGTGGGGGGGGGTGGGGTGGGGTGGGGTTGGGGGGTGGGGTGGGGTGGTGGTGTGGGGGGTGTGGGGGGGGGGGTGGTGGGGGGTGTGGTGGGGTGTGGGGGGGTGGGTGGGGGTGGGTGTGGGGGTGGGGGGTGGGGGGGGTGGGGGGGTGGGGGGGGGGTGGTGGGTGGGGGTGGGTGGGGTGGGGTGGTGGGGGTGGTGGGGGGGGGTGGGTGGGGTGGGGGTGGTGGGGGGGGTGGTGGGTGGGGGGGTTGGGGGGGTGGGGTGGGGGGTGGTGGGGGGGGGTGGGGGGGGTGGGGGTGGGTGGGGGGGGTGGGTGGGGTGGGGGGTGGGGGGTGGTGGGGGGTGGGTGGTTGGGGTGGGGTTGGGGGGTGGTGGTGGGTGGGGGTGGGGGGGTGGGTGGGGGGGTGGGTGGGGTGGTGTGGGTGGTGGGGGGGTGGGGTGTGGGTGGGGGGTGTGGGGGGGGTGGGGGGGGGGGGTGGGTTGGGGGGGGGTGGGGGTGGTGGGGGGGGGGGGGGGGTGGGGGGTGGGGGTGGGGGTGGGGTGTGGTGGGGGGGGGGGGGTGGTGGGGTGGGGGGGTGGGTGTGGGGTGGGTGGTGGTGGGTGTGTGGGGGTGGGGGTGGGTGGGGGGTGTGGGTGGTGGGTGTGGGGGGGTGGTGGGTGGGGTGGGGGGGTGGGGGGGGTGGGGGTGTGGGGTGGTGGTTGGGGTGGGGGGTGGGTGGGTGGGTGGTTGGGTGGGGGGGGGTTGGGGGGGGGGTGGGGTGTGTGTGGGTGGGGGTGTGGGGGGGGTGGGGGTGTGGGGGGGTGGTGGGGTGGGGGGTGGTGGGGGTGGGGGGGGGGGTGGGGGGTGGTGGGGTGGGGGGGGTGTGGGGTGGGTGGTGGGGTGGGGGGGGTGGTGGGTGGGGGGTGGGGGGGTGGGGTGGGGTGGGGGTGTGGTGGGGTGGTGGGGGGTGGTGGGGGTTGGGGGTGGGGTGGGGTGGGGGTGTGGGTGGTGGGGGGGGTGGGTGGGGTGTGGGGTGGTGTGGGTGGGGGGGGGTGTGGGGGGGTGTGGGTGGGGGGGGTGGGGGTGGGGGGTGGGGGGTGGTGGGGTGGGGGGGGTGGGGTGGGGGGGGTGGGGGTGTGGGTGGGGTGTGGGGTGGGTGGGGGGGTGGGTGGTGGGTGGGGGGGTGGTGGGGGTGGGTGTGGGGGGTGTGGGTGGGGTGGGGGGTGTGGGGGGGTGGGGTGTGGGGTTGGGGTGGGGTGTTGGGGTGGGTGGGTGTGGGGGTGTGGGTGGGTGGTGGGTGTGGGGGTGGGGGTGGGTGGGTGTGGGGGGGTGGGGGGGGTGTGGTGGGTGGGTTGTGGGGTGGGGGTGGGTTGGTGGGGGTGTGGTGGGGGGGTGTGGTGGGGGTGGTGGGTGGGTTGTGGGGGGTGTGGGGGGTGGGGTGGGGTGGGGGGTGGGGGTGGTTGGGTGTGGGGGGGGGGGGGGTGGGGGTGTGGGGGGGTGGGGGGTGGGGGTGGGGGGGTGGGGGGTGGGGTTGTGTGGGTGGGGTGGTGGGGGTGGGTGGTGGGGGGTGGGTGGGGGGGTGGGGGTTGTGGTGGGGGGGTGGGGGGTGGTTGGGGGGTGGGGGTGGGTGGTGGGGGGGGTGGTGTGGTGGGGTGGTGGGGGGTGGGGGTGGGTGGTGTGGGGGTGGGGGTGGGGTGGGTGGGGGTGTGGTGTGGGGGGGTGTGGTGGGGGGTGTGGGTGGGGTGGTGGGGTGTGGGGGGTGGGGTGGTTGTGGGTGGGGTGTGGTGGGGGGGTGTGGGTGGGGGGTGGGTTGGGGGTGGGGGTGGGTGGGGGTTGGGGTGGGGGGTGGTGGGGTGGTGGTGTGGGGGGTGGGGGGGGTGTGGGGTGGTGGGTGGGGTGGGGGGTGTGTGGGTTGTGGGTGGGGTGGGGGTGGTGGGGTGGGTGGGGGTTGTGGGTGGGGGTGGGTGGGGGGGTGGGTGGGGGGTGGGGGGTGTGGTGGTGGGGTGGTGGGGTGTGGGGTGTGGTGGGGGGGGGGGGTGGGTGGGGTGGGTGGTGGGGGTGGGGGTGGGGGGTGGGTGGGTGGGGGTGTGTGGGGTGGGGGGGGTGGTGGGGTGGGGTGGTGGGGTGGGGGGGTGGGGTTGGGGGGGTGGGTGGGTGGTGGGGTGGGGGTGGGGGGGTGGGTGGGGGTGGGGTGTGGTGGGGTGTGGGGGTGGTGGGTGGGGGGGGGTGGGGGGTGGGGGTGGTGGTTGTGGGGTGGGGTGGTGGGGGGTGGGGTGGGTGTGTGGGTGGGGGTGGGGGGGGGTTGGGGGGTGGTGGGTGGGGGGTGTGGGGGGGGTGGGGGTGGGTGTGGGGGGGGTGGTGGGTGTTGGTGGGTGGGGGTGGGGTGGGGGGGGGTGGGGTGGTGTGGTGGGGGGGGGGGTGGGGTGGTGGGGGTTGTGGGGTGGGGTGGGGGTGGTGGGGTGGGGGTGGGTGGGTTGGGGGGTGGGTGGGGGTGGTGGGGTGGTGGGTGTGGGTGGTGGGGGTGGGTGGGGGTGGTGGGTGTGGGGGTGGGTGTGTGGGTGGGGGTGGTGGGTGGGGGGTTGGGGGTGGGGGGGTTGGTGTTGGGGGTGTGGGGGGGGGTGGTGGTGGGGGTGTGGTGTGGGGGTGGGTGGGGGGGTGGGGGGTGGGGGTTGTGGTGGGGGTGGGTGGTGTGGGGTGGGTGGGGGTGGGTGGGGGTGGTGTGGTGGGGTGGGGGGGGTGGGGTGGTGGGGTGGGTGTGGTGGGGGGGGTGGGGGTGGGTGGGTGGGGTGTGGGTGGGGGGTGGTTGGGTGGGGTGTGGGTGGGGTGGTGGGGTGGTGGGGGTGGGGGTGGGGTGTGGGGGGGGTGGGTGGTGGGGGTGGGGTGGTGGTGGGGTGGGGGTGGGGTGGGGTTGGGGGGTGTGGGGTGTGGGGTGGTGGTGGGGTGTGGGGGGGTGGGGGTGGTGGTGGGTGGGTGGGGGGGGTGGGGGGGTGTGGGTGGGGGTGGGGTGGGTGGGGTGTGGTGGGGGGGTGGGGTGGGGGGGGGTTTGGGTGGGGTGGTTGGGGGGTGTGGTGGGTGGGGGGTGGGGGGTGGGTTGGGTGGGGGTGGGTGGGGTGGGGGGTGGTGGGTGGGTGGGGGGTGTGGTGGGGTGTGGGTGGTGGTGGTGTGGGGGGGGTGGGGGGTGTGGGGTGTGGGTGGGGGTGTGGTGGTGGGTGGGGGTTGGGTGGGTGGGGTGGTGGGGGGTGGGGTGTGGGGTGGGGGTGTGTGGGTGGGGGTGGGGTGGGTGGGGGGTGGGTGGGGTGGGGTGTGGGGGTGGGTGGTGTTGGTGGGGGTGGGGTGGTGTGGGGGTGGTGGGGTGGTGGTTGGGGGGTGGGGTGTGGTGTGGGGGTGGGGGGGTGGGTTGGTGGTGGGTGGGTGGTTGGTGGGGTGGGGGTGGTGGGTGGGGGGTGTGGTGTGGTGGTGTGGGTGTGGGGGTGGGTGTGGGGGGTGGGTGGGGTGGGGGGGGGGGTGTGGGTGGTGGGGGGGTGTTGGTGGGGTGGGTGGGTGTGGGGGGTGGGGTGGTGTGGGTGGTTGGGGTGGTGGGGTGGTGGGGGTGGGTGGGTTGGGGTGGGGGGGTTGTGGGGGTGGGGTGTGGGGGGGGGGGTTGGGGTGGGGGTGTGGGTGGGGGTGGTGGGGGTGGGTGGTGTGGGGGTTGTGGGGTGGGGGGGTGGGGTGGTGGGTGGTTGGGGGTGGGGGGTGGGGTGGGTGGGGTGTGGGGGGGGGTGTGGTGTGGGGTGGTGGGGGGTGTGGGGGTGGGTGTTGGGGGGGGGTGTGTGGGGTGGGTGGGGGTGGTGGGGTGGTGTGGGGGTGGGGGTGTGGGTGGGTGTGGGGGTTGGGTGGGGTGGTGGGGGTGGGGGGGGTGGTGGGTGGGGGTGTGGGGTGGGGTGGGGGTGGTGGTGGGGTGGGGGGGTGGTGGGGGGTGGGTGGGGTGGGTGGGGTGGGGGTGGGGGGGTGTGGTGGTGGGGGTGGGGGGTGGGTGGGTGTGGGGGTGGGTGGGGTGGGGTGGGGTGGGGTGGTGGTGTGGGGGGTGGGGTGGGTGGTGGGGGTGGGTGGTGGGGGGGGGTGGGTGGGGTGGTGGGGGTGGGTGGTGGGGGGGGTGGTGGTGGTTGTGGTGGGGTGTTGGGTGGGGGGGGGTGGGGGGGTGTGGTGGGGGGGGGTGGGGTGGGTGTGTGGGGGGTGGGGGGTGGTGTGGGGGGTGGGGGGGTGGGTTGGGGGTGGGGTGGGTGGGGGGGGGTGGGGTGGGGGTGGGTGGGTGTGGGTGGGGGGGGTGTGGGGTGGGGTGGGGTGTGGGTGTGGTGGGGGGTGGTGGGTGGGGGGTGGGTGGGTGGGGTGTGGGGGGGTGGGGGGTGGTGGGGTGTGGTGGGGGTGGTGGGGGTGGTGGTGTGGGGGGTGGGTGTGGGTGGGGTGGGGGTGTGGGTGGGGTGGGTGTGGGGGTGGTTGGGGTGGGGGTGGGTGGGGTGGTGGGTTGGTGGTGTGGGGGGGTGGGGGTGGTTGGGGTGGTGTGGGGTGGGGTGGGGTGGTGGGGTGTTGGTGGGGTGGGGGGGGTGTGGGGGTGGTGGGTGGTGGGGGTGGTGGGGTGGGGGTGGGGTTGGGGGGGTTGGGTGGGTGTGGGGGTGGGGTGGGTTGTGGGGTGGTGTGGTGTGGGGTGGGGGGGTGGGTTGGGTGGGTGGGGGGTTGTGGGTGGGGGTGGGGGTGGTGGTGGGGGGTGTGGTGGGTGGGGTGTGGTGGGGTGGGGTGGGGTGGTTGGTGGGGGGTGTGGGGTGGTGTGGTGGGGGGGGGGTGGGGGGTTGTGGGTGGTGGGGGGGGGGTGGTTGGGGGTGGTGGGGTGGTGGGTGTGGGGGTGGGTGGGGTGGGGTGGGGGTGGGGTGTGGGTGGGGTGGTTGGGTTGGGGTGGGGGGTTGGGGGTGGGGTGGTGGTGGGTGGGGGGTGGGTGTGTGGTGGGTGTTGGTGGGGTGTGGTGGGTTGGGGGGGTGGGTGTGGGGTGGGTGGGGTGGGGTGTGGGGTGTGGGGGGGGGGGTGGGTGGGTGTGGGGGTGGTGGGGGTTGTGGGTGGTGGGGGTGGGGTGTGGGGTGGGTGGTTGGGGTGGGGTGGTGTTGGTTGTTGGGGTGTTGGGTGGGTGGGGTGGGGTGGGGGGTGGTGGGTGGTGTGGGGGTGTGGGGGGGGGTGTGGTGGGTGTGGTGGGGTGTGGGTGGGGGGGGTGTGGGGGTGGTGGTGTGGTGGTTGGGGTGGTGGGGGGGTGGTGTGGTGGGTTGGTGGGTGGTGGGTGTGGTGGGGGTGTGGGTTGGGGGTGGGGTGTGGTGGGGGTGGGTGGGGGGGGTGGGTGGGTGGGTTGGTGGGGGGGGTGGTGTGGGGGTGGGGGTGGGTGTGGGTGGTGGTTGGGGGTGGTGTGGGTGTGGTGGGTGGTGGGGGTGGTGGTGGGTGTGTTGTGTGGGGTGGTGGTGGGTGGGGGTGGGGTGGTGGGGGTGGGTTGGGGGTGGTTGTGGTGGTGTGTGGTGGGGTGGGTGTTGGGTGGTTGTGGGGTGGTTGTGGGGTGGTGGGGTGGGTGGGGGTTGTGGTGGTGGGGGGGGGTGGGTGGGGGGTTGGTGGGTGGTGTGGGTTGGGGTTGGTGGGTGGTGGGTTGGGTTGGGTGTGGGTGGTTGTGGGTGTGGGGTGGGGGTTGTGGGTGGTGGGTGGTGGGGTGGTGGGGTGGTGGTTGGGGTGTGGTGGGGGGTGGGGTGGTGGTGTGTGGGGTGGGTTGGGGGGGTGTGGTGTTGGGGTGGTGTGGTGGGTGTGGGGGTGTGGGGTGTGGTGTGGGGGGGTGGGGTGGGTGGGGGTGGTTGTGGTTGTGGGGGTGTGGTGGGGTGTGGTTGTGGGGTGGGTGGGGTGGGGGTTGTGGGTGGTGGTGGGGGGTGGGTTGGTGGGTGGGGTGTGGGTTGTGGGGTGTGGGGGTGTTGGTGTGGTGGGGGTGTGGGTGGGTGTTGGGGGTGTGGGTTGGTGGGGTGGGTGTGGGGTGGGTGTTGGTGGGGGGTGGGTGTTGGGTGGTGGGGTGGTGGGGTGGTTGGGTTGTGGTGTGGGGGTGGGGGGTGGTTGGTGGGGGTGGTGTGGGTGTGGTGGGGGTGGTGGGGTGGGTTGTGGTGGGTGGGTTGTGGTGGTGTGGGGTTGGTGTTGGGGTGGTGGGGGGTGGTGGGTTGGGGTGTGGGGTGGTTGTGGTGTGGGGGTGGGTGGGTGGTGGGGGTGGTGGTGGGTGGTGGGTGGGTGGTTGGGGGGTGTTGTGGGGGGGGTGTGGTTGTGGGTGGGGGTGGTGGGTGGGGGGTGGGTGGGTGTGGGTGGTGGGTTGTGTGGGTGGGTGTGGTGTTGTGGGGTGGGGGTGGGTGGGTGGTGGTTGTGGTGTGGGGTGGTTGGGGGTGGGGTGGTGTGGGGTGGGGTGGTGTTGGTGGGGGGGTGGGGGTGGGGTGTTGGTGGTTGGTGGGTGGGGGGTGTGGTGGTGGGTGGGTGTGGTGGGGTTGTGGGGGTTGGTGGGGTGGGTGGGGTGTGTGGGTTGGTGGGGGGTGGGGTGTGGTGGGTGGGGTGGTGTGGGGTTGGGGGGTGGTGGGGTGTTGGGGGGTGGGTGTGGGTTGGTGGTGGGTGGGGTTGGGGGTGTGTGGTGGGGGGTGTGGTGTGGGTGGGGGTGGGGGTGGGGTGTGGGGGGTGGTGTTGGTGTGGGGGTGGGTGGGGGTGTTGTGTGGGTGTTGTGGGGTGGGGTGGTGGGGTTGTGGTGGGTGGGTGGGGTGGTGGGTTGGGGTGTGTGGTTGGGGGGTGGGGGGGGTGGTTGGGGTGGGTGGTGTGGGGTGGTGGGTGGTGGTTGTGGTGTGGGGTGGTTGGGTGGGTGTGGGGGTGGTGTGGGGTTGGGGGGTGGGGGGTTGGTGGGTGGGTGGGGGGTTGTGGTGTGGTGGTTGGTGGGGGTGTGGGGTGGGTGTGGGGGGTTGGTGGTGGGTGTGTGGGTGTGGGGGTGGTGGGGTTGTTGGTGGTGGGTGTGGGTGGGGTGTGGGGTGGGGTGGTTGTTGGGGGGGTGTGGGGGTGGGTGGGGGTGGGTGTTGTGGTGGTGTGGGGGGTGTGGTGGTGTTGGGTGGGGTGGGGTGTGGTGGGGGGTGGGTGGGTGGTTGGGTGTTGGGGTGGTGGGGGTGTGGGTGGGTGTGGTGTGGGGTGTGTTGGGGGGGGGGTGGGGTGTGGGGGTGGTGGGTTGGGTGTGTGGTGGTGGTGGGTTGGGTGTGGGGGTGGGGGGTTGTGGGGGTGGTTGTGGTGGGTGGGGTGTGGTGGGGTGGTGGGTGGTGTTGGGGTGTGGTGGGGGTGTTGGGGTGGGGGTTTGGTGGGTTGGTGGGGGGGTTGTGTTGTTTGGTGGTTTTTGTGTGTTTGTGGTGGTGTTTGGGTTGGTTTGTGGTGTGGTGGGGTGTGGGGGGTTGGTGGGTGTGTGGGGGTTTGGGGGGGGTGGGGGTGTGGGGGTGTTGTTTGGTGGGTGGGGTGGTGGTGGTGTGGGGGGTTGGGTTTGGTGGGTGGTGGGGGGGGGGTTGGTGGGTGTGGTTGTTTTGTGGTTGTGGGTGTGGGGTTGTGGGTGGGGGTTGTGTTTGTGTGTGGTTTGTGTGTGGGGTGGGTTGGTGTGGGGGGGGGTTGGTGTGGGGGGTGTGTTTGGGTGGTGTGGTGGTGGTGTTGGGTGTTGGGTGTGGTGGGTGGTGGGGGGTTGGGGTTTTTTTTTGTTGTTTGTGTGTGGGTGGGTTTTGGTTGGGTGGGTGGGGGTGGTGTTTGTGGTTGGTGGGGGTTGGGGGGGTGGGTGGGTGTGGGGGGTGGTTGGTGGTGGGGTGTGGTTGGGGGTGTGGGGGGTGGGGGGGTGTGGGTGGTGTGGGGGTTTGGTTTTTGGGTTGTTTGGTGTGTGGTTGTTGGTGGTTGGTTGTGGGGGTGGGGGGTGTGTGTGGGGGTTGTGTGTGTGGGGGTTGGGTGGGTGGGTGTTGTGGTGGGGGGTGGTGGTTTGGGTGGTGTGGGGGGGGGTGGTGGTGTGGGTGTGGGGGGTGGGGTTTTGGGGGGTGGGGGTGTGTTGGGTTTGTTGTTGGTGGTGGTTGTGGGGTTTGGTGGGGGGGGTGGGTGGGGGGGGTGGGGTTTGGGTGGTGGGGGGGGGGGGGTGGGGGGGGGTTGGGTTGGTGGGTTTGTGGTGTGGTGGGTGTTGGGTTGGGGTTGGGGTGGTGGGGGGTGGGGGGGTGTGGGTGTTGTTGTGTTTTGTGTTGGGTGGTTGGGTGGGGTGGGGGGGGGTGTGGGGTGTGGGTGGGGGTTGGGGTGGTGGGGGGTGGTGGTGGGGTTGTTGGTGTGGGGGTGTGGGGGGTGGGTGGGGGGTGTGGGTGTTGTGGTGGGTGGTGGTGGGGGGTTGTGGTTGGGGGGTGTGGGGGGTTGTGTGGTGTTGGGGGGGTGGTTGGGGGGTTGTGGTTTGGTGTGTGGGGGGTTGTTGGGTGGGTGTGGGTGTTTTTGGTGTGGGTGGTTGGTTGGGTGGGGGTGGGGTGTGGGGGTTGGTGGTTTGGGGGTTTTGGGGGGGGGGGTGGGTGGTGTTTGGGTGGGGGGTTGGTGGGGTGTTGTGGGTTTGTGGGGGGGTGTGGGTTGTGGGGTGGTGTGGGGGGTTGGTTTTTTTGTTTTTGTTTTTGTTGTGGTGTGGGTGTTGTTGGGTGGGGTGGGGGGTGTGGGTTTTTGTGTTTTGGGGTTGTTTTGGGGGGTGTGGGGTGTGGGGGGTGGTGTTGGTTGTGGGGTGGTTGTGGGTGGGGGGGGGTTGTGGTTGGTGGTTGGGGGTGGTGGTGGGTGGGTTGTTTTTTGGTGTTGGTTGGTGGGTTGGTGGTGGGTGGGTTTGGGGTGGTGGGTGGGGTGTGGGGGGTTTGGGTGTGTGGTGTTTTGTGGGGGTGTGGGGTGGTGGGGGGTGGTTTTGTTGGTGTGGGTGGGTGTGGGTGTGTGGTGTGGTGGGTGGGGTTTGGGTTTTGTTTGTTGGTGTGTTTGGTGTTGGGGGTGGGTGTGGTGTTTTGGTTGGTGGGTTTGGTGTGGTTGTGGGGTGGTGGGGGTGGGGTGTGGGGTTGGGTGTGGGGGGGGTTTTGGGTGTGTTGGTGGGGTGGTTTGTGGTTGTGGGGTGGTGGGGGGTGTGGGGGTGGTGGGGGTGTGTTTGGGGTGTTGGTGGGGGGTGGTGGGTGTGGTTGTGGGTGTGTGGGGGTGGGGTGTGGGGGGTGTTGTTGTTTGGTTGGGGTTTTGGGTTGTTGTGGTGGTTGGTTGGGTGGGGTGTTTGGGGGTTGTGTTGTGGGGTTTTGGGGGGTGGTGGTGTGGGTGGTTGTGTTTGGGGTGTGTTGGGGTGGTGTGGGTGTGGTTGTGGGGTGGTGGTGGGGGGTTGGTTTGTGGGGTGTTGTTTTTGTGGTGGTGTGGGTGGGTTTGGTTGGGTGGGGGTGGGTGTGGTGTGTTGGGGTTGGGTGGGGTGTTGGGGGTTGTTTGGTGGGTGGTGGGGGTGTGGGGGTGTGGGTTGTGGTGTGGGGTGTTGGGTTTTTTTGTGTTTTTTGTTTGGTGGTTGGGTTGGGGGGGGGTTTGGTGTGGTGGGTTGGGTTGGGTGGTGGGGTGGTGGGTGTGTGTTGGGGGTGTGGGGTGGGTGGGGTTGGGGGGTGGGGGTGGGGTGTGTGGTTGGGGGGGGGGGGGGGGGGGTGGTGGTTGGGGGGTTGTGTTTGGGTTGGGGGTGTGGGGGGGGGGGGGGGGGTGGGTGTGGGTGGGTGGGGGGTTGGGGGTGGTGGGGTGTGGGGGGGGGTGGTGTGGGGGGGGTGGGGGGTGGGTTGGTGGGGGTGGGTGGGGGGGGGTGGGGGGGGGGTGGTGTGGGGTGGGGTGTTGTGGGTTGGGGGGTGGGGGGGGGTGGGGGGGGGGGTTGGGGTGGGGGTGGGGGGTGTGGTGGGTGGGGGGGTGGGGGGTGGGTTTGTTGGGGTGGTGTGTGGGTGTTGGGGGTGGTGGGGGGGTGGGGGGGGTGGGGGGGTGTGGGTGGGGTGGGGGTGTTGGGGGGGTGGGGTGGTGGGGGTGGGTGTTGGTGTGGGTTGGGGTTGGGGGTGGGGGGGTGGTGGGGGGGGTTTGGTGTGGTGGGGTGGGGGGGGTGTTGGGGGGGGGGGTGTGGGGGGGGGGGGGGTTGGGGGGTGGTGGGTGGTGGTGGGGTGGGGGGTTGGGGGGGTGGGGGGGGGGGGGGGGGGTGGGGGGGGGGTGGTGGTGGGGGTGTTTGGGGGGTGGGGGGGGGTGGGGGGGTGGTGGGGGGGGTTGGGGGGTGGGTGTGGGGGGGTTGTTGTTGGGGTGTTTGGGGGGTGGGGGTGGGGTTGGTGGTGGTGTGGGGGGGTGTGTTGTTGTGGTGGTGGTTGGGTGGGGGGTGGGGGGGTGGTGGGGGGGTGGGTGGGGGGGGGGTTTGGTGGGGTGTTGTGGGGTGGGGTGGGGTGTGGGGGGGGTGGGGGTGGGGGTGTGGTTTTGGGGGGTTTGGGGGTGGGGGGGGGTGGGGGTGGGGTGTGGGGGGGGGGTGGTGTGGTGTTGTGGGTGGGGTGGGGTGGGGGGGGGGGTGTTTGGGTTGGGGTTTGGTGGGGGGTGGTGTGGGGTTTGGGGTTGTGGGTGGGTGTTGGTTGTGGTGTGGTGGTGGGGGGGTTGGTTGGGTGGTGTGGTGGGGTGTGGTTGGTGGTTGGGGTGGTGGGTGGGGGGGGGTGTGGGTTGGGGGGTGTGGGGTGTGTGGGTGGGGGGTGGGGTGTTGGTGGGGGGTGTGGTGTGGGGTGTGTTGGGTGGGGGGGGTTGGTGTGTGGGTGGTGGTGGGGGTGGTTGGGTGGGGGGTGGTGGGGGGGGGTGGGGGGTGGGGGGGTGGTGGGTGGGTTTGTTGGGGTGGGGGGGTGGGGTGGGGGTGTGGGGTGGGTGGTGGTGTGGTGTGGGGTGTTTTGGGTGGGGTTGGTGGGGGGGGTTTTGTGTGGGGTGGGTTGTGTGTGGGTTGGGGGTGTGTGGTTGGTGGGGGGGGTGGGGGGTGTGGGGGGTTGTGGTGTGGGGGTTTGGGTGGTGGGTGGGTGTGGGTGTTTTGGTGGGGGGTGTGGGTTGGGGGTGGTGTGGGGGTTGGTTGGTGGTTGGGGGTTGGTGTGTGGTTGGGGGGGTTGTTGTGGTTTTGGTGGTTTTGGGTTGTGGGTGTGTGTGTGGTTTTGTTGGGGGTGTTTTTTGTTTTGGGTTGTGTTTTGTTTTTTTTATATGTTTTTTTTGTTGATATTTTTTGTAGATTTGATTTATAGTGTGCAGACTCTGTCCTTCTTATTATATAAAATTTATATATTTGTAGTACCAATCTCATGACGCTTAAGCAATATTTTAGTTAATAAGTAGTATGATTAGTACTTTAGTGTAAAATCGACTTTTCTATGAAAGACGTCGACGATTTTTTTCATTTTTTCTTTTAAATTGCTGTACATGGAATGCTTTAACCGATGCAATTGAGTAAATAGGAGTTGTCGATCAAAAGTTCAAAAGTGGTTTCGGGCACACCGTGCCTTCCCAGTGGTCGATTTTCTGTTTATTACTCCCGTTCATCTTTACGAAGAAGCTCTTTTTTTCAAAAATGAGCATAATTTCACCGTCTTCCTTTTGTGATTAACTTTATACTTATATTATCTTGATTGTCAATGCATTTCGAATGTCTTGTATATATATATTCCGATTGTCATTCAAAGAACGAATAAACATATCTCTCTCTCTCTCTATCACTATTGAAATTGGCCTGGATTAATCTCTTTTTTGATCAACAATCATGGTAAATATACACTTAATTTAATACAGAAATTCAGTTTTAGTTGTCATGTCTTAAGAAAGATTATACACATTATTACAATATTAATTATTATTAATATTAATATATTAATAGTTAATATTAATTGATATTATAATTATTGATATTGTAGAAATTAATTATTACACATTTATAGAATGCTCGGCTTCAGATTGTATTACCGTTATTCACTAATACTTGTAATCATCTATTGATGTTTAGTTACGTTATTTCGTAAAAATGGTATAATAACAACTGAGAACCAGAGTGACAACTACAGTTGGCGATAACAAAATCCTGGGATTTCAATATCACTCATTACTATGTATTATGAAACGCATAATTTAAAATGAATCTCAGAAATCAGGCTATTCAATATTATCACTTTTGATAATAGGATCCGGGATCCGGGTGCTTGAAAAAACCCGGGTATTTGCTATCACTGCTTTCAGCCTCTTTGTCTGCAACATTTGTCGTTTTTTGAATATTAACACCGTGACTTCACAACTAAATTTGAATTGTTCCACAGGAGAAAACGGCTGTAAAAGGGAACACTCACAATGCCAGCAAAAATATAGATGTGATCCGGATGCATACGTTGGACCAGACTGCGAGTGTTGGTGTAAAAGCAAAGATTCAAATTTACGTTATTCAACTGTCAAATGTCATACAAAAAAAAGAAAGCCCGTCAAAGACTTCCACGGAAACTACTTCCAGACTGATTAAGAAGGCAATTGTGGTGATATCAGAAGTAATGATATATTTCCATTATCAGGTACGATAAAGCATCACAACTATTTAGCCCAGTAATGTGTAGCCTGGATTAAGTGTAACAACTAAATTGATTTCCTGTCGAAAGAGCATCTATGTCATGCCCCTTCTTCTTTACTTGTACAAAATCAGGTAATCAAGTGCACTTGTATTAAAATCAGATTCAGAGCAAGTCCTTGATCATAACTACCTATTTGCTAGCTCCTGCTATCATTTTTCTATGACAAATGACAAGATAGCATCAAAACTCATGGATTTTGCTAATGTCATTTGAAGTGACTTCTTTCACATAGTTTCGTAGTGTTGATATACAAATCAAGAGTGCTCCTTACTCGTATTTACTCCTCGTTTATTGTCGGTTGGGTCCCAGGTTTGAGGGTGTGACGTCTAAGCTGCGCAGATTCTCGTTTGCATGAGTTCGTCTCCTACACACCGGCCGCAAGTCGAGTGTTGAGATGAAGATGCTCCATGTCCTTACTGACACTGCGTATCCACGTTAATCTAAGACCGCATTTGATGTTCGGACCCGGTATTTTCAAGATCCGACAAAACTCTCCTCGGCACTTGCAGTCGGATATTCATTGGAGGTTTGGAGGTGACGAAATACTACTTTTCAAACTTTCAACAACGATTTTGCTGCGACGAGTATCTCATTGTTCAGGCCAAGCATCTTCCCAAAGTTTTGCGACGTCGAGTGTCCTCATGAAGTCTGACAGCACACATCCATCCATCATGGAGTTCTCATTCTTGTGAGGCGTACGTGATCTATACTTTGATGAGTCAATTCACTGAAGCAGCTAACACTCACACTTCTTATACATAATTGTCCAACATGACCCTTGCGTCTAAAATAATCCCATCATTAGTCAGAGCCGACAATATATCGATGGAATACTTCCGAGCATTCGGGAAACCATCCGGAGGACACCACACCCCACACAGCCTCCGGAATCTCCCAAACAACAGCACCCAAATAGCAAAAAGTCTCTGCAACAATCATACAATTGTTACATTGTCATCTGAGCAACGTGTGGGTGGTGATGTGGGGCGTTCACCCTTTGTAAACGCTTGGGCACCTAAAATAAGCATGAGCGCGTGGAATTGACAGAACAGTACATCTATGGTGTATCCATTTTTGACAAGTTGAGCTGCGGATCGAGTTCCGTCTCACGCCCCTCCTGCAAACACCACAAAGGAACTTATGAAATTGGATTCCAATAAAATTCGACGATACTATACCGTCAGAGCGCCCAACATGACGTAAAAATTCAAATGACGATGTATATCCGCTATCGCACACACTTAATCAAATATTTTTGACAAATGTATCGCATCAGGACACTGCAATGGCATCAATGTTGGCGAGCTAAGCCCGCGATTGCACTCCAAACTCCAATTCAAATTTGCCATATCGCAGCGAGTGGGTTAAAGTTGCTGTAGAATGTGCTAACATCTACTACGTACCATTGTTCTATTCTTACAGTAATTTACAACCTTTGGTCGTAAAGTCCGTAAATTGCAGCAAATAGAAATGAGAAAGTCGATGTAATGCAGACGAGAATATTCGATGTTAACCTTAGAGAGAGTATTAGATAAGGACATTATTACTGTAGCTAGCTGCAAAGTTGCAAACTATTAGCCGTCGCCGCACTTCCGTGTTTTCCCCTTGCTGATCTCCCAAACTATTGCACCAGCTTTGCCAAATCACACACCAATGGAATACGCTTTTAAAGGGGATTCTGAAAAACAACATTATTTCTAATGCGAATGCAAAACCAATTTCAATACTCTCCCGATATGTTTAATGCCGAGTAAAATGAATAAAGAATAAAAATCGCCAGACGTTTCGGGTCCAGACCCTTTGTCAATGGCAGAACACTTAATAATGAATGACTTCTGCACTTTTACACTTGTAGCAGAACAGCTCCTGTTGTTTCGTGACGCCTGTTCATGCTTGGCTTGTGCAAGTTGATAAGTCGCGATTCCACCGAACTTGTTTCAACCGAATCATTCCAAGACGTCTCAAATATTCAACGCTAAAATCTTCTAGTGACTACTGACGGTCACAAATTTTGGTTGTGATCCTGACAAAGCACTTGCACTATTTCTGTTTTCAATACAATATTGTAGTGTTCATTATACCTTACATAAAAAGGACGAGAAGTTTTTTCCTATGTACTTAGTATTACATTTATTACACGTAGAAATTGATAAACCACGCACGTCCTTTTCCAACAATTAAATTTCTCTGGTAGCTTGCCTTTTAACATACTTTACAATTATCATGTTTTTTTATTGTTGATTTGGTTTTCAAGACATTGCGGAACTTTTGTGTTACCGCAACTTTCAATACCCGCACATTTCAATTTTAATGTTTTACGGAAATTAAGTAATTGTCTTTTTCTTACTAAACGCTATCACTTATGTAGGGTAACTTTAAAAACGCACTTGTCGGTATTGTCTCTTGTTATTTTTTCCTAGTTGGTCTCTTTGCCATGACAAAAATCCCTTTTCATTAATATCCGTTAGACCTTCAAGTGTATTTTAGGCATTGCTTTCTTCTCCGACTGAGTCCAACCTTATTCTTATACTGTGTGTTTCACCACATCATCTAATGGTACGCTCAAAATAACTTTTGTTTTAATTTATACGAAATTTGATTTTAAACTACTAGGTAGCCAACTGTCCTTCTTTAATGTATTTCCTGAGGCTAGCTCTTTAGTGTACTTTTGATACATAATCTTTTTATTCTCTATCCAAATTGTTAGATCTAAAAAGTTGAGTTTTCTTCTTTCAGGGACTTCAAGAGTAAATTTTACGTTATCGTCGTTATTTTTTCTAAGGTCATCCCTGGGATGGGGTCAAATTCAAAGGTCAAAATCCTAAAATTTTTGACAAATTTCCATTAGATCATTATTTGAAATGGAAAATGACAACAAAAACTGATAAATCATGCACTAATCGAAAGATCTGGTCAAGGTGGTTAATGTAACGATGATTATTAATAGCTCTCAGATTACATCATTGTATTAGATGAGGTCAAACGTCAAATAATTTAAACTTTTACTTCAATTTAAATATCACTAAAATCGCACATTTTAGTATTTAGTTTCTGCAGTGAAGAAACAACCCAATTCAGTTACTTGTATCGAGACACTGAGGCTAAGAAGCAATATGATTTTGAAAAATTTCAATTATTTCTGATCAGATGCAGAACACAAAAGTACAAAAATAATCAAAAATCATATCAATTTCTAATTAAAAAACTTTGCATTTGTGAATATCTCTACAATGATGGGAGGAATCCTGAATGCAATCTTAATAATAATAATAATAATAATGCTTTATTTCCATCAGTACAAAGAGCGGTACATGAAGGTTGACAAACAACGCGACGAATTCAAGACAGAGTGGAAAATTTGACAAATGAGTTGGAATACAATTTGGACTTTCGCTTTAGCGGTAGGAGGGAACGACAGTGTCTGAGGCGGGGATTGTTTCTTACAACGAAAAATTGGGAAAGGGGATGAATGTTCACGTTTTTCACAATCTTACTCATCAGGTTGCAGCATGTTTTGTCCAACCGTGTTCGTAGGCTAGGCTGGTTGACCCGATTGGCCCATTGTCTCGCCAAACGGTCCAATTGCTCAAGTTTGGCGAAATATTTTTGAGGGAGATCACAAATTACTGGCCAGCAGTAGGTCATGTGACAAAAAACGAGGCTACAATAGGCGTCCCAAACCAGAGATGAGTGGTTACAATTATTTTTCAACTTCTTTACAAGAGCAAGGCTCCTACAGCATTTTCTGTAGCAAAGCAGGAAAAAAGTTGATCCCAAGTGAGATCCGAGGAAAACAACAACACCCAGAATATTTACACTATCAGTAGAGGAATATCACAATTGTTGATGGAAATCGATGTGGGACAATACGTCATTGATCGAACGGGACAAAACCATATTAAATGTCGTTTTCTGAACGTTAATGGACCAGTTTCTTATCATAAGCCCAAGCCTAGCAACAACATCCACAACAGATTGGAAATCGGTAAGGGTCATTATTATCTCTAAATTGAATGAGAGAAATGTCATCAGCGTACATGACTACTTTGAGTATCAGGCAATTTCGGGAAAGTCGTCAACTAGTAGGGCAAAAAGGAGAGGACCCGAAGAACGGAACCTTGCGGAACACCACTCGGGATGGCTTTCCAAGGAGCAATGTACCCATTGGAAGAAACACGTTGAAAAACGATTCAACAGGAAGCTGGAAATAATGGAAACAACCTGGGGGACTGCAGTCTCAAATCTGTGCACTAAAGTTTCTAGGATCGGAGTTGAGTGGCTAATGGAATCAAATGCTTTCTTGAAATCCCACAGCTAAAAGGCAGCAGTGCTTGGAAGGACTCTGAGAAATATGCTGGAGAATGCTCAAACGAACCGGATAGCAAAGCATTGGTGCAGCCACCAAAACGCTTGGGGGGTATAAAGCCAAATTGAACGAGCATCCAAGTCGCGACGACGAAAGAGAAGGCAAGAGAACCTTATCCCCGAACAACTTTCTCCAGGATTTTTGCTGGGAATTGGGAGAATAGAATATGGGCCCCTCACCTACTCCTCACCTCCCATCCACTCCCCTCCTCCTACCTAACCTAACTCCCCGACCCTCCACATCCCTAACTACCACACCCTCTACCTCCTCCTCTCCGCCTCCATTCTCCCCTATCCGCATACCCCCCCTCCGCCCCCTCCTCCCTACCTCACTCCTAATTCCCCCCCCTCCCTCCCTCCTCTCTCCCCTCCTCCTATACTCGGATTTATTTTTTGGGAAGCGGGTGTGATTATTGGGCCAGGTTTCCAACATGAAGGGAAGACTGCGTTCTGCAACGAGGATGTTGATTATGGAAGAAAGTAAGGGGGATGGGCAAAAATGTGGGCAAATAAAAGAAACTAGATATAGAAATAACCTGGTAACCCCATCTGGGTCCAGAGGAATTTGCCTTTGCTCAACTTAATCGGTGGGAAAAACCTGAGAAACGTCAACCTTCAAATTCATAGTGGCCAGGGATGTATACACGAGTGTCACGAAAATACAGGAAGACAGGGTGGGGTAAAAGGAGGCTTTGATAATTTCTCATTCAAATTCCAAGAACTTTCATTTGATTTGAAGCTGTGGTCCTAGTAGGAAGTTGCGGATTCAATTTTTGCCATTGATCGCATTTCCATTTCTCAGGATTGGGAATGAAAAATTGAGCCCTCGAAAAATGCCTAACCTTTCGCTTTGGATATTGCACAAATGAATTTTTCTCGTCACGAAGCTGAAGATACTTAGGGTAGTTACCACGGGTCAGTGCTTTGTCTCTGAGCATCCCGAAAGGGCTCCTTTAATGAAGGGGATAACCAAGGTGGGTAGAAGAGGACCGCATCCTAACGGTTTTTAAGCGGGGAAAAAATGATCAAGGGAGAAAGAAACAATGGACTGGAATTCCTTTCAACGGACAACATCAATGTCAGAAAATTTCAAGCAAAGCCATTCATACCAATCAACAGACTCCAAAAATTGATGACACACGAGCAAAGGAGGATGGAGGAGAAAGAGCGAGTTATAAACCTTCTTAATGGATGGGCATCTGAGCAGGACCAGCACTCTTAACGAACAACACCTTTGTGGTCAGAACGACCTAATGGAGCAACACAAAAATGCAGGTTAAAAAAAGCGACGCTTTGTTGGTGATAAAAACATCGAGGACATTATCGCCACGGTGTTGGATGCTGGATCTAATTGGTCCAGGTTGTTGTAGATGCAAAAAATTGACACAAAGGTTGTGACGCAAAACCGTTGACAATCACCGTTTTACCACAAGAAATGACTTGCTGTTGAATTGTTACCAAAAGTACTTTGCAAATGATCGAGCACAAATTTATGAGCAGCGGTGTTGTTCCAGTAAGGATGATAGATCAGATAAACAGACAAATCAAATTCACTTATGTGGCAGAATAAGATATTCGAGGACACTTCACTAAAACTCGTGTTATTACTAACAGTCAATGAAAAGGAAGTAATATGGGATTTTTCCGGATAAAACACCAACTGTGGTCAAATCTTTTATTTGCAGACGTTTCGGTGGCAGACTGCACACCTTGTTCACTGCGATAAGCCGATGAAATGAAATAAAATGACAAGAGGAATGTTGACTAAAACTCATCTATCATAGATGAAAATACTGTAGAAGAAAATAGAACTTACAGATATGTTTACTACTTGAAATATAAAAGGAAGGTAATACTTAGACATTGCAAAAATTGTTCGGTTGATGTACTTCATTAAATCAACGGTTTCCCAAATGTCAATGGATACCAATGCCATTATCGCGATTGTAGATACTTTCCATTTAGTTATCAGGATATATACATAAGTTTCTGGCTAGTCAATTTTTCGCTTTTATAACCAAAGTTACTTTCCCTGGAGAACAGATTGAAGCCTCAAAGTTTTGGACGGTTGGGACTCAGATGAATGCGAATGTTCTGACAAATGTCTACCCGGCTGATGAATTACTGGATATCCTCTTGACTTCGCTGATGCCCTTTATTCGAGTGCTTCAATTTTTCGCCCACTTCTCCTCCAATGAAGAACTTGCTACAATCATGACACCCAATTTTGAATATAACGTTGTTCTTACAGGCTTCCACCGGTTTAAACCTCGCAAAACAGTCTTTTATGCTTTTTAATTTGGCTTGAAAGAAAGTTCTCAATCCTAATTGAGACAAAAGTCTTCTCAATTTCCTCACTGACAAAACAACCTTCACATACGTAGAGTAATGAATTTCTTCTCTTACCTCACTCACAGAAGAATGTCCGGAACCACATAATTACCGTCTGTAGGAGCTCATCACACAATGTTTTTGGGATATCCAATACTGGGAACACTGATTGAAGGAACTCAATCTTGTCCAACTCAGCTCCACAACAAATATCTCTGGCTCTCCACTCACAAGACAATGACAACACCCAAGCTTTCACATGTGGAGTGGGGTTGTAGCGAAAGTTTAAATAACCGGGTTGAATTTGTCGTTTTCGATATACTGACGGTTTCTTAATCTTGGTCGCTTCCCGCGCAACAGTGACATCCACATTGGCAGTCTTCCATTCTGCTCCTCTCACAAGTAAATTAGATGGCTCATGGAAATGAGTGATGTTGATCTAGGAACTCATGTATATAATCATTATCCCATTATAACAATGTAACATCGACATAACGAAGCCATAAGTTAACACGACTAGTAAAGGGAAACCAGTGCTCGTCTTTCAAAATGTTGAAGGAAAAGTTCACATACAAAACATGGGATACATGGCGAGCCCATTGGTACACGTAGAGGTTTGATAGGAATTTTGAAAGACACCAAAGTAATTCAATTCTGTAACAAAGGGTAGAGTAAACTTTGATTGATTCCACTGACAGTGAGTACTTCATGTAGCCTATCATCTGAATTAATATATTCCATTGTAATTTTGCACAGCCTCCCTTGAAGGACACGACCCAAACAGATTGACCCACCTTCAAAGCTCAACAATGTTTTTGGTCGTCAAGAATGACGTCTATTCAGAATGAGCACATAGATGCTTGGTATTCTTTTTGGATACGCTTATCTGAAGTATTCACAGTAGGCTGAGAATTATCTTTGCAGGAATTTACTACATCACTTTGTAAGTCGGAGAATCAATAAAAGAGACAATCGGATCGTAAAGGGTGTTCCGTCCTTAAGACCTTTGGCAAACCATACATCTGCCGGGGGGCCCCCGATAGAAGGATCAGAAAACAAGTCCAAAGACAAACGATCCTTTCTTGAGATTTCTCCCTTCTTTTTCAATAGCTGTTAAGGTAAGAACCACTTTTCTTGATAGTGACTTTGTAGGATCTGTATGGTTTGCCAAAGGTTCATAAGGACGGAACACCTTTACGACCGATTGTCTCTTTTATTGATTCTCCGACTTACAAAGTGAGTAAATTCCTTGCAAAGATAATTCAGCCTACTGTGAATACTTTCAGATAAGCGTATCAAGAATACCAACATCTATAGTGCATTCTGAATCAACCTTCATTTCAGACGACCACCAAACTTTTGAGCTTTGATGTGGTCAATCTGTTTGGTCAGTGCCTTCAAGGGAGGCTTGTGCAAATTACAATGGAATATATTAATTCATATGAAAGCTACATGCAAGAACCTCACTTGTCAGGGAATCAATCAAAATTTTACTCGACCTTTGTACAGAATTGAATTACTTTCTGTGTCCTGTTCAAATTCTATCAAACCTCAACGTGTCCAATGGGCTCGCCATTATCCCCTGTTTTGTGTGAACTTTCCTCAACATTTTGAAAGACGAAGCACTGGTTTCTTTACTAGTCGTGTTAACTTATGGCTTCGTTATGTCGAAGATACATTTGTTATAATGGATCAATGATTAGTATACAAGAGTTATCCTAGAATCAGCCTCAACTCAATTCAATGGAGCCATCTCATTTACTTTGAAGAGGATCAGAATGGAAGACCTGCCAATGCTGGATTCACTGTTGCTCGGGAAGGACCAAGATTAAGAACGTCAGTATATCGAAAACCGACAAAATGGAAACCGGTATTTAAACTTCGCTCCAACCGCCCCCACATGGAAAGCCTGTGTTGTCATATTGTCTTGTGAGAGAGGCACAGAGATATTTGTGTGGAGTGAGTTTGGACAAAGAATTGAAGTTCCTTCAAAAAGTTATCTCCAGAAGGGATATCCCAAACATTGTGTGATGAGCTCAGTACAGACTTTAATGTGGTTCCGGCCAATCTTCTGTGAGTGAGTAAGAGAAGAATTCATTACTCAACCGGATGTAAAGGTGTCAGTGAGAAATTGCGAAGAATTTTGTCTCAATACGGGATTGAGAACCTTCTTTCAAGCCAAATAAACGCCTAAAAGACTGTTTTGACGAAGGTTAAACCGGTGGAGCCTGATAAGAACAACGTTATATACAAAAATTGGGTGTCATGATGTAGCAAGTTGCTACATTGGATAAAGTGGCGAAAATTGAGCACTCGAATAAAGGAGCATCATCGAAGTACAAAGATATCATTAATTCATCACCGTGTCAGAACCATTCGCATTCAATGAGTCACCGTCCAAACTTTGAGGCTCAATCGTCTCCAGAAAGTAATTGGTATAAAAGGAAATTGAAAGAATCTATTATATTATGCCTAACAAAGAAAGTATCTTCTACATCGCGATAATGCATTGGTACCATGACATTTGAAACCGTAGAATTTGAAGTAACTCCGAACAATTTTGCAATGTCGTAAGTATTACCTTCTTGTTTATATGTAATAACATATCTGTAGTCTATTTTCTTCTACAGTATTTATCTATGATAGATGAGTTTTAGTCAACATTCCTCTTGTCATTTTATTGTCATTTTCATCGGCTTATCGCAGAGAACAAGGTGTGCAGTCGCCACCGAAACGTCTGCAAATAAAAGATGTGACCACAGTTATGTTTTTATCCGGAAAAATCCACATATTATGAGTCTCTCAACTGGAAGTAACTATATTTGACAATGAAAAGGAAGATTTAAATACTATAAAATGCCACCACCCATTCAAATTGCGAGTCTTGCTATCACACTATAACCAGGAAGAAGAAAATGTCATCATGAGTCGTATTATCGATCCAATGTCCTCTGTGGTACATACAACATCACTGTGCTAAGGCCAAGGCCCCTTGCCCACTTTCAAGTCATCAATTTTTTGATTGCAAAGTCGTGCACTAAAAAGTAAAAACAGATGGAGCCGACAGAAGATAGCGTTTTGGCTTACCGTAACTTGATGCACTGCTGCTTGGAACGCAAACTGAAAGCGCCAGTCCTTGTGTTAGAACAGATGATCCACGGATTGATGATGCAAGAGGCGAAACAGAGGATGGGAGTTGAGAGAAGGGGGGTTTGATGAGATTGTTTTGCTTGACCAGGAACGGGAAGGATCACAGGGTGATGACACAACAGGCGGCATAGGAGATTCGAGAGTTTGCAAGCACGGAGCAGGCGAAGAAACCATAAAAACCCGCCGCTTGTCCCGTAGAGAGGACAGTCTTGACGAAGGCGCAAGAGATCGTGCGCGAGTAGTGGAGACGCTCGGGAAAGCATTGGTGTAAGAAGAAGACATAATCGCGAGAGAAATCCGCAGAAATACCACTAAAGTTTGCAAAATTATTCGCACATCGACGAAAATGCACTGAAGAATGTTGTTGTGAAGGACCATGCGGTAGAAGGGTGAACGACGGAGTAATTGTTGTGCACTTAGGGCTTAGATTGTATTCCAAAATTTGTAAATTTACCACTCGAAGAAAAATGCCACGTTGAAAGTCTGCGCCTAACGGGAGCATCGGGAATATCCGACCGCACGCTACGGCGTCAAGTGAATATCAAGTGAATCTTAACATATTTCACCTAGAATTGATGCCGCAATATCCATTAGAAGTTAATATACATATACCGAAATCTGCCATAATTAACCAAACATTAAAATTTTAAAATAGCCCTCACGCCATAAGTATTGTGCCAAATTTATTTTCCTTCCGTCAAAAGTTGCAAAATACGTAGAACGTAAGCTACTAGAAATCTGGTGGCAATAGCTTGCTTGGTTTAAAAGATATTCAAACAATTGGCTAAGGGGTCGAAAAACTTCTCTAGTGGTGCGAGGGTGAGGCAACGTTTATCAAGAATAACAATATCGAATAATAGCAGTTTTATCGATGTAATCAGTTTCAAAAAGAGCCCTGAAACACTCTAGTTTCATCACTGTTAGCTAGAGAAAAGAATAACAACTCATGAAAAATATTTCTATGATGCTGATGATTTCCCTCGAAAAATAATGCCTTTCTATCCATTTTAGTGACGAATCTTTGCAATCGACAAGTGCGGTGATATGGTCAATCCAATACTGTTAATTTGGACGATATTCAATTTTTGGTTTTTGCACTTCATGTCGATCTTCAGTTTCTGGAAATGAAAACTGCAAATAAAAATAGCATGCCAGTAACTTCTGTTTTTCTTTTTATAAGGAAAAGCCAGGTGAAATGTCTTTTGTATTTTATCAGAAGTATTATATTTTTTCAAGAATTGGTAAAATTCTTGACGTTGATAAAGAATCGTCCTATCCACACTGTATATCATAAAGTCATATTTAAATTCTAATCTGAGTACTGAATAAAAGAATACTCAACTAGCTCGCCGAACTAATATTCACTGAAGCAATAAAATGCTTGTAACTATTAATATGATGAAATATCAATATAGCAATGACTCGCAAAGACGGGCAGGCGTATAACAATGGCGATGATCGAGGTGCGTCACTACATTGCCATAACATCACACTTCACACAGCCGTCAACATTGTCACTGCTCGTGTTGGCTGGCTCGATGTACTTTGCTCCTACCGTCAGTGCGCTTACCATCCTCTCCGACAATGCTTTGAGTCGTGTGCACATTTCATTGATCCAATTTTTTTGTGCTTAATTGCATAAAGAGTTCCTAGGTGGATGTGCATATAGGATATAGCAGTTAGATGTGCTGTATAGCATTTGTCGATTTAGTGGAAGTGCTTGACCTATGTAAATCACTAATTCAGTACTATAATGAGGACGAATTAGTTACTGTGATTTCGAGTGCATAGGGTATAAAAAGAAACTGATATTTTCACACTAAAAGATTTCTACCGGGTTTCCAGGCTTATCAAGGCATACTGATTTACTAGGACAAAGATATCCAAAAAACAAAATTAGGTTCAATCAATGTAATAAAGAAATCTTCTTTCAGCTCACGATCTATTCGAGTGGCCGATGGCGGCAAACGAAAGAAAGGCACAGCAGCAAGTTTGCCTTTGCCACACATACCAATATGATGGATAACCTGAAGTGTCCGATATTCTGCTCTATTGATGTGTTCCCGATGAAAAGTTATCCGATTGCGGAAAGCATCCCCTGTCTGGCCGATATAGTAATGCCCACAACCATCGTATGTAATTCTGTATATTGTGTTGGATGATCGGCAGTCTAGATTATATTTTATGGAAAATTGTTTTGTCTCCGTTGATGTGTTGAATGAGATATCCTTGCAAGTAGTTATAATGTCACAGCATTTGCAGCGGGGCTCATTGCAGAGTCGAACACCGTCAACTGTTCTTCGACTCTTATTCGATAGTAGTGTTAAAAGAGATGCCGGTTGACTACTGGCTTTCATAATGGTTGTATTCTCAAAGGGATTTAATATTTTCATATTGAAAACGGGATGTACATACAGTATAGCTGTTTTGTATATATCAGGGTTAGTCTGGTTTTTTTCGGTTCTTTATTCTGCACGACATTGCTCTCAGCACGTTTGATTGCATAATTGATCAATTGTATTGGATATTTTAGAGCAAGCAGTCGGTCTTTTAATTCTTGATAGCGGAATACTCTGCGCTTGTTATCCGAAACGATCATTGTTATTCTCCGAGCTAGATTATAGGGTGCCTTCTATATAATGTGATGTGGGTGAGCTGAGTCAAAAGGCAAATGATTTATAGTGTCCGTCTCTTTTCTGAATATGTCTGTAATCACACTCATGTCATTTTCATGAATTATTACTGAGACATCCAGAAAATACATGTAATTTGTATGGTTTTCCATCGTGAATACGATACAAGGATTCAAATTACTCAATATTTCATAAAATAATCTAAAATCTCCATAATCTGTGTTCCAAAAGATCCAACAGTCATCCAAGTATGGGATCCAGGAATGTTTGGTGTACTCGGCCACATCCATCGGAAATACTTCCTCAAGCATGTCATACATATCTTCAAGAAAAGCCATGACCAGGGTGGCATAGGAAGACGCTACTTTGGTGCCCTACAATGGTCGCACCTGATAATTGTAAATAGACGTCGTCTTCAAAGGAAAATACATTGTTATCTAAAATATTCTGCATCGCATCTAAAATGAAAGTAGTACTATTCCGAATAGGAAGAGAATCTCTGCACTTTTCCAATCAAAATTCTAGTGCTTCTTGTGGACCTAGTTCATGCGGGATACTGGTATATAAAGAAGTTACATCAAAAGTAAGCATGATTGAATTCTGTTCGACAGGCTTTGGTAATTGTTCCAGAAAGTGGAACGTATAGCGGCAATAACTCTGAGTTGTGGGAATAATCAATTTTAGAACAGCATCCGACAAATCGCTTAAAGTACTTGTTGGCTCATATCGATTTGAGAAAGTAGGTTGAATTTTAGATTTGAAGGCGGAGGTGATTCCATTCACCCAACTTTGTCTGGCTTGTATTCATGAAATAATCTGTATGTTTATGGAACTTTGATAGTCCATTGAAGAATGGTAATTTAGGATGAAATTCAACCAACAAATTGTATTCCCCTTCAGCTTTGATGAAATTCGCAAAGTTTTTGACTTGTTTAAATGTACGAGTATCATGGATGTCATATCATTCAACTTTTTTGTGAGTTCTTGGATCCGACAGATGCTTTTCTACTAATCTTTCTTTATAGAAAGCATAATTCTATCTATTCTAAAAAACAGTCATTTCTAAACATGTGTAATTTGCATGATTGTTGGATCTTTTGGAATACAGATTATGGAGATTTCAGACTGTTTTATGAAATATTAAATAATTTGAATCCTTGTATCGTATTCACGATGGAAAACCATACAAATTACATGCCACAAGCATAGAATTTTGATTGGAAAAGTGCAGAGATTCTCTTCGTGTTTGGAATAGTACTACTTTCATTTTAGATGCGATGCAGCATATTTTAGATAACAATGTATTTTCCTTTGAAGACGACGTCTATTTACAATTATCAGGTGCGACCATAGTGATACATTAAACTTGAATTTAGTCACTTGAAACTAAGGTACCCGGTTCAGGAAGAGAGAGAGAGAGAACAAATCTCGTCATACGCATCAGACTTCTTAGTTAGTTGTGCTATCAAAGGTAAAAGCCAGAGAGAAAAAACCTGCCCACATGAGAAGAGGCGTACATCAAAAACAGTGATCGACAAGTAAGGCGCGATTGCACGTTCGCCTGCCCACGCTAGAGGCGACTTATCAAACAGTGCGGAAATTAATGATACAAGTACAGGTGGACTCCATCACTTAACAAATGTTTTACACATAGTAGGGCACCAAAGTAGCGTCTTCCTATGCCACCCTGGTCATGGCTTTTCTTGAAGATATGTATGACATGCTTGAGGAAGTATTTCCGATGGATGTGGCCGAGTACACCAAACATTCCTGGATCCCATACTTGGATGACTGTTGGATCTTTTGGAACACAGATTATGGAGATTTTAGATTATTTTATGAAATATTGAGTAATTTGAATCCTTGTATCGTATTCACGATGGAAAACCATACAAATTACATGTATTTTCTGGATGTCTCAGTAATAATTCATGAAAATGACATGAGTGTGATTACAGACATATTCAGAAAAGAGACGGACGCATAGGAAGCATAGGCGAGAATAGGCGAGAAATGTTCTTCAATTAAGGTCATCATCTTTTGACAGAGTATTCAAACGATCTCGAGCGATCGAAGAAAAATCATATGGCTCATCATCAGGCGATGGCTCAAGAGAATTTGCACTATTTTTGCT